>JAXQQM020060758.1:0-48187 GCA_034641835.2 Pinus albicaulis
ATTTCGAGCGTAACATACCCGACGCACACAACACAAAAATACATTTTAATACATTTTTCATACACAACACAAAATTTTAATACATTTTTTAAACTCGGAGCACAAAAAATTTTCGAGCGTAACATTAACATACCCAACGCAGCAGCCGACAAGCGCGGACGACAGGAGCACCAGGGCGGACGGTAGGAGCACCAGGGCGGCCGGCAGGACCAACAGAGCGAAAAAAGTAACAAACAGCGAAAGCACGTGAAATGAAAACGGTAAACCACAAAAATTCGTGGGCGATTTATTTATAGAAAATAGTTCGGCCGAACTTTTTTAGCAGTTCGGCCGAACTTTTGTTGCCGGTTTTCCAATCTCCAGCAAAAATTTTGTTTGCCTGCGTCGTCAGTGTGCTGTCAATCTAAACGGAAACACGAGTTCGGCCGAACTTTGTAAGAAAGTTCGGCTGAACTATTACAGATTTCGGGCGAACTTTGTAAAATGTTCGGCCGAACTATTGTTGAAAAAAAATTTCGCACCCTAATTCTCACAAAAGTGTAACCCAGCTTCACGTTTCCGCCCCAAAACATTTCCAAAGGTTTTAACACTATTCCTAAGGTCCAGTTAAACAAACAAAGGTAATTAGAGTAGGGTATGCAAGGAAGGGTCATCGCATCAGCGGATTACTAAGAAATGCAGAGAGCCGAACCATTGGAGGATAGCGATAATGCGATCCGTCGTGCACGTGGGAAGTCAAGTGGGACCCTTCGCATATCGCATCGGTGAAAATCAGTGTTTGATTACGATAAAGACCGGACTTGAAACGTTATAGAGCTAAGTAAATGATCCATTGGATCCACAAGGGTCATCGCATCGGCGGAGAACAAGAAGACGCGAGAGCCGATCTGTTGGAGGTTACGATTGCGATAGTGAAAATGCGATATTAAGTCCGGATGTGATGTAGTCCAAAACTGAAGTCTAAAGGACTTCAAATCCGAAAGTACAGCCAAGTGGGACCCTTCGCTCATTGCATCGACGGAGATCAGGTGGACTAAGGCACATTGGATAACAGGACTTGCCGAACGCCAAAGTGCGATGATGAAATTGGACCCGATGCAGTTCAAAACTGATCCCTAAAGTCTTTCAAGTTCGGATGATCAACGGGTTGAGATCAACGGTTTGCGGAAGCTTAACATGCACGATATTTATCCAAAGGGCATGCCTCCGCAATTGACTCGCCCATCGGGCGTTGACCACAGATCAACAGTTGTCATTCACTGCGGTAGCACATTGAATTATTGTTGATCGAGCGGGGGAGTGCCTCCGTAGTGTGGGCTCCATGTAAAAGAAAAGCTTCCGCAAATGAATCTTTGTCATTGGGTATTAAAACAAAGTTTGATATATTAACATAGGGTTTAATATATGTTGGCACTGAGGTTTTTAGACCAAAGTTGAAGGATGAATAAAGGTGAGCCGGTAAGTATATATGAGCCAATATATATATATATATATATATATATATATATATATCAATGCAGTGTGGGGCCACCGCATCAGCATGGAGGCAGAGCAATAGAACAATCCATTGAAGTTTGCGATTGCGACGGTGCAATTTAATCGCAACTGTCCAATCGGCGTCATCGCATCGGAATCAGAATTTGTAGCCATCGGATATTTGGGCTTGTAATTTGAAGAGCATTGGTATGGAGATCATGGGTTTTGCAGCAGAACTATAGTATAACAACAGAAATTGAAAGGACAACGATATTAACAGAAAATACAAACATACAGTGAGCCAAGAACTGAAAAGGGTTGAATAAGATATATCTGTTGTAAATGTTTTAATTAATTTTATATTGTTTGTGATGCAAAGGCAAGTCTCCGTAGGAAAACAAAACTCCACTGTAAAACTGAAATATGTACATATTACTATATTCCTTTGAATGAGATGAAAAAGAAATGAGAAGGTGGAAGGCAAAGAGTCATGGCTTTTCATTTTGAATTCCCTGTGGAATGCAAACAATCATGAGGTAATCTCTATAAATGATGTCACATAGATATGCATAAAGAGGTGAGAGAATGGAGAAATGAGGCAAAGAGGGTAAGAAGAAGGAGGAGCAGATAGAGAAGCTGTGAAGATTCAAAGATGATATAAGGCAGATATGAAGGCCGGTGGACAGCAATGAAGAAGGAACAGAACATAGTTGATATCCAGGTAAATCAGCATGTGTTTTTTTTTGAAAGAGTGAGGAAGTTGGTGCTTCCATATCAAGTTGTAGCTTGATAGATGTCAGTTGTAGCTGGCTAAGGTAGGAGCCTCCTGTAGGTTGTAGCCTACAGAAAATAGATGGGAGTTGGAGCTTCCTTGCAAGTTGTAGCTTGCAGAATTGATGTAGGAGCCTCCTATAGGTTGGAGCCTACAAAAAATTAGTGGTGAGAGGGAGTTGGAGCTTGCCTTTGCATCACAACAATAATAAGATGTGGTTTTCTCCCTTATGGGTTTCCACTTATATCTGGTGTCTATGTACATGATGATTATGTGTTGATACTCTGTATTTAATCTGCTTAATACATGCTGCTCACTAATTAAGATTGTGGTTTCACTGTACATTAAGTTAATCATGAAATGAAGATGTAAATAAGTGTAAATGAAATTTTTACAAGACCATGAATTCATTAAACTAATTCAACCCCCCCCCCCCCCTCTCATTTTAACAAAGGATTCAACAAGCCGACCTAAAAATAATAATCTAAGGGCCAACAATATCAATAGTGGGGTTTTATGGGGCACAATAATAACAATATGGGGACTACAGGGGCACAACAATAATAATAAGGGGGCTACACTACAACAATAAAGGACTACACTAGTAATATAGGGACCTAACATGCCCCTCTCCTTCAAAAATGTGTTGTCCTCAATGCCTGAGTAGCTCTGGATGCTTTGGTATAAAATTCTCATCCTCCCATGTGGAATCTTCGATGGGTAAGTTCTTCCAGTTGATGAGATACTATGAAATTGATCGATTTCATAGCTATCGAGTTCTTGTTTCCATGACTACTTCAGGTTCCAATATAATTTTTCCTTCCTCATCGAGTTTTGGAAATATTGTTTGAACTAGAAGTTCTTCACCTATGTATGCACAAGCATGAACATGGAAAAATAGTGCACACTAGAAAATGGAAAACATTTGTATGCAGTGACTTGCTTACCTTGTAAGGACCATAGTACTTTGGTGATAATTCAATATCCGTCTTAGCTTGCTTGAGTGACATTTGTTTGTATGGTTGTAGCCGTAAAAATACCCAGTCTCCTACATCATAACTTCTCTCACTATAATGTTGATCTGCATGTTGTTTCATTCGATTTTGTGCCAAATTTAGGTTATCCTTTAAGAGTTGGAGAACTTGTTGTTGATGCTCAATGTGATATTCCACTGCTTTAACCTTAGAATTTTATCTTAAAGATGATGTGATGGATGGTGGATGATATCCATAAAGTGCCATAAATGGGGTCATTTTTGATGCAGTATGGAAGGAAGTGTTATACCAACATTCAGCCAGAGGTAACCACTTGACCCATTGTGTTTGTTTTTCAGATACAAAACAACGAAGATATCCTTACAAAAATTTGTTCACTATCACAGTTTTCCCATCGGATTGAGGATGATAAGATGAGTTATGGGCTAGTTGAGTACCCAAACAAGAAAATAATTATGTCAAAAAAATTCTAGTGAAAATGGGATCTATGTCACTTAAAATAATCTTTGGGTTTCCATGTAGCTTTTGAATTGTTTCCATAAATGCAACAACAACTGTACTTGCTTTAAATGGATGAGATAATGCACAAAAGTGTGCATACTTGTTAAGTATATCAACTACCACCATGATGACACTCTTTCCTTCAGACTTAGGTAAACTTGTGATAAAATCCATTGAAACCTCCTCCCAATGTTGACTTGGAATGGGTAAAGGTTGTAGCATACCCAAGGTCTTAATTGTCTCAACTTTATTTTGCTGGAAAACCAAACATTCTGCCAAAAAATTTTGAATATAAGATTTAAGGCCATCCCAAAAAAAATATTTCTTCACCCTATGGTAAGTTTTTAAAAATCCTGAGTGTCCCCCAACTGGAGAGGTGTGCAATTCCAAAAGAATAATTTTTTTTGTTGGGAATTATTACAAAGATATAAGCGATCTTTGTACCATAAGGAATATTTTTTCCAACTAAATGTATCAGATGTACTGGGATATTGCTGCAAATTTTGAATGAGTGTCCACACTTCTTCGTCATTCTTCCATTCCTCCCTTGCTTCGGTTATCCAATTTGGTTGGATAATAGAAATGGCACAAAGAAATGATTCCACCTCCTCATCCTTTCTTGAGAGTGCTTCTACAACAACATTTAGCTTCCCTTTTTTGTATATTATTTCAAATTCATAACCCAGCATTTTTGTGACCCATTTTTGTTTCTCTTTTGAAGATAGTCTTTGTTCCAAAAACTATTTAAGATTATCATGATCAATTTTTACCTTGAAGTGTTTTCTCATTAGGTAAGGTCACCATTTCTTTAGTAAATGTAGTATTGCCAACATTTCCTTCTCATAAATAGATTTATGTAAATACTTTCCTTTGATATGACGATTTTCAAAAGCATCAGGTCTTCCTTCTTGCATTAAAACAACACCAATTCCATTTCCTGAGGCATCACATTCCATAATAAAGGTTTTTGTGAAGTCTGGCGTAGCTAAGACTGGTGCTAGGCACATTGCCTCTTTAAGATGTTCAAAGGCCTTAGTTGCTTCTGGAGTCCATGAAAATGCATCTTTCTTCAATAATGTTGTTAGAGGTGCTACTATTCTCCCATAATTCTTATCAAACTTGTGATAATACCCTGTGCTGATAAATCCTCGCAACTGCTTTATGGTTGTGGGGACTTTCCATTCCTTAATGGATTTAATTTTGTTAGGGTCTACCTTAACACCCTCCTGAGATACAATATGACCCAGATATTCCACCTCTTGTAATCCAAAGGAACATTTGAAGGTTTTTGCATATAGTTGTTTCTCCTCCAATAGTTTGAGCACCTTGTCAACATGTTGAACATGATCCCTCCAAGACCTGCTGTAGATTAGTATATCATCAAAAAATACTAACACAAATTTTCTAAGGAAGGGTTTAAAAATAGAATTCATCAACCCTTGAAATGTAGAAGGTGCATTGGTGAGGCAAAAAGTCATGACCAAAAATTCATAATGACCCTCATGAGTTCGAAATGTTGTTTTCAAAATATCTTCAATCTTCATTCTAATTTGATGATATCCTGAACCAAGATCCAACTTGGTAAAATAAATTGCTCCATGTAATTCATCCAATAATTCATCAATCATAGAAATGGGAAATTTATCTTTAATAGTGAGCTTATTGAGCTCCCTATAATCCGGACACATGCACCATGATCCATCCTTCTCGTGCACCAATACTACTGGAGCAGAGAAAGAACTTTCACTAGGTTGAATTATACCATCCTCTAACATTTGTGCAATCATATGTTCAATTTTTCTCTTTTGGACATAAGGATATCTGTAAGGCCTAAAGTTGGGAGGAACACTTCCTGGAATCAAATGAATAACATGATCATGATCATGAATAGGTGGGAGTCCTTTGGGAGTTTCAAACAACTTGGAATTTTTGTCCAAGACTTTTTGGAGATATGGAGAAATAGATAATTTTTATGTTGGAACTTCTAGTGAGCATAATTGTGAAATTATGCTTCGTTGTTATTTCTTCAGAAGATTTGTCATGATGTTCAAGATTATTATCTTTCCTAGATTCCCTCCGATACCCCGTAATTCAACTTCCTTTCCTTTTGAAAAAAAAATTCAAGCTCTTGAAAATTAAAAGCTACCGCCCCCAAAGATTGTAACCATTGTACTCCTAGTACAACATCAACACCTCCCATTGGAATGGAAAGAATTAAACTATTCAATACATATTCCCCCACGGTTACCTTCATATTATGGCATTTTCCAGAGAAATTTACAGTCCCTCCATTTGCAACCATCACTTGACACTCTCGTGTTGGGTATAGGAAGCAATTCAATTCCTTGGCTACCTTACAATGAATAAAATTATGGGTATTGCCCGAATCAATAAACACTATTAAATTTTTATTCTTGATATGTCCTTCTATCTTGAGAGTTTGAGGAGTGGTAATTCCCGCCAATGCATTACAGGATATGGTCGGACTCATTTCTTCTTTCTCTAGGGTTGGTTCTTGGTGTATATCCTCTTCTTTTGAAGTTTCTTGTTCATTTTCTTCCTCCTATTCACAATATATGTAAAATAATTTTTTCTCAGTACACTTATGACCTTTAGTGTATTTTCTATCACAATTGTAGCAAAGCCATTTTGCTCTTTTTTCTTCTAATTTTTGTGGTGTCAACCTTGTAGGTTGTGGAAGTCTAGGCATAGCAACACTTCCATATTTATAGATGTTAGTGGTAGGCTTCCTTGTCACCATAAATTTAATTTCAATTTTTCTTGCCAACCTAAATGCCTTCTCCAATGAATCAGGTTCCCAAAGGTGAACCTCATGTTGGATGCTATCCTTTAAAGTCCCTATGAAGACATCAATCCTTGTTCCTCTAGAATATCAGTTACCCTTATATTCAATTTTTGGAAGTCCTCAATGTGCTCCACCATTGAACCCTTTTTTTTGAGATTTATCAATTAGCTAAAGAAGGTGTTGCTTTTTGTATCCTCATAATGTGCTATCATTTCCTCCATAAAAATTGACCAAGTGACAATTTTTTTACGAGAGAAAAGCCATCGATACCATACAAATGTATTTTGTTCTAAATGTAAAGTTACAATGCGTACCTTTTGTGTGTTTTGCACATTATGGAGATCAAAATATTGCTCCATATGTAGTATCCATGTTATGAGATCCTTGCCATCAAAATTCCTCATATCCATATTTGGAATATGGTGGGTCTTCAATCCAACATTAGAGTTTATGAAATCATGATTGACATTTATTTTGTTCTCATCATGAGTTTCCTGTACTACCTTTTTTCCATTAGGAATCATTTATTGTATTAACTTTGTCAAACCTTCCTTCAAACCTTCCATGTTTTCTTTTATATCATTCTTCATGTATTCCATGTTAGCTTCCATGCCATCCATCTTACCATCCATGCCATCCATCTTAGCTTCCATGCCTTTCTTCAAACCATCCATATTAGCTTCTACGCCTTTCTTCAAACCATCCATATTGGCATCCATGCCTTTCTTCAAAACTTCCATTTCATTTTTTTTTCTCTTTGCGAGAGTGAAATTTGATGCACTTGCTCTTGTAATTTTGATATATCATGTTGAACTTCTTCCTCTTCATGAGTCATAGTAGAGCCTTCTGAGGGATTAATGGGTGTTTAATTATTTTTAGGGGGCATTTTAGAACCCAATACTGATATCTATGCTTCAATATGCCCTTGGAATCACTTCAAACTGATTTTTCAAACAAGACTTATGCAATTTGAAAAAAAAATACACACCTTTTTCTTACTTTTGAGGAGCTCGATATTGAAACTGATGTATCTCTATAATTGAGGATCCCTGAGATGTAATATTTGGTCCTGTAATAGCCCTTTGAGTCTTCTTTCCAATGCCATACGTCTGACTTGATTTGGATTCTTCAAGAAAAATTTATTCCCAATCTCCCATAATGACCTAATTATGGACTGGTTCAGTAGAACACACTTTTATAGTGTGCAATGTGTCACTGTTTCGTCCTTCAGCTCTTATATGGATACAAAAAAAACTACAGTCTGTGTAATTTTGGCCACTTTTTACATAATTCCAATCCAATGCTCAGAGGGAGAGTTATGACGATTTTCCCAAGGTCACCTCTTTGAGATGAAATTCGGGAGCCTGCAAAAACCCTAAATTCTACAGATCATATCTCCGAATATATTGAGAACCAAGATCTGAAATTTTTACACGAAATTCCTTCGGATTTCTTCGCAAATGGTTTTTTTTTTTAGCGTCTAAACCTTCCTAGAAAAAAATGTTATAGCGAAAATTCCATGATGACCTGTTTGAAGCAGTGAAACCCTAGAATCCAAAGCTCTGATACCAAATGTAATGAAACCAGCTCCCAAAATAGAAGAAAAGATGGATCAACGCCTTAGAAATAAGCCACTTCGAGGGGGCAACCTCCTTTACATTACATAAATGAAAAATTCTTGGATGATTCAAATGACAAAACCTCCTTTCTATATATAGGAGTCCATGGGGTCAAAATATAATCCTAGCCAACCTAACAATAATAATCTAAGGGCCAACAATAGCAATAGTGGGGTTTTATGGGGCACAATAATAACAATATGGGGACTACAAGGGTACAACAATAACAATAAGGGGGATACACTACAACAATAAGGGACTACAATAGTAATATAGGGACCTAACAGACTACGACCAATCAAGCTATGGATATCTTTGTTATAACTGTGTTGCACATAGGGAAGACTCTCATCCCAAGTTCGTGGATACTTTCAGTTGTACATGCAGATTATGTGCACTATCATTCTATTGACGACCTCCATCTGGCCATCAATCTGGGATGGAAGGCAGTCAACTTGGTGAGCTTGGTGTCCAATAGTGTCCAGAGGCTTGACAAGAATGTGCTTATAAACCTGCTATCCCAATTTGATATAATGGTCCGTGGGATCCCAAAATGTAACCACACTCGTTCAAAGAAGAGTTTGGTAGTGTCCTCTGTTGTGATACTCTTATTATAGACCACCAATATAGCCATCTTAGAAAATTTTCCATGACCACAAATACATATTCATTACCATGCTTGGTAGAAAGGAGGCCAGACATATAGTCCATGGAGATGGATTCCCACGACTGGTTTGGAGTATGTAGAGAAGTGTACATGCCTTGCTTCTTGATGGTTGACTTGGAGATGGCATAGACAGTGCAGGATCTGATATATTTCCCAAAATCTAGTCAGAGTTTTTGCCAATAAAAGTACTTTTGTATTACAACCACATTTTTCTCCACACTAAAGTGTCCGGTGACCCGACTGTAGTGCGCCTCCCAAATCCGCTTGGTACGCTCACTTGAAGGAACACAAAGGTGTGGCTCAGGTAGCGAAATAATGCATCCGTGAGGTGGAAATTAAGAACTGGCTTTCCATATACTAGCATATGGTATGTGGAGGAGAACTATGGATCAGTTTTGTATATTTGTGGTGATCCATAGGTCTTGTGGCCACAAGAGTTGAGAACAGTAGTCAGTGCTGCAATTGGGGGCTGACTGAGGCAATCTGCAACATGATTGGTGTTGCTCTTTTCTTATTTAATGTTCAAGTGGAATTGTTGTAGATATGTAGACCACTTCTGATGGCCATTGTTATGAAACTTCCCTTGTGTCTGTATAAACTGAAGAGGTCAGTGATCGGTGTGGACGACCATCTCCTTTCCCAAAATGTATTGTTTTTATTTTCGAAAATCCTGCATGATGGAATAGATCTCTTTATCATAGGCGGGGTACTTCCGAATTGTATCAAAAAGTGTCTCACTATAATAGGCCACTCGATGCCCATGCTGGGTGAGGATTTAACCAATAACATAGTTGGAGGCATCTGTCTCAATTTCAAATGGTTGTTGCAGGTCTGGAAATGTGAGTACCAGTGTAAAGTAGAGGCGGTGCTTCAACTCAACAAACGCCTTCTTTTAGGAACCAGACCAGGAAAAAAATTCTTTCTCCTCACCCTTAATAGTATGACTCAAAGGCCAAGTAATATGAAAGAATCCCAACACGAACCTATGATATTTGGAAGGCCAAAAAAATTGTGAAGCTCTATTAGAGTGGTCGGGGCTGTCCAATCTCGAAGGACTGGGATATTAGTCAGATCCATATGCATGGCATGCTCATATGTGATGTAACCCAGATATCGGACTTGGCTCATTCCAAAGGTTCATTTCTCTAAGTTGGCACAAAATTTGTACTGCCGAAGGGTTTGAAGGACCTTCCGAATGTGTTGCAACTGTTCTTCACAACTCTTGTTGAAGATGAGGATGTCATCCAGATAAAAAAACATGAATGAGTTGGTGAAGGGCAGAAATATTTCATCCATTAGCCTCATAAAAGTAGTAAGGGAATTTGTCAACCCGAAGGGAATAGTCAACCATTCAAAAAGGCCTTCTTTGGATTTGAAGGCGGTCTTCCATACATCTATGGGCTCTATTAGAACCTGGCTATAGCCATAATTCAGATCGATATTAATGAAATACTTGGCCCCCTTGAGTTGGTCCATCAGGTCATCAATCTGTGGGATTGGATACCTGTTCCTGAAATTTATTTTGTTTAGTGCTCGATAATAAATTCAGAGCCTCCAAGTCCCATCCTTCTTGTGTAAAAGTACAATCGGGCTCCCACAAGCTGAGGAACTTGGTCAGATGTTCCATTTTTGAAGAAACTCTTGGATTTTCCACTTGATCTCTTCATTTTCTAGAATGGAGCGACGATATATCGTCCTGTTGGGTAGAGGATATCCGAGAGTCAGATCGATCAAATGCTTGACCTAAAAGTGCAAGGTTACCCCTATGGGTGACAAGAAGATATCCCTATATTCTTCCACGATCGTATCTACCTGCATCTGTTGTATGGCGGAACCCTTCCTGAGGGCCATGGATGTGGCTACAATCTTCCCCTTACTTTGAAAGCGAATTAGAAATAATTTTTTTTCCCATTCTTGGAGATGATCTTACTACATTGCTTAACAGAGATCAAAGAGATGGTGGTAGGCGGGGATACCTTCGGTATCATGTATAACTTATTACCCAGAGAAATAATAACAAAATGAGGTTTAGACTTATATACAACATGCCACTTCTATAAGTATGGTTTTCCTAATAATACGTCAAAAATTTCATGAGGAGCAACATCACATAGAACCTCATCCATGAAGGGATTGATGTTGTAGGGAAGGTGGCACTGCTAGTTGATGTAAATATATCATCCTTGGTGAAGCCACCTGATGTTGTACAACTGCATATGTGTTGTAGTCGGTAGGCCCAGCCGGTTCACGACCTCTATTGAAATGAGGTTCTTTTGGCTCCCTCTGTTGATAATGAACTGCAATGGAGAATGCTTCACCCAAATCTATGAGTGGAAGAGGCATTCCCCCTCCTCTGGATCTTTAGGCTCAATATTCTAGATCTTGGTGGTGGCCATAGTGGAATTGGGATTCGTGTCAATGATCTTCTTCCATTTACCATTCCCCTTGTCAAGTTCTGACTCAAATTTAGAATATGCGTATGATTCAGAAGCTTTAGCTCGGCCACTAGTGGCTGCTTGGCTCGACACTCACTTTTGTTGTGAGTGGAGCTCTTATGGAACTCACACCACTTTCTCGTGTCCTTATTCATCTTCGTGGTATTGTTCTTTTCTTTCGGCTTTGGCGGGTTATCCTGGGTTGCCCCGCCTTGCCTTTTTCCTTTGATCTACGATTTGAGGGGTGCCTTTCCCTTGCTTCAAATTCATAGATCTGAGATCTCACTTTTTCTATTTAAACTTCTACTCAATCTTAATAACGTATCAGTATGTCATTTAGAGCGAGGAGATGTCTAGGAACTCAATCTCGTCCTGGATGTACTTGTGTAGAGAGACGTGGTACTTGAGTACCAAATGCCACTCAAAATCCTTAATACCCAAATTTGTGTGAAGGGTATGAAATACATTGGTAAACTCAGGCACGCCTTGTTCCATTCCTTGCCGGAGCATGGTCCACTTTATGTATTTATCCGCGTAGCTCCTGACAGGGTAGTACTTCTCCTTGATGGCGCCCCACAACGAATTCTGAGCTAGTGCAACTAAAAATAGTGAAGATTTACTTTCATCCTTATTCTCATGGTAGGTTTCCCACGAGTCCTTGACATGGGGGGTGAATTTGAGAAGTGAAAAAGTAATATTTTCCGAGCTCAAAAAATCATGAACAAAAAAAAAATCCTTCTAGAAGATTTAACCATTTATCTTCGATGTTCGCATCTATCTGACCTTCAAAAATGGGGATGTCAAAGTTAACTTGTACCTTGAAGGGTGTTGCACTTCCAGAGTGGCTGTTGGAAGGAGATGTGTTGCCTTTGGGTAGCCACTGAAGGATCTGGGAAAAGTTGTCCATCATCGCATTCTTTTGTCGCTCGAGGGCTTCTCCGAGCAAGATTTTGAAAGGATCTCCTTCCCCCTCGTCTTTCTTCTCTTTTTCCATGGGTGGTCATTGGGGTTTGTGAGGTTGGTCTTGCAAAGGTTCGACCAATTCTAGCCCCAATTCCTTATGTCTTAACCTGGTTGGCGACATGCAAAGAAAAATCGAGAAAGAGTAGACCACTCTGATACCACTAATCCGAACTTAAACAAGAATGAAAAAAATTACAGATATAACCATAACTACAAAAATGAAACAGAAATAACACTTCACTTCATTAATATCAAATATTGAAATAAGCTTACAAATAGAATGGAAATAAACTAGATCGAGCTATGGTAGCTTATCTCTGAGAAGAGATGTGGTGGCTACATGCCTCTAAAATGTGTTACAATGAGGCCTGAAGTCCTATTTATTATTGAGAAACAATGGAAAACACTAAACATTCAAAAATATAAGCCTAGGAGATGAAGCGAAAAAACTATGGGCCCTGTTTGGGTAAATTGGTACATCAACTTCTCGGGGTTGTAACTTTGGCATACGATCTCTGTTTAACACACACAATACCTCGTTAGAAATATTTATCCGAGATTTAAAAATTTTAATTGGAAAACATCAGTCAAGCCACATGTTTGCCTTGGGTTTCCCAAAAAACATTGTTTAGGGCCGCAAAATGGCTCCGGAAGTTCATGACCCGCAAAAATGCCAAAAATAATAAACTGTGCTACAATTAAGGAAACTGAAATAATGAAAGAGATAGTGGTGGGGGTACAAGTGAAATAGGGGGTGGCCACCAAAATCCACCTGGATCATTCCTCCCCCCTTAGGAAGCAATGGTCCCGATTGCATTAAGTTCCTCCATGAGATGGGGAAACTTCTGATGAACTTGATCCCTGTTGAGCTACTTGCCTTAGTGCATGAGTTTTCCTGGTGAGTGTCTATTTACATGTGTGTCAAGGTTTTTTGACTGCAAAAGGGGGAAAGAGAGAGAAAAGCGAGCCTCTAAGAGAGAGGTAATAGTACCACTTAGGAAGAGACACACGTGAACCAAATGATTCTGTCTAAAACCCAGTGGGTGTGATAGTAATTACACACAAAAACTTAGGAAATATATGTCAAGTGTCCTGCAAAATATTCCACAAGGATGTGACAACAATTATGCAAACATTAATATGATAAAGATGATGCAGGAGCATTGGACACTAGCCAACAATGTGAGAGAATTGTCCACATGTTGTGGCTAGAAGAGTTCAAAATTGTTCAAAGAAATGTATTAGCAAGGTGTCAATACCTTAGATGTCTGTTGTATTTAGAGTAGTTAGAGTTAGTCTAATAAGTGAGGAAGCTGAATGGGTTGATTCGTGTCTGTTTGTTCAGTTTCTGTTGATAGAATGTAATTAGGCTTTTGTTTTATGTTAAGAATAAAACGGTCCTCGAGAAGGAACCGAAGAGTCATGTAATAATCTATAAAATGTAACCCCTGATACAGAGTAAAGAGGGGGGGGGGGGGGGGGATTTGCAGTAGAACACTAAATCGAGAGGCTTTTCTCTCTGTCTTTAATAAAATTGTGGACTTATTGATATTTGTGTATGTTATTGACAATTCTCCCGAAGGATTCATTCCTTCGATTTGAGTATTTCTGTGTATAACTTGAAAGGAATGTAATTCTGTGTAAATCTCTTGTTTCCCTCTGAATGTATTTGAACGCATGTTCACAGTGAATGAATTGAATGTGTTTGCTTTGAAGAAGGTCGAATAGTGGCTCTGTTGGAAGAGCGAAATCATATTCCTACTCTGTTTATTCATGAAAAATTGAACCCTGTGTGTTGAAGTGAATGGCGTTGTTTTGTAGCTGGTGAAACGATATGGTTGAGGCTAACCCACAGTGTTAACGTGGGAAGACGAATAGAAGAAATGAGCAAAATGTTGTGAAATTCCGAGTCGAACACTGTTCAATTACCGGATTGGAAGCTGAGCAGTTTCGAGAACCCATACCACCGATTTCACACCGCTTTTGGGCCTAGAGTGGTTTGTGAAAAAAAAACCCAATCCAATTAGGACGCGCCACGTCACAGCACCAATACCACCCATTTCGCATTTTTCTGGGCTTTAAAGTTTTGTTCGCAAAAAAAATGTGATTCTCGTCCGATCTTGAGGGAAGCCAATCCGAGGGTCTTCGCAATGACAAGTTGCATGGGGTTTAACTAAAGGTATGGACAACGCTTTTGCATTATTAAATGGTAGTTAATATTATAAGCGAGAGTTGAATATTTATGGTAGGCCCAAAGTAATAAGGCATTGATTGATGGTTTGTGTCGGAAGGTTAAAGGGTTCAATACATTGAGGTTATACCTTAGGTAATTGTTTAAAAGGGTATAACTATCGGTTCATATACCCTCAGTGAAATACTCCAAAAAGAGTTCGTGCAATAGTTAAAGGACTGTTCCATAATTAAAAAGGAGTTTGGAATATTATTGCAAGGAGTAACATATGGTTAAAGCGCTTTTATAGCGGAGAGGTAGCTTCGAGTGCTTTATTTAAAGGGAACCACAAGAAATATTATTTGAGGGGTTATATCATATTAGACTATAGTATTTCATTAATCAAATTCCACAAATTTGATGAATGAAATTGAAATAAGAAAAATTGAGTAGACTCCCTTGGTGAGTGAAATTATTGAGAGAAAAAAAAGAACAACTCTCCTTAGCGCTTGCACCCCATTTTCGCTATCAAAAGATTTGTCTAATATCCTACGGAATAGTCCACAAGAATGGGATAAAAGTTACAACCATTACAACACGTTCTCAACTAGATAAGCACTAAAATAACCAAAATAGTTCAACTATACTAGTACATGTGAAAAGAAAACATGATGGACAAACATCCGCAGAATAGTATTACAAACATTCATAATTCATGTGTGAAGAACATGTTGGCCTTGAAAGGCTTATTTTATTAATTAAAATTTACGAGACACATATATACAATGAACATCACTAGCTCCAACAGTGGAGCGTTGGAGCCACTCCTTGCTCCACAAAAAAACCATATATTCTCTCTATTGCTTTGCTGGTGGAGCCAACGTGAAAATTCCTTTGCTAGTACAATGAGGGAGTATATATAACCAAAGGTGACTCTTTGACTACCCTCATGATTATTTGACTTCCCATGAATTTTCCACTTACATGAATCTTTACATTCATGTGTGTCTTTTGGACATCCACTTTGCAAAACATTTGTTTGCAATGGACATGATATACAATAGTGATGTGGCGACATTACCACTCATGACATGACATGACATGACACTACTGACATGGACTGCTTCATTATGTGGCAATGTCAAGCCATTGTTTCTGCTGAGACATAACTGTCTTCATGAAAGAACTCTCCTTCACTTCCCCGCAAGCGTTTTGATAGGGAGTCTTCAATGATCTCAAGTCTTGGACAATAGTCGCAAACTAGTGTCCTTTCAATTTCTCTCGATCAATCATCTTGTAAGTTCAGCTGCAAGAGTGTATTTGAGCATGGTTTCTTCCTTCCTTTATTCCTTTATCATCTCGCCATGACTTGATAGAGAACCTATTCTTGCAATTCACTCATGATGGGACGAAATAAATCCGAAAACACCTAGTCTAAGATGATACATTCTGATCCATGAAATGAGCCGAGGATAGGTGACTGGCTGGACAAGGAAGCTCAGTGAATGTGCAGTTGCGTTGTTCAGATAAGCAAGGGGCAACCTTGAGCCTTGAGTTCTTTCCTCGCATATATATCTAAAATTAATATATATCATGATATATTAATATATATTATAATATAACAAATTTAATATTGTATTAATCCAAAGTTATTAAGCTTAATAATATTAATATTAGATTTAATGATGTGTTTTACATGGTATGATGACAAAATTTATAATAAAACTACATCGAATAATATTTTCAAATATTACAACTTTGACGGAGAAATATTATGTCTTTAAATATTTTAATATATCTCTAGGATATGGTTTTCCATTTAAAGGTTCATTTTACAAATATTTAATTAAAAGAAAGATTTTGGAGTAGGATTTTAGATTCTTTGTGTTGAATTAACCTTTTTACTTTGATTTAAGAAATGGTGTCGGCTTTAGTAATGAGTAACTATGTTTAAACTTTTACCTAATTTGAAATTTTAATTTGGTAAAAAAATTTGTTGAAGGTAAATTTATGATCCATTCAAATTCAGAGTATATGATAAAAGAAGTATTAAAGGCATGAAATAATTGTCTTATAGTTTTTTGACTATATGGTTATTTTCATTTTTGTTTAGGGCAACATTGATTTTTTTTTAATTTTTATTATTGATTTATTGGACAGACATACTTACACATTGCACATTGCCCTTATACTAGCCTGTAGTGGGCAATGAGATTAATTGATATTCTTTAACATATTATTTCTATGATTGAAAAGAAGTGTTCCTAGATGATCGTAGTTTTGCTAACTTAATGAGTCAAGAAGGTCTGTAGTGTGGCAAAGTTTTTGAAAATGAGAATGGATGTGAGTAAGATCTAGACAATCGAATAGAAAGTATTTTTCATCTTCAACCCTCTTAGTATCCCAAAGGCGACTCTTCCGTCCCAATGAGTTTTGGGAATTGACCAATGCTTGGTTTCACTTTGAAGCTCCTATGAATTAGTTCTTATCTTAACAATTTTCATTTTCTTCTTAGCATTGGCCAAGACAGAAAGATAAGTTTGGTTTCCAGGATTGGGGTTGATCACCTCCTTATAATATCTTAGCTTTCTTTATCTGTCTTACTCCTTATTTTCCCACAACTTATCCTTAAATTTGGAAGTAATAATATTTTTAATACTATCTTTATTCTTCAAAATGATCTCCTCCTTTAACTCCAAATGGTCTAGCTAGTATTGAGCATCCTTGTATTATCCTAACTTGAACTAAAAGTGAAAATTTTCATTAAAATTAAAAACCATTTTAGAAAACCTCTTGACTACCAATATATTTACTATCTTTAATAATAATATTTAATTTAAAATAATATTTAGTTGATATTTTTCTATGAATTGTTAGCCACCCTTGAACAAAGAGATTGAAAAAGACATCAAAGACTAATGAAAAAGGCAACAAAGAATAAGGAAAATCCACATTAATAAATGTCATAAGAATGAAACACCTTGCACCCAACAACCCATGTTAGAGATGCAAAGGAGACTCATATGTAAACCTAAACCTAAATAATCGAAAAAATGATTACGTTGACTATCAAAAGCTAGACAACAAGCAAAGATTAGAAAACGAGTCAGAAGTGTAAGAGATGCAAAGGAGACTCCTATGTAAACCTAGACGCGAAGTAGGTAAAAATAATAGACCAGATGATTACGTTGATTAACTCAAAAGCTAGAGAACAAATAAAGATTAAATAGTGAGATGGACCAAGTAAAGATTAAATGGCCTTTTTATATCAATAAACTTGTAAAGTAAATCATAGGTTGTTTTTTTCACAATATTGAATTTTGGTTAAGGTTAGTTGCAATGTTGAATAGAAAAATGAATCATCTATTTAATTTTCTCACTAATATTATGCAACTCTCGATTTAGCCCAATTTTTATTTCCTAAAATCCTTAACTCTTGCCTTAAAATTTAAACAATCTAATACACATTTAAATTTTATGCTTTAACTTTTAGAAAAATCACATACCATTGAAACTTACATATCATTTTCATCTCATATGTTTTCTATTAAGAAACGATGGCTGCACCTAAAATTCATACCTACTGGTATCCTTCACAGCTACCAGTCATTTCAGTGATTGTAGAGTGGCATCGTTCATAGGTACCAGTCATTTCAGTGATGACTGATTTTGCCGATAAGTCACATTAATGTAAGGCCTATGGACATTTGAATACATCGATCCCGTGGAGCGCATACTTTGATTTGACGTGAGCATTTGCGTGTTGGATGTATAAAGCTAAGTGATGATGTGAGTTGTAACTATTGGCCAGCTGATTCATATTTGCTGCGCACATTTTATTTGTGTGGACTATATTGGCAATTAGACTATATCGACTTGTAGCTTTAAGCAAGATCACAGTATCGAGATTATTGAGACAAGCCAGAAAATATGGGAGATCCTGGATTTGTATCGGGATCAATAGGCGTTCTTATTGATAGGGCACTTCAAGTAATAGAGGGGCACATTAAGATTGCTCTTTGTTGCAAGAAAGAATTGAGGCTTTTGGAAAATTTAGTGAAGGAGATTCAGCCTATAAACATGGAAATTCAACAATATCGAGTAGCTATTCGGCAGTCTCAGAGTGATTTAGTTAACAAGATTGAACTCATTACAGTGAACAACTGGCTTCAAGCACTGAATGCTATTCTGGAAGATGCAACCAAAATAGTGCATGCATGCCAAGTTCCAGCATATAATATGGTATCTCGATGTTGAAATATTACTTTCAACTGCCCTCTGTACAGCAAGTCACTTTCCATTTTCTTTCTCTAGGTTTTTTGTACTCAGAGCCGCTTGCTGTAATTGTTTGAAGGGCTCAGGCACAGAGCCACCTTCTAATTTTGTTTGGAAGAGTCCCTGTACTGAAGCCGCTTTCCATTAGCATTGAAAAGTCGCTTTGAAGTAGTCGCAGCCCCTGCAAAGTTTGAAAAACAGATTTTTTTTTGTTATTCGGGGAAAGTCTCTGCATTTGGTAAAACTGAGTACTTTTTATATAAAACAGGGTATTTGTGTTTGATTTATTTTTATGTATGCGTGGGAGCGTTTTAAGTGAAAACCTGTGGTCCCCACAAGTTTCTTTGAATCGCAATCGCAAAGTTTGTTTTGATGCAATTGAGTGTCTTGTTGATGTTGGAGGTTGCGATTCGCAATCACAATCGCAAAATACAATATGTAACCACCGCATATGTTATGCACCATTGAAATGATGCGATGCGATTGGCGCAATCGCAATCGCATATATATTAATCGCCCTCCGCTTAAAGCCAAGGTCCGCGGGAGGTGTGGTCCCATAGACCACGCAGCAGTGTTATGTTGAATCACAAAGATTGAATTGCAAGTGTTACCTCCACCCTTTTGTTTTGTTTTGATGAAATGTGCCGATGCGATCGCATAATCGCAATCGGAGGATTTATGTTGGCCTGTCGGTATTGTAAAGTTCCGGACCCGATGAGTGTTTATGCGATGGAGTTTATAACTCATCGCGCGTCCGTCTCAAATCGCAATCAGAAGTTTTAAAGTTGGGCCGTTTGTTTTGATAAGTCGCGGACCCGATGAGCATTATAGACTGGATTTAATCGCGCATTCAAAGCGCTTTTGTAGTGGGTCCCGGGGGCGTCTTTTAAAGTAGTTTTAGTTTTATTTTTTTAATATAGTCTTTATGTTTTGTTTTATATGTGCGACATATAAAAACGAAAAGCCCATGAGGCTATTGTAATTGTTGTTTTTGTTATGCACAGCAGTGCGAATAGTTTTAATACACAGCAGTGTTGTTTTAGAACAGAGACAGAGTGTTAGTTTTGCACTGTGTTTGCAGCAGTCAAACATATTTTGTAATCCCTCAGTCAGAGGAAGTGTTTGTAGCAGTTTTTTTTGAGTTAATGAAGTAGAAAGTTTTTCAAATATTGAATCTCTATCTCCAGCAAGCAAAAGTTTTTAAATTTCTCTGTGTTAAGAAGGAGAGTATCATTCTCTCTACATTGTTAAGGAATTCTCAGAAATTCCAACATATTCGTTGAGTAAGAAGATCAAGAAGAGTATTGACAGTTTGCAGAGTCATCTGGAAAGACTGCCTTTGATTGGATTCACTCATCAACTCCGCTTTGAACTGCAAAACATATAGTTACAGAGCCATGAAGCTGCTCAGAGCCAACCTTCAATTCGCCTTGCAAGTTACAGGCAACAACCAATTCAAGAGGCGTGCATCATGGGACAAGATGAGGTATTCATAACCCTTAAACATTTTCTAATAGATGATAAGGAAATCGTAGCCTCTACCACATCCACATCCAGAATAGGCATTCTTGGCATGGGTGGATCTGGAAAAACTCTGCTCCTCAAGAGAGCCTTGAATGACAAACAAGTGCAACAACACTTTGAGAAAGATTTGATTCTCTGGTTGACAGTTTCCCAAAATTTGTCAATCATAAATATCTGCAATAACCTTGGGAGGCAGATAGACCTACATATAAGTGAGGGCTTTGACGTGAGATGGATCAGCGAAGAAGGCACTACTGGTTGATGCAAATATCTCATCCTTGGTGAAGCCACCCGATGTTGTACGACTGCATATGTGTTGTAGTCAGTAGGCCCAGTCAGTTCATGACCTCTGTTGAAATGAGGTTCTTTTGGCTCTCGTTATCGATAATGAACTACAACGGAGAAAACTTCACCCAAATTTGTGAGTGGAAGAGGCATTCCCCCTCCTCTAGATCTTCAGGCTCAATATTCTAGATCTTGGTGGTGGCCACAGTGGCATTGGGCTCTGTGTCAATGATCTTCTTCCATTTATCATTCCCCTTGTCGGGTTCTGACTCAAATTCAGAACATGCGTATGATTCAGAAGCCTTTAGCTCGGCCACTAGTGACTGCTTGGCTCGACACTCACTTTTGTTGTGAGTGGAGCTCTTATGGAACTCACACCACTTTCCCGTGTCCTTATTCGTCTTCATGGTATTGTTCTTTTCTTTCAGCTTCGGCGAGTTATCCTGGGTTGCCCCGCCTTGTCTTTTTCCTTTGATCTATAGTTTTAGGGGTGCCTTTCCCTTGCTTCAGATTCATAAATCTGAGATCTCACTTTTTCTATTTAAACTTCTGCTCAATCTTAACAACATATCAGTATGTCATTATGAGGGAGGAGATGTCTAAGAACTCAACCTCATCCTGGATGTACTTGTGTAGAGAGACGTAGTACTTGAGTACCAAATGCCGCTCAAAATACTTGATACCCAAATTTGTGTGAAGGGTATGAAATACATTGGTAAACTCAGGCACACCTTATTCCATTCCCTGCAGGAGCATGGTCCACTTTATGTATTTATCTGCATAGCTCCCAACAGGGTAGTACTGCTCCTTGATGGGTCCCCACAACGAATTTTGAGCTGGTGCGACTAAAAATAGTGAGGATTTACTTTCATCCTTATTCTCATAGTAGGTTTCCCACAATTCCTTGATGTGAGGGGTGAATTTGAGAAGTGCAAAAGTAATATTTTCCCAGCTTGAAAAATCATGAACAAAAAAAATATCCTTCTAGCATATTTAACCATTTATCTACGACGTCTGCATCTATCTAACCTTCAAATATGGGGATGTCAAAGATAACTTGTAACTTGAAGGGTGTTGCACTTCCAGAGTAGCTGTTGGAAGGAGATGTGTCGCCTTTGGGTAGTCGCTGAAGGATCTGGGAAACGTTGTCCATCATTGCATTCTTCTGTCGCTCGAGGGCTTATTTGAGCAAGATTTTGAAAGGATCTCCTGCCCCCTCGTCTTTCTTCTCTTTGGCCATGGGAGGTCATTGGGGTTTGCGAGGTTGGTCTTGCAAAGGTTCGACCAATTCTAGCCCTAATTCCTTATGTCTTAACCTGGTTGGGGACATGCAAAGAAAAATTGAGAAAGAGCAGACCACTCTGATACCACTAATCCGAACTTAAACAAGAACGAAACAAATTACAGATATAACCATAACTACAAAAATGCAACAGAAATAACACTTCATTTCATTAATATCAAATACTGAAATAAGCATACAAACATAATGGAAATAAACTAGCTCAGGCTATGGTAGCTTATCTTTGAGAAGAGATGTGGTGGCTACATGCCTCTAAAATGTGTTACAATGAGGCCTGAAGTCCTATTTATTATTGAGAAACAATGGAAAACACTAAACATTCAAAAACGTAAGCCTAGGAGATGAAGCGAAAAAACTATGGGCCCCGTTTGGGTAAATTGGTACATCAACTTCTCAGGGTCGTAACTTTGGCATACAATATTTATTTGACACACATAATACCTCGTTAGAAATATTTATCCGAGATCTAAAAAAATTGAGTGGAAAACATCAGTCAAGCCACATGTTTTCCCTGGGTTTCCCAAAAAACATCGTTTAGGGCCTCAAAACGGCTCCAGAATTTCACGACCCGAAAAACTGCCAAAAATAATAAACTGTGCTACAATTAAGGAAACAGAAATACTGAAAGAGATATTGGTGGGGGTCCAAGTGGAATAGGGTGGTGGCCACCGAAATCCACTTGGATCAGTCCTCCCCCCTTAGGAAGCATTGGTCCCCATTGCATTGAGTTCCTCCATGAGATGGGGAAACTTTTGCTGAACTTGGTCCCTGTTGAGCTACTTGCCTTAGTGCAGGAGTTTTCCTAGTGAGTGTCCGTTTACATGTGTGTCAAGGTTGTTCGACTGCAAAAGGGGGAAAAAGAGAGAAAAGTGAGCCTCTAAGAGAGAGGTAATATTACCACTCAGGAAGAGACACACGTGAACCAAAGGATTCCGTCTAACACCCAGTGGATGTGACAGTAATTACACACAAAAAATTAGGAAATATATGTCAACTGTCCTGTAGAATAGTCCACAAGGATGTGACAACAATTATGCACACATTAATATGATAAAGGTCTGTCTAATATCCTGCAGAATATTCCACAAGAATGGGATAAAAGTTACAACCATTATAGCACGTTCTCAACTAGATAAGCACTAAAATAACCAAAATAGTTCAACTATATAGTACATGTGAAAAGAAAACATGATGTACAAACATCCACAGAATAGTATTACAAACATTCATAATTCATGTGTGAAGAACATGTTGGCCTTGAAAGGCTTATTTTATTAAGTAAAAGTTATGAGACACATATATACAATGAACATCACTAGCTCTAATAGTGGAGCGTTGGAGCCACTCCTTGCTCCACAAAAGAACCATATATTCTCTCTATTGCTTTGCTGGTGGAGCCAAGGTGAAAAGTCCTTTGCTAGTACACTGAGGGAGTATATATAACCAAGGGTGACTCTTTGACTACCCTCATGATTGTTCGACTTCCCATGAATTTTCCACTTACATGAATCTTTACATTCATGTGTGTCTTTTGGACTTCCACTTTGCAATACATTTGTTTACAATGGACATGATATACAATAGTGATGTGGCGACATTACCACTCATGACATGACATGACATGACACTACTAACATGGAATGCTTCATTATGTGGCAATGTCAAGTCATTATTGCTGCTGAGAGTTAAGTGTCTTCATGAAAGAACTCTCCTTCACTCCTCCGTAAGCGTTGGTGATAGGGAGTCTTTAATGATCTCAAGTCTTGGACAATAGTTGAAAACTAGTGTCCTTTCAATTTCTCTCGATCAATCATCTTGTAAGTTCAGCTGCAAGAGTGTATTTGAGCATGGTTTCTTCCTTCCTTCCTTCCTTTATCATCTAGCCATGACTTGATAGAGAACCTCTTCCTGCAATTCACTTATGATGGGACGAAATAAATCCGAAAACACCTAGTCTAAGATGATACATTCTGATCCATGAAATGAGCCGAGGATAGGTGACTGGATGGGTAAGGAGGCTCAGTGAATGTGTAGTTGCGCTGTTCAGATAAGCAAGGGGCAACCTTAAGCCTTGAGTTCTTTCCTCCCATATATATCTAAAGTTAATATATATCATGATATATTAATATATATTATAATATATCAAATTTAATATTGTATTAATCCAAAGTTATTAAACTTAATAATATTAATATTAGATTTAATGATGTGTTTTACATGGTATGATGACAAAATTTATAATAAAACTACATCGAATAATATTTTCAAATATTACAACTTTGACGCGGAAATATTATGTCTTTAAATATTTTAATATATCCCTAGGATATGGTTTTCCTTTTAAAGGTTCATTTTACAAATATTTAATTAAAAGAAAGATTTTGGAGTAGGATTTTAGATTCTTTGTGTAGAATTAACCTTTTTACTTTGATTTAAGAAATGGTGTCGGCTTTAGTAAAGAGTAACCATGTTTAAACTTTTACCTAATTTGAAATTTTAATTTGGTAAAAAAATTTGTTGAAGGTAAATTTATGATTCATTCAAATTCAAAGTATATGATAAAATAACTATTGAAGGCATGAGATAATTGTCTTATAGTTTTTTTTGACTATATGGTTATTTTCATTTTTTTTAGGGCAAACATTGATTATTTTAAAATTTTGATTATTGATTTATTAGACAAACATACTTACACATTGTACATTGCCCTCATACTAGCCTGTAGTGGGCAATGAGATTAATTGATATTCTTTAACATATTATTTCTATGATTGAAAAGAAGTGTTCCTAGATGATCGTAGTTTTGCTAACTTAACGAGTCAAGAAGGTTTGTAGTGTGGCAAAGATTTTGAAAATGAGAATGGATGTGAGTAAGATCTAGACAATCGAATAGAAAGTGTTTTTCATCTTCAACCCTCTTAGTATCCCAAAGGCGACTCTTCCATCCCAAGGAGTTTTGGGAATTGACCAATGCCCGGTTTCACTTTGAAGCTCCTATGAATTAGTTCTTATCTTAACAATTTTCATTTTCTTCTTAGCATTGGCCAAGACAAAAAGATAAGTTTGGTTTCCAGGATTGGGGTTGATCACCTCTGTTGGGAATCACGATTGTCGTTAGACCAAAACCCACAGGTGTTAGTCAATGATCGCATCGCCAGAGATAAGGATCCACGAAAGGCGGTTAGTCCATGTCGCGAAACACACGGGGAGCGTTGGCTTATCCAATGTCCAACAATCTCCCCCCCAACGCGAGCCGGGTGTGTATCGAACTCGTGACCTACGCTCTGATACCACTTGTTGGGAATCACGATTGCCGTTAGACCAAAACCCGCAGGTGTTAGTCAACGATCGCATCGCCAGAGATAAGGATCCACGAAAGGCGGTTAGTCCATGTCGCGAAACACACGGAGAGTGTTGGTTTATCCAATGTCCAACAACCTCCTTATAATATCTTAGCTTTCTTTATCTATCTTACTCCTTATTTTCCCACAACTTATCCTTAAATTTGGAAGTAATAATATTTTTAATATTATCTTTATTCTTCAAAATGATCTCCTCCTTTATCTCCTAATGATCTAGCTAGTATTAAGCATCTTTGTATTATCCTAACTTGAACTAAAAATGAGATTTTTCATTAAAATTAAAAACCATTTTAGAAAACCTCTTGACTACCAATATATTTACTATCTTTAATAATAATATTTAATTTAAAATAATATTTAGTTGATGTTTTTGTATGAATTGTTAATTTAAAATAATATTTAGTTGATGTTTTTCTATGAATTGTTAGCCACCTTTGAACAAAGAGATTGAAAAAGACATCAAAAACTAATGAAAAAGGCAACAAAAAATAAGGAAAATCCACATTAATAAATGTCATAAGAATGAAACATCTTGCACAACCAACAACCCATGTTAGAGATGCAAAGGAGACTCATATGTAAACCTAAACCTAAAGTAAGTAAAAATAATAGAAAAAATGATTACGAAATAATAGAAAAAATGATTACGTTGACTATACCAAAAGCTAGACAACAAGCAAAGATTAAATAACTAGTCAGAAGTCTAAGAGATGCAAAGGAGACTCCTACGTAAACCTAGACGCGAAGTAGGTAAAAATAATAGACCAGATGATTACGTTAATTAACTCAAAAGCTAGAAGCTAGGGAACAAATAAAGATTAAATAGTGAGATGGACCAAGTAAAGATTAAATGGCCTTTTAATATCAATAAACTTGTAAAGTAAATCATAGGTTGTTTTTTTCACAATATTGAATTTTGGTTAAGGTTAGTTGCAATGTTGAATAGAAAAATGAATCATCTATTTAATTTTCTCACTAATATTATGCAACCTTCGATTTAGCCCAATTTTTACTTCCTAAAATCCTTGATTCTTGCCTTAAATTTTAAACAATCTAATACACAGTTAAATTTTATGCTTTAACTTTTAGAAAAATCACATACCATTGAAACTTACAGATCGTTTTCATCTCATATGTTTTCGATTAAGAAACTATGACTGCACCTAAAATTCATTTCAATGGTATCCTTCATAGCTACCAGTCATTTCAGTGATTGTAGAGTGGCATCGTTCATAGGTACCAGTCATTTCAGTGATGGTTGATTTTGCCAATAAGTCACATTAATATAAGGCTTATACCGAGTCCGTGAAATAGCTTCGATGGCAGAAAACTGTTGGAATCTAGTTAATTAAAACTCAAAAAATTAGTTGCTTGGAATGTTTGGAATCCATTTTTGATGTTGGAAATGGATTCAGCACTATCAAAAACCCTTAGAGCACTCAAAATACTAAAATTTAACAACTATAAACAAGAGCAAATCTTTGCCAAATTTTCTGAAAATCATTGCCGAATTCTAAATGAAAACGCAACCTTTTTAGACTACGCGCTATGGACATTTGAAAACATCGATCCCGTGGAGCGCTTACTTTAATTTGACGTGGGCATTTGCGTGTTAGATGTATAAAGCTAAGTGATGATGTGAGTTATAACTATTGGCCAGCTGATTCATATTTGCTGCGCACATTTTATTTGTGTGGACTATATTGGTAATTAGACTATATCGACTTGTAGCTTTAAGCAAGATCACAGTATCGAGATTATTGAGACAAGCCAGAAAATATGGGAGATCCTGGATTTGTATCGGGATCAATAGGCGTTCTTATTGATAGGGCACTTCAAGTAATAGAGGGGCAAATTAAGATTGCTCTTTGTTGCAAGAAAGAATTGAGGCTTTTGGAAAATTTAGTGAAGGAGATTCAGCCTATAAACATGGAAATTCAACAATATCGAGTAGCTATTCGGCAGTCTCAGAGTGATTTAGTTAACAAGATTGAACCCATCACAGTGAACAACTGGCTTCAAGCACTGAATGCTATTCTGGAAGATGCAACCAAAATAGTGCATGGATGCCAAGTTCCAGCATATAATATGGTATCTCGATATTCGTTGAGTAAGAAGATCAGGAAGAGTATTGACAGTCTGCAGAGTCATCTGGAAAGACTGCCTTTGATTGGGTTCACTCATCAACTCCGTTTTGAACTGCAAAACATACAGTTACAGAGCCATGAAGCTGCTCAGAGCCAATCTTCAATTCGCCTTGCAAGTTACAGGCAGCAGCCAATTCAAGAGGCGTGCATCGTGGGACAAGATGAGGTATTCGTAACCCTTAAACGACTTTTAATAGATGATAAGGAAATCGCAGCCTCTGCCGCATCCACATCCAGAATAGGCGTTCTTGGCATGGGTGGATCTGGAAAAACTCTGCTCCTGAAGAGAGCCTTGAATGACAAACAAGTGCAACAGCACTTTGAGAAAGATCTGATTCTCTGGTTGACAGTTTGCCAAAATTTGTCGATCATAAATCTCCGCAATAACCTTGGGAGGCAGATAGACCTACATATAACTGAGGGCTTTGACGTGAGATGGAGCGAAGAAGATGTTCAGAGATGGATTTATCAAAAAACTAGCAGCAGGAGATTCTTGCTGTTTCTAGATGATATTTGGGACGATAGTCAAAGTCTGTTGGAGATGTTGGGAGTACCAGACGATCAGGTGAATGGCAGCTCCAAGATCGTTGTATCGACAAGAGATCGCAGAGTCCTTTCAAAAATGAGAGTGAGTACCCAAATGTCCATGGATTCTCTGTCTGCAGATGAGAGCTGGAAGCTCTTCTGCTTTCATGCGTTTTTAGGTAATCACCACACTCCACATGTTGGAATCGAAAAGATTGCCCGCGATGTTTGTGCGGAGTGTGATCGGCTGCCGCTTGCTCTCAAAGTAATAGGAGCAGCCATGGCAGGCATCACTGCGCCATCAGATTGGCGGCTGACTTTGGAAAAGTTGCAAAATGCGGATAAACTGGACCCTCATGTAGAGAAGAAACTCTACAATCGGTTGAGATTGAGTTATGACGCGCTGTGCACCTCGCAATATTTACCTTTGCAACTCTGCTTTCTGTACTTGGGCGCCTTCAAAGAGGACGAGGAAATGTATGTGCAGGATGTGATAAACTTGTGGATAGGAGAGGGCCTTCTTCCCAAGGAAGATGGTAAAGATCCATTTGAAGTTGGAAGGGCCTACGCTAACTTTCTAGTGGATCGATGTCTGATCGAAGCTAGTATTAAGGATGCTGATGGACAGGTTGTGATCTTCTCTGTGCATGATGTTTTACATGATCTAGCACTGCAAATTGCCGAGAAGGAAGAGAATTGTTATTTCAGAGCGGGGAAAGGTTTGGTGGAATTCCCATTGAAACATTGCAACCGTAAATTTACCAGGATTTCTCTCAGGGCCAACAATTTTAGGTCAATACCTAATGGATACCGAGGTCAGGGTCTGCGGGCGATGTTACTCTCGGAGAACATATCTCTGGAATATGTTCCATCAAGAGTGGTCACGTCTCTCAGCTCTCTTAGACTTCTTGATTTGGGAGGGACATCCATCAAAAGTTTGCCTGATAACTTTGGAGCGTTGAAGCATCTGGTCTTCCTTCGTTTAGCAAAGTCTCCAATAGTGATGCTGCCAGATTCAGTAACATGTTTGAAGGAGCTTGAGATACTGGATCTGTCCGAATGTTACCAGCTGAGTGAGTTGCCTAATCAGTTAGGTAAGATGACAAGTTTGATATATCTAGATCTGAGTTCCTGTCAACAGTTGAAGTGCATGCCTTGTGGGATCTCTGCGTTGACATCGCTACAATATCTGAAAATGGAAAGATGCTGGAAAACCTGGCAAGCAATACCACAACAGAGAAAACTTCTGCGTGATCCGATGGGAGGTCGTGCTCGTGCTCGTGCTTGCTTCCAGGATCTGCACCCTCTGAATCACCTTAAATGGCTGGCTGTAGAGAGCTTGCAGGAGCCAATTACAGATGGCATAGTAGGCGACATGACAGAGATGAGGACTCTCATCCTGAGGATGTCACAGATGAAGCAACTACCAGAGGATATGAGACATATGGCAAAGCTAAGCAGTCTTTTTGTGGAGTCCAACGTTTTGGGTAAGATCCCATCGTGGATATGTGGTTTCCAACAGCTAAACTGTCTAATACTAAGAGATTGTCCCCAGCTAGAGGAGATCCCTGCAGGGTTGGAGAAGCTTGAATGGCTAAGGCGGCTGGATATAGTTAAATCCTCGTCCTTAAAAGAGTTACCCGATGCCTTTGGAGAGGCGGGTGCCTTTCCACGCCTAGAAAGTTTCTGGTTGGAGGAATCTGATGTGGTTGAGAGTTTTCCTCCTATAAGGGATGGGGCTCTGCCTCTGTTGAAGAAGTTGGGGTTAGCCTTTTGCCCCAACGTCAGGACCATTCCTCCAGGACTCGAAAATTTACAGAATCTGAGGGAACTGCATGTGTATGGCAGTCCCTTAATACTCGAATCTATTCAAGAAGAAGGTGGCGAAGCATGGTCTGCAGTTCAAGCAATGGAAGGAGAAAAGCACGTAGAGATACTGAGAAAGTTGATTCATGAGCACCGCCATAAAGATGGGATGGGTTGCTCAAGTATATGCAAGCGGGTTTTCCCATCAAAGCCATGGTCATGGTGTTGCCCCTCATGGTACTACCCATAACGCTTTTTATGTGAGATGATGCCCTGCTTTTCATTCAATGCCTTGTCTTCAATTTGATTCGATTCGAGTTCCATATATGGTTTTGATTTGCCACTCATTTCACTTTCACTCAACTTAGTTCTGATACCATGATTGACTCTTCAAATCTGCTTTTGCGCTCGTGGTAAACTATTATCTCCTTCTTCTTTCAGGGAATCAAGATCATGTACGAATACCGTCAAGATTCAAATCTCAGTGTGATATTATGAAAAAAAATTGACATTAGCAATTTGCATTGATTTTTTAATGAAAATTTTTAATGTTTTTGAAGTGGGAACCAGAAAATTTATCATGAGAATTAGAAGTTTGAACTTAGTAAATTCAAAATTTAAATGTTTTTTTCACTTTAGAGCCTGAAGTACTTCAAAGGGTTACAGCACTAAGGGCCAACGGTTTAACATGGAGGTCGCTGCACTGTTGGATGGGAGCAAAATTCAGATTTGACTGGTCACAGGATCGGATCCAAGGAGCAGTAAGACCGTCTTACTGAGGCCGTTGCCTACAAGGCAAGGGAATATCTACCGCAGAAGCCCTGCAAAAGCCAATGAGAAGCCGCATGTAGATATACTTCAATTTTACTCTTGAACAAATATATTTTCTTCCTAATATGAGTGAAACCCAATGATTCAGAAATTGGATCATATTATATGCTTTAAGAATCTCACAATTACCTCAGTGAAACACTCTCGAATTTCATGTACTTCCGCTATTCGACGAGAACAGTTTTACTGAGATTTCTTTTCCTTCCTGCAGTTTGCCAAGGAACACCTGTCCAAAGATACTTTTCACAGGTTTCTCTTGTAAACACCATCAAGTCTTCTGCATTAATCCATACAAATTTACGAAGTATGAATGTGCCGCGTGGCATAGCTTAAATATAGGGAAGATTTTCACTGTATTTCGTTTTCGAATGTTCTTAAAATTCAAGTTCCTGACCTTTGTTGAGGGGCTGTACTCTTTCCCTCAATTCAAGTTCATAACCTTTACTAAGGGGCTGTTTTGCTCTGAATCTCTTCTTCCAGTATGCAGTAATACCCACCATCAAAGCTAGAGCAATTATTAAACCCGCACTTATAGTTATTCCAAGAATAACACTCTCTTTGTTCTTTCTTGAATTATTTCTGGTTTCTTCAATACAGTAACTGCCCTTTACATATAGAGAAAGAAAGAAAGAAAGAAAGAATTTTTAATGTCTACGAGGCTAAAAATAGCCTATGGGACAGACTGCTTCTCTATCTGGCTCTTGTATTCGCCCTTTTCCTGTGAAGTTTTACAATAACCTCTCCTAGCTTCTTGAGCGGAGATAACGATTCCGAATGAAGAGATATTCAGTTAACTCGTGAACTTTATGCTGTAAGATTTTGGAAAGCTATAAATAGTAAGATATAAGAAATTAAATGCGGTGGAGCAGTATATGTCTATCGTTTAAGTATATGTGCATCGTTAGATTTAAACGAGTTTAAAGTTAACAGTGGGCATATTGCTCCACCGCATTTAATTTCCTATAGCTTATAATTTATTGGTTGCCGTAAGGTTTTATAAATTTGTGTAGGCATTACTTTTGTCTTCGCCATTCTTTTCTTTGATAGTTATATATATATATTTTTTTTTTCATACAGAAAAAATCTGGTGTATATTATATACTAGTGCATATATCAAAAAATTGTAATTGAGATCATACATCATGTATCAGTTATCATCCCACATTGGAGTCAATTATATGATCCTTCCATTGTACTAGAGTTCCCATATAAGTGTTGCATAGCCCCCCCATATTGTCACAAAAATGAAGATACATACCAAAATTGGAAACATAAAATATGATATAGATGGTCATGCTTATAGCCAGCACATAGTAAGAAATTATGTCCAAAATAGCACCCCCAATATCCTCAGTATATCAGTGTTTATCAGTGTATCACCCTGCATAAAAAAAAAACACATCAAGGTAGCTTAACGAAGCCTTCGACCCTTTTCCGCCCAGCAGACTGTAGGTCATAGTATATGTGCCCAATTGTGTCAGTTAATCCCCTCTTTGACAGTGTATCTGCTGCCCCATTATGCTAACGATGTATGTGTCATATATTAATGGTCTTAAAAGTGTTCTTGAGTGTGTATATGTGCTTCATCCAAGCCATCAGAAGTGGGGGAGAGAAATTCGTCCCCATGTTTAGATGTTGTATTATGACTCGCAAATCTCCATAAACATATATAGTATCTGAAGCCAATTGTTGAGCAAACCATAGAAGGCTCCATAAAGCTAGTATCTCAGCCATTGTGTTTGTACCCAACCTTCCATTCCAATGTATTTTGTATTGGGTATTGTAATTTAGCCTTAGCCAAACCCCACATTCACAGATATGATTATGTTCTGCCCCATCAAAGTATCCTGCCAAGAATAGTGGTCGATGCTTAGTATATCTATGGGCATGGGTTTGAGGTGTTTCCTACACCATAACAGTGCCCTCCAACCATGTGATGATCTTGGAAATGATGTGATCAATATTTAAGCATTTGCCCTCAAATATTATAGCATTCTGAGCTTTCCACATCTCCCAAACGGTATAAAATGAAAGTGTTTTTAGTCTTTCCTCCCTCGACATCCACCATATGTATCATTCTTGTAGGTGAGTGAAATCCCTATATCACAGTAGTGTATGCTTATAGATACCCTGCCAAACTAGATAAGTAATAAGACATGCAATAAACATATGTCAATTATTATCAGTGTTATTACATCACAGTGCACATCGACTCGGTCCATGCATAACTTTTTTCTTTAAATTTTTCCATGTGAGGTTTCTATTGCGTCACACAAACCAGTTAAATAATATTATCTTATGTGGTATGTTTAGTTTTCATACCTTTTTAAGCAACAGATTTGCAGTCCTGTGCAGTCCTCAGGAATTTTTAATGATGTCCCTGTATATTTCAGCAACCACATTTCCTTTCGTGCCTAGCGTACCGGCCAATGTGATCTGGTCATTTTCATTCTTGGCACATAGACCTGCCATTCGGAGTGTCATAATGTATTGATTCCACTCATCTTGCAAGTGCACAGTGCACAGGTATATGCATTTCCTCTACATCCTTCCAAATTGGCGTGGTACCTTGCCATGTCCCAATAACTTGATAGAGGTAAATACAATCCCGAGAGTGTAGGCAGACCACTAAATTTTCTGATAGATGTTGCCCTTCCACTTCCTTAATTTTATCGGCCCGTTGATAATATGAGTCCCTTTGTCAATCATTAGAAAACTTTTGAGGTCTAAAATGGGCCTCCTAAGAAAAATGTACTACCAAAATGAACTTTATAAGAACCATTAGGATTAAAGATGATGATGTCAACCATGGGAGATGATTCACTATTTTTGAGGTAAAAATGTAAAAAGATAAAAAAATAATAAAAAAAATAAAACTAATTTTTCAACTTGTATTTTCAACTTATCTCCCTAAGGTTTTACTAAAATTTTGAGTGAGAGTACTCATTAGATGCAAAATTTAACTCATCATCCAAGGAGTACCCATGTTGCATACTTCTGGTGGACCCTACTACACAAAAAATGAGAAATACATGAAAAACGTGATTGTTTTTCGTGTAACTGGGTCCATCGAAAGTATGCAACACGGGTACTCCTTGGATGAGGAATTAAACTCTGCATTCAATGAGTGTTCCCGCTCAAAATTTGAGTAAAACTATAGGGAGATAAGTTGAAAAAGTAGTTTTTTTCTTTTTTTCCCTCTAAAATTTGATGATGTAATCTAGTCTTATTTTATTATTTCTAGTATTATTTTATAATTTCCTTAGGAGGCCCATTTAGACCTCAAAATTCCCCTAATGCTCCATACTAGGTGTTGGAATGTATTAATCACTGTTAAATGACTAAAATGGTACACATAAATTATCAATCTAGGGACATATTTTATTTCAATGACAGTCGCACTGTCTGTGCCGATACATCAAACCAGAAGCAAATCCAAATAAAGGAAATCATTGTTGAATTAAATGCTCGAAAAAATCACTCATGCAGAAATAAAACAATCTATAGGACTGTGATCATGCCTCAATTAATCTGTACCTAGCGTGTCACACAACAATTACCCAACTGGTATCTCTAATCACACATGTGTAACAACATATATAATATTGGAATTGAAGCAGATCTATTCACGACTAGAACAATAGCAACAACACTTCCACTGATATATATAAAGCAAATAAGAAATATGTACATCTACCTTAACTACTGCAATCCCTGCTAAAGAGGAGGGCCCTTCCTCCCTAGTAGGGTGCAGGAAAAGAAATAACTTAAACGAAAACTAAACCAGACAATGCATGTAACAACAACAACGGGATAACTTGTATTAATGTGACCAAAATTACACAGCCAAAGTAATATTGTTCTCCGCTAACCTTTTGACCTCCAGGGTCGAGAATTATATAATGGTTACATATTCGGAAAAACAAGGGATGTATCAGTCATGAGAATCTTATGGTTCTCATGCTGATCAAAATATGATACATATAGTTACAACCACTTCTTAATAAAAAGTATGATTGGAAGAATATAGATTACAATCAAGACCGCCTAAAAGTTGTTATCCTAAAATACCATATGTAATGACTTCTATGGCTGTTGTGGAAAATAATTGTTGTAGCATAACAACAAATAGAGGATAGGTTGGCATCAGAAGTTGACGATATCCAGTTAGCGGTACAGCTGTAACAACAGTTTATCTAGCAGGCCTGTAACATCACCATGATGTAACAACACACCTTTAACTGTTCCTGTACGCATCATGCTCTAGATCGTTTGTGTTAAAAATAACATCTGGAAGGACAACAAAAGACTAGAGAACTTCTCCAAAAATTCATCTCTAGTTAGTCATAAAAAAGACAAGATACATCATAGTAATCGATGAAATGACAAGATAATGAAAATATGGTGAAACAACACTGTTTAAGATAGAAAGGTAGGAAAAAGAGGCGAAGATAGTCCCAATTTTTGTAGTCACAAGGTAAAATGGGAGAAACAGATGTAGGAAATAAGTACAAAACTGGCAAGAAACATCTCCCCCCAGCTGAAGCACTTGCATGTCCTCATGCAAAATCTCATCTCCCATGAGAATATCTCCGGTGCAGATCAGTGAGGTCATAAGTGTCGGTTGCATCTTCGTCTGCAGACCTGTACCCTTGAGTAGCCATTAGTTTTCATACCAAAACTCTGATTCATACTTGCTCAATTCATAATGAATCTGGTAATCCTCTATTGGCAGCCAGATCAAAGGGAACTTGAACCTTAACCCAAGCAAGGAAGCACCAAAGGTCTGTATTATCTATGCATATGCTGGTACATGTGTAATAGTTACCACAAAGCTCTGAAATGCAAATGGGTCCCCCTTCAACAACTCAACACTGCTGGCTTCTGTGCATTTCAAGCACCCAGTAAGGGCTCGACTCTTCATTACTGGGAACTAATTAAAGCAGAAGTTCACAATTATTCTTCGGTAAGTGGCAACAGGTCCCCCTATCCTAGGAGTGCTCAAAATTCTTCTAAATTCCCACATTAACTCGACGACCCGTCCTAGTTCTGCTCAGATCCATAAAGTTGTTTTTTCTTCGTTGGCATTCATAGATTTGGTGTACAAATACCACTTAATCTGATTCTTCTTGAATGAACAAAGGCTGGTAGCTACAAATCCCCCATGTAGGATAATATAGTCACCACCATTTGCATACTTACGTGCTCGCAAATGATATTGTGCAAGAATAACTCACACAACATACTTTGTTCGTCAAAATTGGAAGCACAAAAGACATATAAAAATGTGTGAGCGGAAGAACACAGATAGGGCCTGTTCTCCATGACGGATTTTAACTGAAACAGGAAATCACGTTCCCATAGAAAAATGGGGTAAGATGGGGAAGGTCGCCTACACCCCAACAGATTGAGGGCAAGGTCATGGATTTTTTTATTATCCATAGTTAGATCCTGAACCTACTATTGTAACAATAGAATTTGTTCCTTCTGCGTCTTTACAACTTCCTTCCTCTTATACTCTTCCCAACCTTTCTTCAACTCTTCTTTCATCCATTTTTCCTGTAAAGCGCTTATCTCCTTCTGATGTTCTTTCAACGAAATCACCTCCTCCCGAAGGGAGGTTGCTTCATATTTCCACTTCTGCAATTCAAAAATTAACAAATTTTTCTCAGAACTCCATCCCGTGATGGGACCCGACGTTCCTATGCATTCAATATCAACATCAATAATGGGTGTAACAGCCTTTGTTGAATGGGTCTGCTCCACCTCTACTGTTGGTTCTTGTGTAACAACAGCTTCATCAGTGGGTTCTTGTGTATCAGCCCCTTCATTTTCACCTAGAGTAGCCTCTATGTCCATTGTTTTTTCTTTTGTAACAGCAGCGGCCTCCACAGGTTCTTGTGTATCGTCCTCTAGGTCAATTACTACAGGAGGCTCTGCTTTAACTACTAGTTCTTGTGTAATAGCAGTATCCTTAGCAGATTCTTGTGTAACAACCTCCTGAAGTTATGTTTTTGTTTCCATTGGGCTGGTGTTTTCCCCACAGACCTTATACCCTACTGCTATTAGTCCTTGAGAATATGCTATGCATACGGGTACCGAGATTTCCTTCCCCTCAGATAATCTTTGTTTCAACTGTTCATTTTCCTTTCTTAGATTTTCAAGTTCTAAAAGCAGGACATTAGTTTTGTCTTCTTCTTTTGATCCTTCTACTTCTTTCTGCTTTTTGGCTGTGGAAAAAGGTTCTGTGTGCAAGTTAACTTTCACCCTCTATTTTGTCCGTCTATCCCAAATTGGTTCGTCGGTGGGTTCTTTTCCATTTCTGACCCTGACAGGCCGAGTCTGGGCCTCAGCTTCTCCCTGACTGCCTTCCGAAGTCGTGGCCTATTTTCTTCGACTTGTCTTAAGCCTTTTTCGATTAAATTCTTCCCATCGCCTTCCCTGCTAGCTTAGAGCATCCAACACGATCAATTTGATAAGTCCATGATTGGTCACACATGCCTCCGGATGTGCTAATGTCTTCATTGTTGCTGCCATATGCTTAATTTTTCCCAATAAGTATAATGGAAGGTTAATCTTTTGTTGATGCCGAAGATGATTAAGTAGAGGGAAGTGATAATTAAAAATGATCGAGGATCTTCCCTCTCAAGTAATGTATTTGATTAGGCCCAAGGCTACATCTTCCCATAGCTGAGGGAGTGATAACTTGTCAATTCCTCTTCCCTTCTTTTCCAACTTTTCTTCTCCTTCAAGGAAGTCTTCCTTCAAAGAGGGGTCATTGATTTTCCTGTTGAACCATCTCTGTCCTTCTACTGGCAATGTGGTCACTCGGGCAATCACTTCTTTTGTCACCTCAATTTGGAAGCCCCTGACTCGTGTCTGGTGGTTATTCAAATTTTGAGTGAATTCGATTGCAATAACCTCATCCGAGCCTTCCAATTTCTAAAAATATTCAATCCACTCGGAGTCCCTAAATACTTGGTAAGCTTCCTGACATTTTTGCAAGGCGTCCATGGAATCTGGCTCGTGTCTTACTGCTACTCCACACATCTTGTTGTTATTTTGAATTCACTCCTTATTGCTCAACCCACTGTAATGTTGTTGCACTACTTATTTCCTCTCGGCACCTTACTTATCTTAGCCCAGATGAAGAGTTTCAGACGAGGATACAAGGCTTCAGTTGAGGAGGGTGATGGAAGGTGACAATATTTACGGATTACCGAATCGTACTTCACACGTTCCTACATAAATGTCTCGTTATGGAAAGTAATGGGTTCTAAGTACAAACGCCTTTTCCGGCCAGATTTGGTCATCATTGGCTATTGTGCTATTAATTAGGTGCATGCGGGGTAAATAACGGCTCATAACTATGGATTTATTTCAATGATTACAAGATATATCCCCCCTGCTTTAATGGTGATGGCCGCCCACGGCCGTCACGAGAATATCATCATTTGCCATTAATCACCAAACTATTAAATGATGATGTTACCTTTTAAATAACGTACTTGAAGCGACGTGGAGGAGGAATTTAAATTGGCGGCATACTACTCGCAGTGATCGTGGCGGTTGTTGGGTACCAAATCTGCATACTTTTCTTTTCTATTTTCACCCACTCTTCTATCTCTTTGTATCATTAATTGTTCTAAACGCATGAGGTAAATCCCTTTCCACTGTCTTATATGGAATGTTTGATTATTGAAGTAATAATCATGGAGATTTTACCTACACAAGTATTAATTTTGTTATTTCCACAGATCCAACAGTTAAAAGGTCGCATCTGCAAGTTACGGAAGCAACTCTGAATTATCAGTGTTATTTCGATATGATGTAATAGCACAACAGATCCAAACCTGCTCCAGATCTATTTCAGACCTTTCTTGGTTTTCTCTCGGCAACTAATTTGGTCATTGTAACAATCGTATATTTGTAGATATTGTTGTCAGCTTGGGAAGACGGGGTTTTCTGAATATTTGTATAAGAAGGGTCTCAGGTCTGTGAATCAGGGTTAGTGAGCAAGAGACCAATTTTGTAATAGAAGACTTTTAATTAATTGAATGCAAGTCATTTTGTTGTTCCATATTTAAGCTGTGAGTTTACCGCAGCCCTGGTTAGAGAGTTGGGCCCACTCTTCTGATCTGGTGATGAGTTATTTCCTTTTGTTGCTTTCGCATTTCTATTTGATTATTTTAACTATTGTTCCGGTATGTTTCTTCAATTGTTGTGAATGATTTTATAATTCTGCAATTTATCTTTAATTCCTGTTACATTAGTTTTGGTTTTTTTAAATGTTGAATATGTGTTCAAAATCGGATTGTGCCATTACTCTTGCATATACCTTGCACATTACCTTGAAATAATGTATGCACCTGGATTGATAAATTAATGTGGAAAAGGGTGGAGTATTTTATTCACACTCAGACACCAACATTTTGGCACCATTGTCAGGGAAGGCTAACAAGGTGCAAGAACACGACCTGTAATTGATCCAAGGATCAATCTCTCATCTTAAGGAGGGAATTTGTTACCCTGCTCTAAGTCCTGAGCGTAGTGTTCTAATTTTCTTCTTTTCGATTGTTTTTTTTTTTTAAACAATCTCTCGTCTTAGGGAGGGAATTTGTTGCCTTGCTCTAAGTCCCGAGCGTAGTATTTTTTTTTCTCGCTCTTTGATTATTTTCCTAAGGGCCAATTTCTTGTCCTGGGGAGGGTATTTGGTTGCCCTACTTCAGGTCCTAAACTTTGAATTTCTTAGTTTGTTTGGTTTTATGCTTGAATACAATCTCTCGTCCTGGGGAGGAAACTATTTGTCTTGCTCCAGGTCCTGAGCACTTCTGTTATTTTAAAGATTTCTTCCCACTAATTGCATGAACAAAGATTCGAATAAGTGGGGCAGAGGAAGACCCCTAAAGAAACAAAGGGACCTAGGAAGGAATACATATATCCAGGAGATCATCACAAAGGCTGAATCATAAGTATCTTCTCGTGCTACTGTCAGGGTAATGGTTCAGACGAAGTCCGAGGGGCAGTCGGTTGAGTAGCCAGTGCCATCCATGGTACCAGAGGAAATCCTTTCAATAGTAGAAGAAGAAGTAAATAAAGCATCAGTAGAAGAAATACCCTTGTTGTCGGTAGAAGGAGAAGAAACTGCAAGAAGAGGGTCAAAGGAATTGAGCAATTCCAATTGGGAAGAAGAACTCCTAAAGGAGTTTGCGTCACCACGAGATTGAGGGAGTGTTGTCAAACCTCCTGCAATCGAATCACCCCAATTATCAGTTTTAGAACCAGTTGAAATCCTAGGTAATTATTGGAAGATATTTATGGCACCTACAAGCTCCTCCATTGATTTCCCAATTGGAAACATTATAGGTGATGGACCAATGAAGCCCATCCCTTTAACAGCTCTGCTTAATTTTCATGGGATTTCCTCTGATGACCCTAATACATTCCTTTTTTAATTTGATATTGTCTGTTGGGGGTACGACTATATCGTTGATGCTCAGAAATTAAAGATATTTCCTGCTACTCTAAAGGGAACAACCCTGTGATGGTTCATGGGTTTAGGGGGAAAAACTATCTCCTCATGGGATGTGATGAAGGAAACATTTTTGGACAAATACCAGGATTACTATAAATCCCGTGACATCAAGGAGGAGATTTTTAAGTTTGCACAGAAAGAAGATGAGAATATGGAAGATTGTGTGGAAAGATTTAAATACATATTACAGAGGTCAAACCATAGTGACCTAGATAAAGATATTCTGAAGATTATCCTTCTCCGAGCACTCAGGCAATATTCTCTACAAATTTTGAACATAGTAGGAAAGGAGGACGTCTCGAAGGAAGACTTCGACACTATCTGTGGGTTGTGCTTTCAGTGTTCACGAGGGGCTGCAAGAAATGGAAAAGGAATTTGGTCATCAAAAACTTCTGGTGGAGGGGTCACAAAGGCAGAAATTGGAAATCTACTGGATAACCTAAGGAATGATATCCTAAGTACATTATTTTCCCAGATGGAAACTTTGCAAGTGAAACAGAAACAAATGGAGTTGAAAAACTATGGCTATATTCTTCCCATAGTGTAGAAAGAAGCATCCGCTGAAAGAATGCCCATTGAACACAGTTGAAGCCTATGCAGTTTCCGAACAGAACCATGCGAGTAGCTTGGGCCCTTCCTTGCCAGGATTGAAGGCAGTTTTTCAAGGAGCAAGTGAAGAGAATGCGGTGGATCAACTGTACTTCATGGGACCGAAGAAGCCATGGCAGCCTCGACCACCAATCAAGACAAGAACACAATTTTGAATGAATTTTTATATTACAGGGCACCTGGGAGGAAACAAGAAGGTGTATCCAGATCTCCTCAATGGGATGGGTTCTTTGTAGTCCTCAGCACTTCAGATCTAATCTTTCTCTCTCTTGTAGATGTAGAAAACCCAATGTAGAAGGTAGAGCTCAATGGGAGCAACAATGGCAGAAAATGAGACCGAGTGTATAGATCCAGAGTGATCTAGTATGCAACAAAAGGTGAAGAATGATGGGGAAATCCCTCCTATTTATAACAAAATATTGGGTCCTTCTAGATCTTGGTGCATGATTAAAATAATGTTAATCACATCTAGATCCACCTCTATGGAATATTTTATTATTATTTGTGGGAGGGAAAGGGTGTTTGACTTGGGTCAAATCCCTTGATTAGTGAAAAATAAATAAATAAATGATTTATTTATCTTTTTAAGGAAGTGGTTGGGATATAATCAAGTAAATAATGATTTATTTGATTAATGGTGGTTTGATTTGGTCATATTTAACAAGGAACATTATTTAAATAATTATTCCTAGAAAATAATAAGATAACTATGGGTTTATCTCATTAATTTCTTTGTTTTTGGGTTAAACATGACTGGGAATAATATTTAAATTATGGTTTAATTAATTATTCCTTTTGGGGTTTCCTAATTAACATAGTGAAAGCAGTTTTACTTGGGGTAAAACTGGTCTTACATGGTGTACTTGGGTCCATCTAATGGTGAAAGGTTAGATGACCAAAAAATGGTGTAACAGATTGCCCCCCAGCGTGCGAGTGTCAGGAGAAAATCGTATGACCGAAGTACGTTGTAAGAAGACAATCACTAGACAACAAAAGGGTATGTCAGAGAGAGAAATATGAGGTAGATAGTGTGCTGAAGGACTAGACCCTGAGGAGACGAGACTCGCAGGTGCAACAAGTCTCTGTTATGAGAGGGTACCTGTGCTGAAGGCGGCGGGGGAGGCATACCTATGCCCGCCGTGACAAAGTACAAAAGAATAGTGTGTCCAGTGAACAAGGGACCGAACCATAGAGTACAGCTGGCATAATCAAGAGCCAGATAAAAATACAATGAAGAGTCTCATATACATGCTGTGCCTGGGATAACAGCCAGGACTAGTACAATATCATCTGAGTACATGAGATAAATACAACCCAAATGCCCCCTGTAAATGGGGAAGGGCTCACAAAATCTGACTGGTACATGTAAATCATAGAGGAGCTGTAAGTGGCTAAGGCCAATCATCGTCAAAATCTGGAGCAGCATCAAAGGCTGCAATGAAGAGGTCATCCGGGCATGTGGGGGGCTACCTGCAGGGCCACCCCCTCATGAGGGCTGAGACATCTCACACACGCCCGGGAATCATCAAGAGCTGCTGCTGGGTCACTGGATTGTCCAGTATACGAATCTCGATCATGCTGAAAGGAGCTGGAGAAGCAATCAAGTCAAAGGGAGGGGAGAGATCACCCTGCCTGATCCGAGGCACCGAACAAAAGTGGAAGCTGGAACCAAGGTACACCGCTCTCTAGACCTTGCTTCTGGAATAAATGTGCTGAGGTCGACAGAAGGAGGTCTGCCGTAGGTGAGGCAATGAGATATCCTCAACTAAGGCACGAGAGAAGAGCAAGAGAGCGACGGACAGACTGACACTAATTATGATGGTGGAAATGGGGAGGATGGAGTGGCGAATGGACGACTTCCCTTGTTAGAGCATGAAGGGCATGAATGACATGGCAGCGACTGACACAATATCGGAAGGGACAAGGGACAGTGGGGCTGAAGGTCATAATGTGCGACGCAAGAGAGGGACCAAGCAATGAAGAATGGAGGGCTATAATGGGGTGTAAAAGGACGCAAGATAGACTCCATGAATGCAATGATGACTCGACTTGGATGCTCTAAACAAGGGCGACTTTATAGTGCTGCCACACAGTAAAGGCCCCAATGGGGGGTCATGGGAGCATGAGTACAAGGTGGGCACTCATGACGAAAGTCGACACGAACATGTACGAGTAAGGGGGCAGTATGGTGCCCCCAGTACAGGTGTTGTAGGTGAGGAAATTCGATTTTGAATGGAGGTGAGGTAACTGCATGTTGGACGAAGATGGGTCCAGGTGCAGTAGAAAAAAAAAAAATTAAAAAAAAATGAAACAACAGATGCTGGCTATCTAAAAGAAAAAATAAAACATGCATTTCCGAGGGGAAATGCTAAGGGTAATATTTCTTAAGATAGAGTGCATTGCAAGGGTTAGGAAGGGGATGGCCTTCAAAATCCTCTAAGAGGTATGCTCCCTTTCCAAGATCCTTACTAATGATGTAAGGGCCGAGCCATAATGAGTCAAACTTCCCATGACCCAGGACATCATGGGCCTGGTCATAGACTAGAACAAGGTCGCCTTCGTGAAAAGTGCGAGGCTGGACTTTTCGGTCATACTGAGCTTTGGTGCGTTTTTTGGCCGCTTCCATGGTTTGTAAGGCAAGACGGCGGTCTTCGGAGGCACGCTCAAGCATGATAAGTCGTTGTTCTAGCGGTTGGGTGTCAGGGAGAAGTTCAACGGCTAGTTGTAGAGAAGGAATTTCACACTCGATCGGTAAAACTGCCTCCTCTCCAAAGACGAGGTGGAAAGGGGTGAACCCGGTGGCGGTTTTGACAGAGGTTCGATAGGCCCATAAGGTAGGAAAGAGCATGAGATGCCAGTTGGTTTTGTGCTTATTCACTGTTCGTTGAAGCATAGTCTTGAGGGTTTTGTTGACTGCTTCAACTTGGCCATTACCTTGGGGGTAATAGGAGGAGGAATATTGGTGCTCAAAACCCAACAGTGAGGATAGCTCACGCCATATCTCATCTTCAAAATGTCTGCCATGATCAGAGACCAGTTGCTTGGGAACCCCGAAGCGAGCTATAACATGGTTAAAGAAAAAGAGGTCCGCGGTAGCTGCCGTGTTGTTGAACGTTGGCATGGCCTCGGCCCATTTGGTGAAATAGTCGACCGCCACGATGATATACTTGTGGCTACCAGAGGATGGCGGGCGACACTCCATAAAATCGATGGCCCATTTACAGAAGGGACCAGTGGAGACGACCGGATGGAGGGGAGCCGGTGGAGCTCTCGCCTTAGGGGCGAAATGTTGGCAATTGGGACAGTGTTTGACTGCCTCGATGCAATCACTGAAGAGGGAAGGCCAAAAATACCCGGCGCGCATTATTTTTTGGGCAGTAGCAAGACCGGAGAGGTGGCCACCGCAAGCGCCGCTATGGCAGGCATTAAGGACCTGCTCAACTTCAGCGTGTGTGAGGCAACGACGAAGGACCGTATCAACCCCGCGACGATAGAGGTCGTCACCAATAAGAAGGTATCGGGGGGCTTGGTGTCGGATACGTCGACGAGCCTCACGGTCAAGGTGGGGGGCGAACTTTTGGGTTCGCAAATAAGTAAGAATATCGCCATACCACGGGTCATCGGAAGTAATGGCAAACAGGTGTTCATCAGGGAAATCGTCATTAACGGGAGGGTCTTGCGATCCGGTAGGTAATTCAGAAATAAGCTCAACGAGGGCTAAGCCTTTCTTACTTTTTGGGGTGACAAATTCAAGGTCGAATTCCTGAAGGATAACGACCCAACGGGCGTACTTCCCAGTAAGTATACGACGACTCAGTAGGAAGGCCATGGGGTTGGAATTTGTCACAACCTTGGTGGAGCGCAGGAGGATATAGTGACGAATTTTTTGGACTGAGAACACGATAGCCAGCGCTAATTTCTCGTCATAGGAATATGAGACAGGGGGTCCCACAAGGTTCTTACTGACATAGTAGATCACATGCTCGATGCCATGGTCATCCTCTTGGATAAGGACTCCAGCGACCGAATAGGTGGAAGCGGAGATATATAGGATGAAGTCCCGATTAAAGTCGGGAGGGCGAATTAAGGGAGCAGATGTGAGAGCCTGTTTGAGGGCATCGAAAGACTCGTGAGCATGGGTATCCCAAACAAAGGGGATATGGGAGCGTAGGAGTCTAAGGAAACCGTGCACAGTGGTGGCGTAGTCAAGGACGAACCGACGAAGGAAATTAGCTTTGCCTTGGAGGCTTTGGAGCTGGCGGAGGGTACGCGGGATGGGGAGTTCAAGAATGGCTTGAACTTTCAAAGGGTCAAGAGTGATACCGTCCTTAGACACGATGAAGCCTAGGAGGCGGCCGGCAGGAACGCAAAAGACGCATTTTAACGGGTTAAGTCGGATATTATACTTGCGACATCGGAGAAAAATGGTGCGCAAATCGTGTATGTGTTGCGCCCGATGCTTAGAACGTGCCGTGAGGTCGTCTAAGTAGGCAAGGATAATATGAGCTAAGTCGTGGAAGCAATAAGACATGGCCCGTTGAAAGGTGGCGCCGGCGTTTTTTAGGCCGAAAGGCATGACCCGGTAAGCAAAAGTTCCCCACGGACTAATGAACGCGGTTTTTAGTTGATCAGCAGGACGGATAGCAATTTGGTTGTATCCTGAGAAACCATCCATGAAGGATAGGACCTCATGCCCCGCACACTCGTCAATGATTTGGTCGATGAACGGTGTGGGGAAGTTGTCTTTGGGACAAGCTTTGTTCAAGTCGCGAAAGTCCGTGCAGACACGAATGGTGCCTTGTTTCTTGAGAACAGGAACGGGGTTAGAAACCCAAGTGGTGTACTCGATGGGGTAAATGAAACCAGCCTGCTTGAGCTTATCGATTTCGGCTTTAATAGCGTCACGTCGGGAAGGGTGAATGGGTCTCATCTTTTGGCGGACTGGTTTGGCGTCAGGCCAGGTGTCGATATGATGCTCGACAATGGCAGGATCGAGTCCAGGCATTTCAGAATAGGACCAAGCGAAGATATCGCGGAATTCTTTGAAAAGCTTGGTGTAAGTTTCAATTTCTTCCGGGGTGCATTGGGCACCCAATGTGATGTATTCTTCGATTCCTGGTGTGGTCGAAATGTTAACTTTGATGGTAGACGAGATATTGGCCATGTTTCCTTCTTCGAAAGCATCAGGTGCAGGAATGGGGTTTTTAAACCAATCAACTACATGGGGAATGAAGTCTTTGGTTTCCATAGCGTATTGGTCGTGGGACTGCTGTGGGAGGAAATATGCGCGATGGTGCATATCATCCCAGGGAAAGTCGGGGTTGGTCATGGCTTCCATGATGTCTTCATCAGATTGGAAGATGGGAAGATTGGAGGCAGAAGGGACACCCGAGGGAGTAGTGGTGGGGAACGGTTCATCATGAGGAGAAGGGCTCATATGGGCGATATCAACAGATCCAAGGTCGGCTGAGAAGCTGAGGGGATCGGTAGGTTGAGTGGCTGGTGAATTAGGTCTCAAGGATGATGACAGATACAAAATGGTGACCGAGGGCTCCGTTGGCTTAAAAGCGGGAGGCGGAATGTGAATGTCCTCTGGTCCGATCGAAGCAGCCTTGAATTGGCGGTACAAGTCCAAGGAGGAACGGTACTCGTCAAGGCGGGGACAGAGGTGGGTGTAATGGCCGTGAAAATCGTACAAGGCACAAGGGTGGTTTGTGCGCAAGTGTTTGAGTCTTGGGAGGGAGTCGGGGATAGTGACATGGACTTCTGGGAGATCAGAGTCGGGGAATGTCTCGTTGACCAGAAGCTTGAGGTGGGGCAATTCAAGACACATGTGAGTGGCATGACCGACGACATCACACAAAGCGCATCGAATGGCGGGCTTTGGTGGTCGTGGGGGGGTAAGGGATGTCGGGGGGGCCGGATCGTGATGGGTTGCCCCCCTTCGGGCTTTGCCTGTCTTCCCAGGAGCCGTCACAACAGGAGAAGGGTCCTATGGAGGTGCTGGGGGCACAGTGGCTAGGGAGGAAGCGAGGGGGATCTGTTGAACCGGTGTCAAAGCCATATAAGGTTTGGGGTGACCAGGGGGGGTGGCGGCTGGGGGGTCAAGGTACCAGACCGGAATGCCTAAGGTCAAGTTAGGGAGAGAGAGGGTGGCCATGACGGGGACAGAAGATACTCCAGGAGGGGGAGCTAGAGCTAAGAAGGGGATCTGGCCTGTAGGTAATGACTGTGCTTCTATCGTCAGATCCCCGCTGTCAAGGCTGGGGAACCTCAATGAGGATAAAGAGGTTCGGGATACCACCAGTGGGGGGAGGGCCAGAAGGAGAAGGTCCGGCTGGCTGAGATGAATGGCTAGAAGCGGGTCGCGGAGGGCGGGGAGGAGGTTGCGGACTAGCCGAGGCAGGCCGCTTACGGGTGGCCTGAGACGATTGCATCATGCAAACATTCGACAAGCTGGGATCGGTAACAGGAGGGGGGGGAAGGGGAGGAAAAGTACCAAGCAGGGTGGAATCTTTATAGATGCCGGGGGAGACACTGGTCAAGGAATTGACGGTTTTTTTGTTGGCTACGGAAGAGATGGTCGTCTCGGAGGAGGTCTGAGACGGCGGCTCATGATAAGATAGCTGGTCAATGGTGACGATCTTCCCATTATGTGGGAAAGACATTCATGGAAGACCGCTGATGGGGACAAAGCAGACATGGCATAGGTGTAGCTTCGCCCCAATAGAATGTTGTAGTCTAGAGGGGCGTCAATGACTTCGACATCAACGCAAACGGTTTTACCGGCGAGGGTGATGGGACAGTTAGTAAATAGGCCAATAGGCTGGGAGGCATGACCGTCCCACGCCCGAAGGGTGATCGTGGAAGGGGCCAGCTCAGGGGATCCGAGCTGCTTCCAAACGGAAGCGGACATCACACATGTGGATGCCCCCTCATCAATTATACACCGGGATACCGTGGCATTCCGGATTTTGACAGGGAGTTGGAAAGCAACGGAAGGAGGAAGAGGGGGATGGTCCGATTGGGTGGCGTCAAAAACAATCATTTGGTTGTCAGCAGGATCGACGGAAGGGGAAGGATCGGAGTGCATCATAAGGATCTGGTAATCAGAGGAACCAGAAATGGACGGGGGAGTGGCTACATGGCTGTCGGGGGGTTGGGTAGCCACGAATCCCTGGTGAGGGGCAGGATTAGTGAACACAGCTGGCTGGGTAGTGGCCACATTAGGAGGAACATGAGGGGAGGCGTGTTGTCCGCGCAATGTGGCTTGAGACTCCCACATCTGTCGCATCTGGGGTAAGAGAGGACAATCGTGAGTGGAGTGACCGTAATCACTGCAACACGAACAGGGCTTGTTTGTGCGAAGCGGCCTGTCCGGCCTGGGCGGGATGCCCTGAGGCTGGTTGCTAGTGTTAGGGTTCATACCAGAATTGGGTCCTCGGTTACCGGGGGCAGATGGGTTCTGGTTGCCTCTCCGCCTTCTTTGAGAAGAAGGGGGAATAAACGCACCTTGCTGTGCAAATACTTGCCCTGGAGGGGGTTGTAAGGGCTGTTGCAGGTGGGGAGGAGGCAAGGGAG
>JAXQQM020081224.1:0-167710 GCA_034641835.2 Pinus albicaulis
TACATTAAACATTGTTGGAATTTCTTTGAGACTGGCCATGGAAAAGGAGAACATGATGGTGCAGGAGCATGCATAAAACGAGTACTTCGAAGATATCAAATGAACCACTTTGCACGCTGACTTGTGAATGCGGAAGAAGTTGTTCAATGGTGCAAAAATGCTCTAAGCCATGAGATTAACCCATCAAGAGAAGTGCGAAGGTACATTCAATTTAATTTATATTGGAAATCTAATTTTAAACATTGTACATTTATCATGCAATGATTATTTTTAATTGTATTTTGATATCATATTTACAAATTCTTTTTCTAATTTTCCATATATTTGTTTTTCTTCCGGGTATATTCAATTGAGACGTAAATAGATCAATTGGAAATGAGAAGAAAACAATAAAGGGACTCGAAATTGCATTCAATTCAACAAAATTGTCCACAAATGTGTTTGCATTGGATAAAAGAAAATATTCCTGTTTTTGTGATGTTTTCATAGACAACACAAAATCCAATGACGTTGTAAAAACAAAATGTATGTGAACAATTGGAAACATACAGAGCTAAATACGAAGGGAAAAATGTCTGTTGCAATGTTTGAAGAAATGAAATCAGAGGAAACTAAAATATCATCTGATGGTGATAGAGTTTTTGATCTTGTTAGATAAGGTAACATTTGAATTACTTTTTAATGATTTAAAGATCTAGAAATAAATTTAAATATCTATAATTTTGTTATGTTTATTTTATTGTGCAGGAGATGTTTTTGTTGTAATTGCACCTATTGACAACAATGAAAATGTAAATTATTATTTGATGCGCTGTGCATCGAACAAAAAATTAAATTATTACAAGACTATAATGATCATTTGATTTCCATATGAAAGAGGATCTATTATACCGAAAGGTTATTTTTTCAGACAAACTAATCAAAGTGGGAATTTTGTTTACTTTGAAGACTATGAACCTGATTTCATAAGTTGTCAATATAGTCACTTGGTGTGTGCAGCACACATAAAGTTGACCGAGGTTCAATCAAATAAAAAAACGAATATTAAGAAATGGAAAATGTCAAAATCCGATCATGAACGAATTATTGAAGATGGCATTCCATTGGATTTTTTTTGATTGAACTACCCAACAATTTATTATCTTTAGTGGAATAAAATTTAATGAACATTGGATATGGTCATACAGATGCGCAGGCCAATTCAAATCTGCACGATCACTCTTTTGGTTGTGTTGTCTTCATAAGAAAACATGCATTAAACATTGTTGGAATTTCTTTGAGACTGGCCATGGAAAAGGAGAACATGACGGTGCAGGAGCATGCATAAAACAAGTACTTCAAAGATATCAAATGAACCACTCTACAAGATGACTTGTGAATGCTGAAGAAGTTGTTCAATGGTGCATCGCTGCTCTAAGCCATGAGAGAAACCCATCAAGAAAAGTGCGAAGGTACATTAAATTTAATTTATATTGGAAATCTAATTTTAAACATTGTACATTTATCATGCAATGATTATCTTTGATTGTATTTTGACATCATATTTACAAATTATTCTTCTAATTTTCCATATAAAGGTTTTTCTGGCATATTGGAATCGAATATGTAGATAGATCAATTGGAAATGACGTTGAAACAATAAAAGGACTCGAAAATTGCATTCAATTCAAACGAAGTCGTCCAGAAATGTGTTTGCATTGGATAAAAGAAAATATTCTTGTTTTTGTGATGTTTTCATAGACAACACAAAATCCAATGATGTTTGTGAAAACAAAATGTATGTGAACGATTGGAAACATACAGAGCTAAATACAACGGAAAAAATGTCTGTTGAAATGTTTGAAGAAATGCAATCAAAGGAAACTACAATATCATCCGATGGTGATCGAGTTTCTGATCTTGTTAGAGAAGGTAACATTTGAATTACTTTCTAATGATTTAAAGATCTAGAAATAAATTTAAATATGCATAATTTTGTTAAATTTATTTTATTGTGCAGGAGATGTTTTTGCTGTAATTGCACCTATTGACAACGATGAAAATGTGAAGTATTATTTGATGCGTTGCAATGAACGAAAAATGAAATTATTACAAAACTATAATGATCACGGATTTCAGTATGAAAGAGGGTCTGTTATACTGAAAGGTTATTTTTTCAGACAAACTCATCAAAGTGGAGACTTTGTTTACTTTGAAGACTATGAATCTGATTCCATAAGTTGTCAATATAGTCACTTGGTGTGTGCAGCATTTCAATCAAAGAAAAAATAAAAAATTAAGAGATGGAAAATGTCAAAATCCGATCATGAACGAATTATTGAGGATGGAATTCCATTAGAATTTTTTTGAGTGAATTGTCCAACAATTTATTATCTTTGGATTAAATATGTTTTAGAACTTCCAGTACTCAACTAAAAATTGAGTTGCTTATGTTATTTGTGCAAGTGTTTGCACATGTACAAATTGTTTTGGTACAAGCACGTGCTCTAGTATCAACTGAAAGTAGCTTTTCTATACATGTGCATTGATGAAAAATGTTATATATATATATATGTGTGTGTGTGTGTGTGTGTGTGTGTGTTCTAGAATGAAATTAATTGTTCTAGTTTTACTATGTGCATTGATGAAAAATTATTTACGTACTCAATATATATGTTCTAGAATGAAATTAACTGGAACTAGTTTTTCTATGTGCATTGATGAAAAACTAGTTGGAATTTCTGGTTAAAAGTATGGACACAATGTAAATAAATCATCTGCAGTATAGTTTTGTATAAAAATTCCTTTCAGACAAGAGACTCAGAGCACTTCTCCGACTTTTGGTGGGATTTGACCCACATCTCTAATCCTGATTGAAAATCTAGTACAAAATATGCTTGTCCAATGGTCAGATATGTTCAATGTGAATTGATGAAAAATGTTACTTGTCTTGGATAGATATGTTCTAGAATGCACAATTAATTGTTCCAAGTAGTTTTTCTATGTGCATTTATGAAAAACTAGTTGGATTTTTTGGTAAAAAGTTTCAACAATGTAAATAAATCGACAAGGCTACCTATTTGAGTGCATTAACGACATTGACCCAAATTTAACAAACATATATATGTACTAGAGACTTATATTTCCAATCAAAATTAAAGGGATAATTTTTACATATATCTACTTCTTTAAACTCTTTTTTCAATTAGAGCTCAATTGATACATGGTTAGTTGCATTAAAAAGCTATGTTCTTCCTATTGGAAATTTTTTCATTCAAAAAAAACTACATGGAGAGATCAAAAGCAATCTTAAAATTCCAAATGTACTTCAACCATCCAAAAGGGATTTGTGCAACATTACTTGACATGCCATGCCAATTATAGTGAACAACTATCCAATAGAAACATTTAACGTTATATACCACATGTGCCAAATGTAGATTGAAACCATCCAAAACTTTAAAATTTTAAAAACTTTTGATAATATATCGTGCAACATTAAAACATTAAACATCACATACGAAATGTAGATTGAAACCGTTCAAAACTTGAGTTTAAAAAACTTTGAATTATATATAGATCGTTACTTCACATGCCATGCCAATTATAGTTCAACTAGATCCAATAGAAACATTTAACATTATATACCACATGTGCAAATGTAGATTGAAACCATCCAAAAATTTAAGTTTTAAAAACCTTTTGATTATATATTGTGCAACATTAAAAAATTAAACATTTAAAGCTCATTAAATATCACATGCAAAATGTAGATTGAAACCATCCAAAACTTGAGTTTTAAAAACTTCACATGCCATGCCAATTATAATTCAACTATCCAACAAAAACATTTAACATTAAATATAACATGCCAAATGTAGATTGAAACCATACAAAACTTTTAATTTTTAATTTAACAAAAAAATATAGATCACAACATTACTTCACATGCCAAATGTACTCCAAGCATCCAAAACTTAAATTTTAAAAACAAAAAAAATTATAACACATGTCATTACATAACATGCAAAATGTAGTTCAGATGAAAACATTACTTCACATTCACATGCCAAAGGTACTAAATCCATCCAAAAATTAAATAAAACAAATTATATTAACAATGTAATAAAATATGTCCAAAAATTTTAAATCTCACAAGTATCAAACTGTATCAAGTTTAACAAATTTTAAGACCATCTAAATTTTGAAATCAAATCTATTGTAAATCATGTCCATCAAATAGAGACGGATCTAGCGTCTTCCCAACTAGGGTCTCAGTCCGCGCCCTATCATGTGAATGGGAAACCTACATACACAATGCACATGTACTTGAACATTAAAATTTGATGTTTTAAAAATGAATGAGAATATATATATCTAGAAATTCATGTAAGAAACAAAATATAACAAAAAATTCATGCAATACCTCATGAGGTTCCCTCTCCATTTGATGAACAAGTTCTCCCATAGGAACATCTGCAGCGGTAAACTGTACAATATACATGTACAGTTAAATATAAATATATATATAAATAATTTATATAAATTAAAAACTTTCAAATGAAAATGCACGTGTACATATATAAACTTATTTTCAATAATATTAAAAAAGGGAACTAAAGACAACTTGTTCAAATGCTGTGGATGTTCCTATCTCCGTCGCTAGAGTCCGCGGATTAAAGAAATCTTTTATAGGAACCTAAATTCAAAATTTTTTAAATAACTCAAAATATAGATCTCTCTCTCTCTCTCTCTCTCTCTCTCTCTCTCTCTCTCTATATATATATATATATATATATCTCAATTTTTAATGGAACTTTTTGAGGTAGAATATATATATATATATATATAACTTTTAAACATAAATTTTAAACTTGTGAAAAATTGTCCATACTTGTGGCTCATCTCCCAAGGAAGTAGAAGGTACATCTCCCAAGGAAGAAGAAGGTACCGACATCCCAAAAACATCAGACAGAATCGGTATCTGTTAAAACATTTTATCAAATTATATATATACATACATGTACATGTGTGGCAACAATTATTTATTTTAAAGTCACTTAAAAAACACTAACATGTGCCAACATATCTTGATGGTCAGACCCATCTGCATTGTTTGAACCAGAGGTCTCGAACGTGATATTAACATTTTCGTCACGCATCATGTGTGAGAACTGCAAATGGTGTTTTAACACATAATCATACATTTTTGTTAGATTAATGTACACATACAAATAAATGTATACATGTACATACACATGTATTTATTATAAATTGTACACATGTATATGTAAAAATAATTTCAAACCCTAAGGTCACTAACACATACCGTTCCAGTGCCCTCTTCCTCATGAAAAATTAAGTCTTGCAAACCATTTCAACAATTCATTGCATATGTTCGGAGATCTTCAACATTCATGTTGTAAATCTCCTCATCTGTATAATAAACAAAATTGGCACGTGAATTTTCACATGCTCTTTGTCGATTTAAAAAAATATCGACTCGACCCGATCGCTATGAACATTGTCGATCATAACATCCCTTGCTTCTCGACTTATTTGAGAAGTTGCATCCATCTCTGATCTCAGAGTTTCGACTCGAAACGGTCCACTCACCAATGGCAGCTCAGGGTGAGGCAACTTCACATCTCACTTAGCACCCTTACGGTCATATAATCGACCTTTCCCCGGGCCAAAAAATTATGAAGGAAGGTAATTGTAGTTGGGTTTCATACCCAAAAAAAATTCTGCATAAAACATTTGTGCAAAATAAACAGGAACCTCATCATTCCATGGAAGCCTTCCAAAGGTCGCAAGATGCCGATCATACAAATAACGAGCTTTGTCTGGGTGTTTGAAATACTGCACCTTCAAAATTTTTCTTTTTGCCCCTTCCTTATAATTAAACATTGACTTGGCCACTTCTCTTGTAACTTTTTGTTTTACGTCCTCCCATTTATCGAGATCCATCACTGTTTCTTTTCTCTTTCTCATCAGTTCTACAAATGAATCAGTCGTTGGCCCAAGATTCATGTACACATTTACCATTTCACCCAATGAATGTGTAACTATTTCAAGGCTTTGTTGACTCTCAACAGGTAGAGACAAAGCCGCGAGATCTCTTTGCAATTTTGCATGAAGGCTTTCACACCTTTGTAAGGTGCATTCTGCCATGTTGGTTTCCCATGGTATATCAGTAATCTTGACCAGATAAGTTGTGGTGGGTTGACAGCCTTCTTCTTGAATGTAGCGGGCTTCCCTGCATCTATTTTGACCACTAGCTCGAACATTTTCGGCCTCTGCATCAATATATATAAAATTTCATATATTAGAAAAACACATGTAAAAAAAGTTGTACAAATTTAATGAAAAAATATTGAAATTGATGGCAACCTTGATTTTGTTGGTTAACATCTTCTCCAACATGACCCTGCTGAGAACCAGACCCAGAATGACGTTGCTGAGAACCAGACCCACAATGACCTTGTTGAGAACCAGCAGCCATTGATTGGCCTTCGGGGGAATAAATATCACCCTCTTCCTGCAATCTGCTACTACTCATACCTCGACCGGTTGAACCTTGGCCATGCTCCATGGATGGAGTAGAAACGCTTCTCCTCTTACCTCCTAAAAATTAAAATATGAAACTTATTAACAACTAATTTAACTCACAAAGTTAATAAAAAATCAAGTCCATATGTACACACATGTATGGAAATTTAAGATTATATTTAAATACCGTGAACATCCCCCGATCCCTGAACCTCCATATGGGATTTGGCTGATCTTCGTCGTTCATCCTCCATGATATATATCTATTGGTCGACATTTACACAAAATAGTTTTCAAAAAATCAATTTGTAATTTAGTGTACATAGATTATGTAGAACACAACTTTCAAAGCAATAATTGATCATGTGTGAAACTAAATTTAATCGAAAAATAAATTATAAAAATGATAAGTTCACCAAATTGCGCTTTACATGGTGGGAGCACACTTGGTATAAAATTTACCACTTATACACTTTAGTTTGTGGGAGAAATGACACATGTACATAGTTTACCTTAAATTTTTTGTGTTTTATGGATATTAAAATAAATAACTTCTATTTAGATCCATTCCAGAGATTGACTGTAGGCATTTACTAGATATCTCACCTTTCATAAAAGATGAGATCCAGAGGCTACCTGGCCCTTTACAGACTCTGCCTATAGAACTTGTAGAATTAAACACTAGAGGCATTAACAATATCAAATAATGTTTTCATGCTCAGACATGGGAATGTGTCTCTTTCCCTACGCAAAAAAAATAGTTCAAGGTAGTTAATCTTCATAGACATGTCATCAAGCAGGTCAATGTGATCATCCCCAACTTACTTTTCATAAAATTAGGCTTGGAATCCTCTACAACCTGGTGGATGGAGTTGAATGGGAACTAGGTCAAGGCCTTTACAAAATACATGCTAGTGAATAACACTTACTAGGTTATGCCAACAAATAAAATGGCAGAAATGTTTTCTCCTCGAGGTTGTCCAATTGGGTATGTAATACCAACTTCACCCATTTCCTAACAGGTTTCTCTCTTAGGTTACAAATGTCTTCCACCTTATTAGTTATATATTTTTCAATTTCTCGTGGATTCCTTGAATTTTTTCTCCTACCATCTCCCTCTCTCACTCCCCAAATTATTGTCATCAAACATGCCCCATTGAGGATTTGGAGCAATGTTTGCACCATACTTAGAACTGTCATTGCTGCTAATTGAAATTGGAGTCATGTATACTAGATTGCTTGCTTAAGTGGCTCTTACTTGGACAATATCCTGAGATAGTTTGACATGATGGTCATATGAGGTTGGAAGCTACTTGGTGTAATTTTCCTTAAATATTCAAAAAAACAGAGCAAAAATGTCATTTTCGATCATTTTTTATTAGTTTCTGCATACAGCAGATGTTATCACAATTGCAACACAATCATGTTCCATGAGCATGAATTATGAATGTCGCATGCCAAATTGCAAGGAAATTTGCATTCATTTTAGGCAAAAGAAGGCTATGACATTAAGTTCCATGCTAGAAAAAACTATGCAAATAAGGTTGCTAAGTCTTGATACTTACCATGTGTTTCAAATCCATAACGAAGGTTGGCTTTGAGAGTGTCCTCTCAAAGCCCTGTCTTGAGATGAAATTTAATTCAATGTATCTTAGAGTTGCAAGGTGGAATTGATAGAACTATTTGATTTCTTTACCATAGATGGATATCTCCTTTCATATATACCTTTCTCTACCATCTTATTTCCAAGTGAAATGGGAATTTTCACATTTTGAATGCCATTACCATGTAATTTGGTAGTCTACTAGCTAGACCTATCACACGTAAGGTTGTCATACCAAACTATTTCATTTCTCTTGCTCAACTCAGTGACCATGACTGTCTTCTCACACTACTTACCATATAAAATCTTCAATTGTACATGTCACGCAAAGTTGTGGGTTCTAGGTCTACACCTATTAGGTAAAGTTACATATTTTATGTCATTGTGGTCCTTAAATTTGGAGGTGTTCCACCTGAAAAAGTAGGCATTAAATATGGATGAAAAGGATTTGTTTTAACTTTGATAGAATTTCCTCGTGGAATTACTGAATTTCTCGATGACATCATGCTAGCTTTGCTTAGAGAAGAAGGTTTTGGAGGAGGAATTGAATTATTTCAACTTATTTTTGGCATTGAAGTTTGAAATAGTAGTTTTGATGACTCCTTTGATGACCTTGTTGAGGAATTTGATGCACACAATATTGACTTTGAAGATGGTTTAGAAGACGTTGAAGAAGTTGTAGATTTTGGTGTTGTCACTGAATGTTTCTTTGTTGTTGGACTTGATCAAGACATGTAATTTAACTTTACGAGCAAATTGAAGACCTTGAAGAGGTTTTAGATTTTGTTGCTCTCACTGAAGTTTTTTGTCTAGTTTTGTTTCTTAAACCATCATTTCCATAGGACATTTTTGGTGAATATATTCTTGACCTTGATGAGAGGATATGATACCTTGAAGAGGCTACATCTTTTGGTGACGTCACTAATTGTTTCTCTATTATTATGTTTGTTAAACATATCGCTTAGGGCGAGGCAAATCCACATATATTGTACAGTTTATGGGACAGAAATCAATATGTAGAAATATTCACTTGGTTTTTATAATTGGATAGAAGAATGACTTAAAATTACCTTGTATGTCTTCTCATTTTAGAGCTCAAATTTTTAGGAAGGATTTAAGTATCCACCTTTCAAGAATCACTAGAAGAGGTTGATAAAGAATATAGGAAGACAAAAAACTAACCAGTGGTGTAATCAATGGATTTCTTGGGAGGTAGATTGGCATATGGACTTTTGGTAGCTAAAAATTTTCCAAATAAGTGAATGTATTTGAAAACAAAACCTCTAGTTTATTTTGGTTTAGACAAGGTCTAGAATTTGAAAAGTGAATTCCCTCTTTCTTCCTCTTACATGTCCAATGATTGGAATCTGGATTGAGGGAAAAAAATTTCATAAATAAAAATTTTTCATTTTATTTATTGTACACATGAGTTTTTAAAAGCTAATTAACTCATAAATTTCTCACAAAAAACACTTAAAGCTTGACACAAACCCCTTCCCAATTGGCTAACTTTAGACGATCCTAAACACATTTTTATTTAACTAATGAGGGAGATAGCCTAATAAAACTAGTTTGTCCATATTCAAATCAAGTTGGTATCAAAGTACAATTTAGCTCATTTTATTCAAGGTTAGTTAGAAGAATTATCTATTGGTTTCTGTCTTCAATTTCCTCTCAAAATGAATGTGTACGTGCTTTTGAGAGACACACTAGAGGAATAAGGTCCAAATTTTTGATGAAAATGTGCTATGAAAGTAAAGGGTTAAGGGCAAACATGTATAAGGCATATTGAGTACAAGGCATAGTTGAGCCAAATGTTTTTGAGGAAGGGCCTAATTATTTGGGTCTTGGTTATGGAAAACATGATGGAGAATGCTCCAAAGCCAAGGAGGCACATGAAGTTGTTCCAAGAAGGAATTTTATTTCGTGTTCATTACCTCAAGCTTGTGAAGTTTGTGTTCATGATGAATGGAAAATTTTGACACCCACTTTGGAAGAAGATGTTAATAAACATGCAGCTAATGAGAATGTAAAAGAAGAGGATGTTGAAAGCTCTATCTAGTCATTGAATTCATTGCTATTATTCAGAGGAGAGCCACTACCTCATCAAATTCACCTCCTCAAGAAGGCGACAATGGTGAATGTTCAAGGTATAAATTTGCCTTTAATCAAATTGCTTTTGATTATGATAAACATGGTAAATATTCACATAAGATATATAAAATAACTTACACATGTTCCTTTTGTGGTTTGAATAATCATAATGTTTATAGATGTTGGAAGAAGATATCCATGCACATTGAAACTTTCTAAATAAATGAGGCAAAAATTCAAAGGCCCATTGGACAAGGAAAATGATGTTGAAAATAAGATGCAATTGTTTATTACTCATTGCCATAAGAAAGTTCACCTTGTAGACAAGTGTTGGAATTTGTATCCAACAAGTCATCCACAACATTTGAAGAAGGTGGAAAGAGATAATGACAAGAATGGAAAAGAGGATTCCATAATCGATGAGGGTCAAGATGATTCACATGATGATGAAGTGCAGCTAAAAGAAGCAGGCCATTGAAATGGTTTGGTAACAGATGGTTAGATTTCTTATCCAATTAAGGCCTTGCATGTATTTTGATGTTTCTTGAATTTCTTTGCAAATTCAAAGTATGGTGCATGTTGCATGAAGCAAGATGTTGAAAGTAGAGTTATGTTGACACACTTAAATGCAACAAATATGGAAATTTGTACATGAGCTCTATTATTTGACTTGAGAGTCAGTTGTTTGAAGAGGCATGTTTTTTCGACTTGTGTTTGGTTGATGGTTTTGTACACCAATATGTGAGAGTACATGGAGATATTCACATGATGTGAATTTTTTTTTCTTTGAAGGAGAAAAATGATATGTCAGCGAGCTATGTTTCTTTCATGATGTGTTTTCAGTTTGATGGATTTGTTTGTGACAAGACATCACAAGATTTTGGGAAGGTCCAATCTTGAGCGAGAGCCTCATGATTACAACCTAATCATGAGAATCAAATGGGAGTGCATCCTTATTTTGAAAACAAATAGGATTCTAAGCTACCTAGGACTCAAACCATTATTTTTAAATTTGAAATATCATGGTGTGTTGTTTCAATGCCTGAATCCACAATCCTAACATAAATTGTTTTATTCTTTTTTTGCAAGATTAGTTGGTTATATTAAAAGTCAGTTGAATTTAAAATTCTTGGCTTAGTGGCATGAACCAAACATATTGTACATATTAAATGAGGAATTTCGCTCTCCCAATCATTTCTAAATCACCCATATCACCAAGAAAACATGTTTTAAAAGAACATACTTTGGTATGGGAAAGACCTTAGGTTTTAAATATTTTAAGAAGGTTTTTGATATGGTTGAGAGAATGTGGAAAATAGAATCCATAAACAAATTATTTTTCAAAACGTATTACTTTCAAAGTATCAACAAGGAATGTACAAGGGTGTTCAATGAATTAACGCTATTTATTTAAATTCCATGATGTATATCTTACTCATAATTTTAAAAAATTACTAAATAATGATCTAGATTGGATAATTATATTATTTTTCATATATTTTGATGCTTATAGAGTGAAAATACCGAATGAATCAACTTGTAGGGTCATTTTAATGGTGGGTGGAGAATTGGGATCTAAAACCTTTTAGAGTCATTTTGAGGTTTTAAATGACATTTTTGGGGGTCAAATGATTATTCCTTGTGCCGAAATATTGACCATTATTCTACACTTAAATACATATATCCAATGGTGCAAGGAAAACATCAAATGAAGTTCATTCAAAATTTATGCCTTTAGTAAGTTGACCTATATCATGTTGACCACCATGGTATGAGAGAATGACATTTTAGCCCCATTACTCATGCATAGCAAGCTAGCTACATGTGGAATTTTAACAAGACTCTAAAAGGTCTAAAATCACAAACCTCGTTAATGGTTGACAGAGTCAAATCTTACACCTAGTTGGCTATCACACTATGTTAAATACTTGGCCACTAGGAGGAATAAGAGTTCCATTTTGTGTTATTGTATTTTGTTGCATAGTTTAACATACAACTAGGAGTGTGAAGTTAGAGAGAAAAATGTATGAAGTTAAGTTTTTATAGCAGCCTTACACGCTAAAAGTCTTAGCTAACTCTAGAGAGATTACCTCTTTCTTTGTACTCACATATTTTCCATACCAGAAAAGAGAGAGTAGAGCATGTTTACATTTTAGTGTTGTTTTTCTCCCATAAGGATTTCCTACGGAAAAAAGAGTCTAGAGCATCATTAATTTTTAGGGTTTCTTGTCTCCCATAAGGATTTCCTAGGAAAATAATTGTGTTGATTGTCTAGAGATATGTATGTGTGTGTTTCATTATGTTCTCTATTTCTTACGTTGTGTTTCATTATGTTTTATATTTCTTACATTTCTTCCCTCCTATTTTTCTTTCCAATCAAGGTTTATAAAATAACATGAGAAGCAACATGAGACTTGGAAGAATCATTTTCATTATCTATATGGAAGGCAAGAAGGATTATATCCCCTTAAGCTTAAGCATATGTAGTTTGTCAATTTTTATCATATATTTTTTGGTAAGGGTAAATGTTTTTTATCTATAGTACAAGTCATGAGTTCCCCAATTTTACCTTATGTAAAGCATGATTCTAGGATTACTACAATTTGTACTTGGTTTTTATTGTGATGATGCCCTGTCTCAATCACTTGGCCATCTCTCGATGGGTTGTTAAATCTTTATAACAATACTTAAGTAATATTTATCTATTTGTATTATGTGAAATTATGTAAAAAATGGTATACTATTTTTCATAAAATTGGGTTGAGTTTATCATATATTTCAACGAAAGTTGATTAAATATGTTTTCTTTAAAAGGATCTAACAATTTTGTTAAGGTATGAATTTGCAATTTTGTGTGGCTCTCTATCAACCTTCACTTCCTCATTTCTAGAAAAAATCTACTTTCTCATTCGTATACCCACTTTCTATTCAAATGCATGAGTTTTGAACTCTCGGTAACTATGTTTTTCCACGCAGGAAAATTATATGTCACATTTTATACTAACTTTAATACGTCATTACTAATATGTCATGCTTCTTTAATTTATCTTTTATAGATGACCGGAGCATCCCTTTTTAATCTATCCCTTTTAACTTCGGATATGTGGGCAATACTCATCCGCATATTTTTCTATCATAAAGCAGTGAGTAAAATTGTATTCCATTTGTGTCAATGTTAAGGTTAAGCACATGGATTAAATTTTTATATAAGATACATTTCCACGGTGTACATTTATAGCTAAAGAGTCCAAAACCTCATTCAAGACCATATGTTTTGTTGATGTAGTTTGATTGGTTATATTGCATTGCTTTTGTAGTTGTTGTTGTGGGCCTCACCATCTAGTGATTTTAGGTAAAAAATTATTTACATGGAATTTTGAAGTATCCTAGAATGTTTATTATTTATCACTACTAGCCTTTGTGATTTAGTTGTTTGTTTTGATGCTGCTTGGTTTCCCATATTTAATAGTTGTTCATGTTTAATTCATTGTTAAGGTTTTTTATTGGCCTGTCAGGATGTATTTTTCTCAAATCCATAATGGCTAAAAGAAAGAAATTTATCTATGAAAAAGAGAGGTCATATGGAAAACAAATTTTTTGCAAGTGTTCTTTTGAACCCATAGAACTTGCAACCCCAATATTGATACAATACTAAGTAATACATAGCGTCCTCATCTAAATTAGCTAGGGATTTGCAATACTATATTTGAGCTGGCTAGCTCCATTTCAAGATATTATAATGTTAGATTATTATTTCTATAGATTTTGATTATGGTAGTAAAATGTGACAAAAAACCGGAAACTACAAATAATATTATTCTAGATATATGTAAAAAGGACATGGTAGAGAAAATCAAACAATATTAAACATTTCATAAATAGTTTAGATAAAAATACATTTTCTAATTTTGATTGTAAATTCCAAGGCTTCAAGCAATAATTTTTCTAATAATTTTTTTTTAATTAATAAATAAAAAAGAAGCATTTTCAATCAAAATCGCATCCAACATATAATAAAAATAATAAAAACAATTTAAAACTTCATACACTATGACATTACTATGACAAAGAGCATAAAAATATACAAGTAAAAAATCCTTTTCTATAATAATGGAGAGCTTCAAATATACAAGAAAAAAAATCTTTCAGCCTCCTTGTATCCCAGAGAAAGAGTTGCTCAAACAATCATATTTTAAACAATTAAAACTTGGAGAAAATCATCTGTTTTTTAATTTCAATTATATAAAAAATTAGTCAAATATAATACAAGAGTTACTCATACTATAAAAGTTTAAATAATATTAACTTAAAAAAAAAAATATTTGGAAATGAACCAAAAAAAAAATATTTATAAATTTCATTTACAATAACTTAAATCCATATTAACACCTCTTGATAAATCTGAAATCAAATTAAATCTATATTAATTAATTTAATAGTTTAAATTCCTATTTGTGGTGTGCCAAATAGAAATATTCAAAGCGAAAGTTACAACTTACAAATATTACTCAAATATATCACAAAAGGAAATAGAATAACAAACATAATGGACAATATGAACCAAAGTATTATACCTTTATTGATATGGATGGATTCTTAATTACAAACATTTGCATAAAATATGATGAAGCTTTGGGGGAACTTTAATGAAACACTTTGTGGACAATATCAAAAGAGTTAAGAAAGTGGCTGCTAACTAGTCTAAAACGAAGGCAACAGAAGATAAAAAGGATCTTTTAGAAGTAGAAGAGGTCATTTCTAGGCTTTTTGACAATAATGTAAATGCAATTTTTACTGGAAAAGACTTGCAGTCTTTGAAAATTTTGGAGGGGAGAAAGCAAGCACTATTAGAAAAAGAAACAGTTCAATGAAGACTTCAAAGTAGAGCCATCTAGTTCGCTAAAGGTGATAACAACACTAATTTTTCCAGAAACATGTAAATCATAAAACCTGCAACTAAGTTGCAGATTTGGAAAAATATTACAGCCATGAAACAAGACTTTTATAATTTGATTAAGGAGAGGCAGATGTCCAAGTTGTCATGGAGACAATTCAAATCCCTCCATGGTGTCAAGAAAATGGTATAGAAGAGGGTAATGAGCATGTTGAAGCTGAGAGTTATGTGGGGAAGCTAGAGGCAAGCGTCATAGATAGAAAAAAAAAAGAATAGAAAAGAAGATGATCCAATCCTGCAAAGTAAGCTACCTACTTGCACACTCTTTTTGCAATTTTTGCAAAAGAGTCAAATGGCTCAACAAGTGCTCCAAATAACATGGGAGAAGATGGGCTATCCACTATAAAAGTCTTTTCATTCATGAATGTGCAAAAGTGGAGCAACGATAAATGGCTGATGTCAAAAATCTGTAAATAAGGGATGAATTGTACATTCAATCAATGTACATACAACATACAAATTATATATGTACATACAAAATGAGACACAAACTGTAAAACAGGAAGCACTGTAACGATGAGCATGAGACACAAACGCCAAACTGAAACTTGCAAGAACTCTATATATAGATTCCCAGAATATATGAATTATAGATTCCCTAAATAATTTTTGTTCTAGAAATTATGATAGCGAGTATGCTGAAGGCTATTACCAACAGGACATGGACATGTGTTATTGGGTACCATACTCTGGTAAGATAGATGTCCTGAGAAATAAACAACTCTAAAAAAAAAAATAGCAAATATGGTAATGGAAATAATATTGCATAAAAAAAATTTAAAATGTAAATGAAACATTACTTAATTAAAAAAATTGCACAAAATGAAACAAGGAAAAGAGGAAATCCAGGTCGGTGCATATTTCATTAGACAATCGTTGTAGTATACTGGTGAGTAGGGACTCTCAACAACGACCACTGATTTTAGCATATACTTTGTATGACAACCAAAAATTTAGCTTAGGAGCTTAGACGCTGTGGGAATGTAGCTCAGATGGTAGAGTGTTTGCTTAGCATGCGAGAGGTACGGGGATCGATACCCCGCATCTCCAGATAATGTATCTCGAAAGGGGTTTTTGGTAGAAAGTTCGCAATCGATCCTGTGAGTGATAGTTTAAACTTATTTTTGAGTGGAGGTTCGAAATCCATCCTTGGATAAGTTTGTTTTGTCACCCAGTGTCCTGTTTGATTGTCTATTACTATGAAACACAATCTATGTAGCAGTAAAAACAAATTACTATACAAAGCTACTCTGCATTCCTATTCATTTTCTATTATTGTAAAACACAATCTGTGTAACAGTGAAAACAAATTACCAAGCTACTATGCATTCCTTTTCCAGTTTAAGGGTTGTGTAACAGTGAAAACAAGTTACTATGCATTCTTTTTTCGAGTTTAAGAGAACTGGAAAATTTGACAAATGAGCCTATTTTGAAATTCCAACACTGTACCTATCATGTTTTATTGTATATTACTGTGAAACACAATCTACTATACATTCTTTTTATTGTCTATTACTATAAAAGACGCTGCAAAAACAAGGAAAAAGGCATTCGCTTATTTTCCACAGAACAAGATTTTGATAGCCCGAAGAGCGCGGACATACCCGACGGAGTCGAAGAGCGCGAACGGGAGGAACACCAACACGGCCGGGAGGAGCAACAGCGTGAACAGAGCAGCAGCGACAGGGACAGAAAAAAACGGGTGAACAATGAAACCGGTAAACCAACAAACTTCGCGGGTGATTTATTTATAGAAAATAATTCGGCCGAACTCACAGTTCGACCGAGCTTTTTTTAGAAGTTCGGCCGAATTTTTGTTGCCGGTTTTCCAATCTCCGGCAAAAATTCTGTTTTCCCGCGCCGTTAGTGTGTCGTCAATCTAAACAAAATCACGAGTTCGGCCGAACTTTCTAAAAAATTTCAGCCGAGCTATTACATAGTTCGGCCGAACTTTATAAAATGTTCGGCCGAACTATTGCCAAAAAAAAATTCGGCCCCCGATTCTCACAAAAGTGTAATCCAGTTTCACATTTCTGCCCATGTCGCAAGCACCAAATGTTTGTAGTTTTTTCACCGCACCGGGCCGCCAATGCGATACATCGATGTGAAGCCGGTCCCACATGCCAACTCACCACAGTCGACTATTCGCGTTGTTTCGCGTTCATTTTTTCCCTGGCGTCACTTCAACCATTTGTTACGCGAATTTTGTTTTAAATTCGGCTTATAAAACCTTTGGAGTCCGATGGGGCCCAGCGCTGGCCAATCAAATGGCGTTCGCGCGACTTCGGGCCTTGGTGACATCATGTAGTTTTGTGACGTGAATTTTCATTGCAATATAGCTTATTTGTGTTTGAAATCCGGGGTTCATCGATAGTTTAAAAATTTGTGTTAAAGTCATGCGGTGGAGTATTAAGGTTATTAAAACCTTGGTTGCATTAGTTTTGTTGTAATGTTTTGTTTAACGCCGCGGCTTTCGACTTAGGATATAATACATAGGATATAATATATATTATAAACTTATTAAGTTTATAATATAAAAATTAAATAAGTTTTATTTTAAATACATTTTCTTTTATGCTCCGCCATATAAAGTGAAAAAGTTAGAATAGACGTAGTATGGTAGTGTATTGATGTGTAGTGAGGAAAACAAAAAAAAAACACAGAAACAAAGTATTTTTCTGAAAGAGCACTGTATGTGCATTTTTTTTTGTAAGAGACAGAGAGTCTTGTAAGCACTGTGTGTGAAGCAGTCAGACATATTTTGTAATCCCACTTTATTGGAAGAAAATTTGTAATAGCTTTTTTTTGTTAATGAAATAGAAACAGTTTGTGCTATCTCTGTCCATCAGCAAGCAGAATTTTTTTTTTTAATCTCTGTCTTGTAGCGGAGACTCTTTCTGGAATCATCAGAAATTCCAACAATATGTATATATATAAACTAAGCAAAATCTCCAATGGATATTAAAATGAGTTACTCATTTGGTTGGTTTGAGTGGCGAGTGAAAGGAATGGGATAAGGAACAACATATAATAATAATCTTATTCTCGTATTAAGGAAGTGTTCACAATTGAAACTTGAACACACGTTCCAATCTATGCATGGCATTACATTCGTAGAAGGCAAAAGAAATCAAAGATTTCAGGCCTTCGTTTTATTGTGAGAAAATGGATAGTATTGTAAATTCGAATGGTAAAGACAGATCAATTTAAGGAGAGAAGTTGACAGGGTAAACAATGTTTTGATCAGGATAGAAAAGTCCAAAATGTCGTTCATCTTCATCCCCGCCTTTCAGATTTTCATTGAAAAGAGAGAAAATATATGTATCAATGTTCTGTCCAGGCCTCTTTGGCGTTCCTGCATTTGAAAGTACATGTTTGATCAGATTGTTGTTGTAGGTCTGAGCATTCTGAACAGTAGCCACCTCATTCCCCGCCGAAGGCCACCCGCTCTCAGTTATGACGATGGGAATATCGGGATGTCCCGATTTCTCCATAGCCGAAATCAGAGAATCCACCAGAGCATCGAACAAGCTTTTATAGAGACGACCTCCATCATTCACCACGGGATCTGAGGATCTAAACAAAGCATAGTCTAAGGAGATTTGGGCCTTCTTGTAAATGTAACTGAAGTAGGGATACACATTAGCCATGAAAGGACACCCATTCTCTGCCAGAAAGTTTAGTACATCCTGATGCTGCTCTTCAATTCATCAGCGAATTCTCCCTGGGAAGGAGGATACGATTTTCCCAGAACAGACGTGGCGTGCGTGTGACGTGGCGTGTGTGATTGGCACTCCGGACTGCGGTTTGAATGTTTCTCATGGCCGGGACGAGATAGGGAAGATGCTCCCGATTTTCTATAGCCAAAACCTCGTTGCCGACTGCGATGTATTTGATGTTGGTGGCCGGATAGAATTGGCAAATGTTGTCGCTGACCCACCCGTTTGCTGCAGCTTGATCCGATGCGATCTTCTGGAGCTCATCGTTCCCAACTCCCACAACCACCTCAATTCCTCCGCTGTTTTGCGATGTGCTTGGAAAAGCCGAACTTTGCCGATGTTGCGAGATCTTATCAGATTTGCCACCTGATCTGGAAGCGGCAAATTGTTTGCAACCATTCCATAGCAGACTCCAACTGCAATAATATTCTTACAATTCAGTCAGCTTGTCACAGGCCTTCAATTCTAAAAACCATTCATGATTATTACGCACGCACATTAGGATAATAGCAATGAAAATGAAAAGAAATCAGATGTTTGATACCTTTGTTGCTGGATGCCATTTCTCGGCCGGCTGTATATTTACTTCCAAAAAATAGAAGTCTGGCGTACTAAAAATGATAGTTATGGCCTCAGAAACGGATTGCGAGAGATTATGGATAGTGTGAGAGAAAGGACCCTTCTACACTATCTATATACAGAGAGATGATAGACTCCGTGCAGTGTTTGAAGAAGGGAAAGCAAATGCGTAACAACTTCGCTAACTAAGGACCATCATCACGATTGGCAAGTATGATTACATAAACAGGTGAATAGTATTTGGAGGATAAGTGACATTGTCACCGGCCGCCGCGTATAAGTTTTTCCCACCAGACTAGCAAAATATTGCTTTTAACGCATTGCCACAGCACCCCTGGTCACTGTCAGCATTAACGGGTCATGCATGGCGCTTGATGCCCTATGTTCGTACCATATACTCAGCCATCTATTTATTTGAATTCTTCATTAAATGCGCAATAAATGCAGTTGAATTGCACGTATTTTTATTTTTTTCATTAAAAAAACCGTTATGAATTTGATAAATATTAAACTAAAACATGATATCTTACACACCCTTTTAAAAAGGTATTTTTTAATTTGACTTTTGATGCAGCCTGACACACCATAAACATTTTCCATATTACTTTGCGAATCATGGTTGAAATCTGACGATTTTGACTGTTTTAAGCCGGTTTGATCGTTTAAACCAAGGATGACAACGCTTTCCGTAGTTCTTTGTAAATCAGTGTTGGAAATTTGTTAATTGAAGTTTGTGTTAAATTTGATGGTTTTTATTTTCCTACACTAATTTGATGGTTGGGTTTTTAATAAAGAAGAGCGATGGTTTAGATTTAATGGCTTTTATTTTCCTGGAATAGTTTTGATGGTTTAAATAAAGAATGACGATGGTTTGAATAGAATTTTAAAGTATTTGAATGGTTAATATTTTATAACAAAATTATTTATATAAATAATGGTTATTCAAACTTTATTGGTTATATAGTAGGTAGTATTTGTCAATTTATTTAAAATATTAAATGAAAAAAATAATGAAGACAAAAATCAATAAATAACTAATAGAATACTATATTGTTAAATTTTATCCCCCAAAATATTGAGAAATATGATGAAATAATATTTTTATATTATCAAATTTATATTTATTTTGTTATTTTTTATTAACATATTAATTTTTTTAATTAAATTTATTAAAATATATATTTAATATAATATGGAGGAAAAATGAAACTAATGGAAAAATAAAGAAAAAAATTAAATTAAAAAATAAAATAAAACTAAAAGCAAATTTTTTGTAACAAATAGAAATGGAAGTTATTAAACAACCCATAATAAGACCTTCTCAATCAATTTATAAACAAATACATTTAAATAATAAAAAAATAAATTCCCACTATTAAACTATGGATAAGTGACATAAATTTTGGTCAAAGAAAAACTAATACATAGTAGAAAGCAAAACGTGGATGGGATAATACCACAATTTCCATCAAAACTCTATAAACTTTTTGTTACCTTATTTATTAAATTATATTTTGAATAAACGAAAAAATTATTCATTTATTATGTAAAAGATCTTGATATATTTTTTTTTTGTAAGTTTAGTAGTTCCTCTCTATTTTCCATTAGATCAAAAAAGAAAAGCATGTTACAATCATAATATATGTTGGATGGCCTCAACCTGCCGGTAGGAAACTAGGTCTGTTGGCCACCTCAAAGATTTAAAGGCCAACCAAAATTGATAAACTTTAAACCTGACACTGTCTACCATAACAGATCTGTTATCTATTACATCCAAAGACTTAATGAGAATTAAACGCTATTTGTAATGTGCATCTCAAAAAGACAAGAAGTATTAAGTCTTAATCATCAGATGATTTGATAGGCATCAGGTCCTTAACACTGGACCCGTGCATATCAACTTGGTTCATAATCTGCAATTGATATTCCATTCAACCAAGGCAGACATTCTCGTGATGTTGCAAAAGATTTATTTCTTGGATGTCCCTTCGCATTTAAGCTAAAATAGACGTCGCTTTTGGGTCACCACCTATTCCTTGAACATTAATAATGGCCTTAACCAATAAGAATTTCATTGTCTAGTATGTATGAATGGAATGTTTGAATACATACATTATGCCCCTCATAGTACATGGATCTGTCAAAAACTCCATCTCTTCCTGTGAGATGTCTTCCTCCTCTTTTGTTTGAGGGTCTCGCTCCGAACCTGAAATAAGTGATTTCACATGAGCAGGGTGCCAACCCCATAGGCCTAGAAGAGATTTTCCATTATTTCTTTGTGTGACTTTCTTCCCCTCCTGCCTGGGCCCACTTTTAACTTTCCTTTGTCCAACTTTCCTTTTTCCTTTGCTTCTTTTTTCACTAGTTGACCTTTCACCTTTTTGTCTTACAGATAATTAACAAATGACTGAATTATCTTTCTAGGCCGGAATAGCTGCCAAACCAAGGATCTGAGAATACCTATAGAGGAGCTAAGAATACCTATGGAGGGCAGCATAATTTCAACAATTGATTTATTTAAACAATAGAGGAAATTATCTTGATTATTGAGAGTAACCTCCTCAATTTTAGTGGTATGCTACGTATAATCAACCCTTCTTCTGTTATCCCTGCAAACTATCAAATTTTCAATAAGGACACCACGAGTTACCTCTGTTTTCCAAAAAGGAATTAAGTTCATGACTTGCAGTGATGAATCATGCAGAGATAGAGTGTTTCCATTCACCAGCAACAACCAGACAAAGACTTGACAGTGACCCCAAAACACAACCGGATACGTGCCATTCATGCCCCTCAGACAACAAACTTGAGTAGTTTCACAAATGAAATTGGAAATAAAACCCTCCCTATTCTTGGTAGTAGAAAAATTCCCCCAAAGGGAGAACCTAAATGCCATTTTACCAAACTAGGTATCATACAGGACTCTACCCCCCAAAGTTTCATTATAAGCCATGCATTCAATTTCATGGAGTTTCCGAGCCGAGCTATGGAGGTTGGAAACAAGGTAGAAAGGCTTGCTTGCATTATTAAAGCCATGATCTAGAAAATTTCAAAAGTTTTTTTCAGTGCGATGAATAGAGTTAATCGAAATGAATGAGTAGCAACCATAGTCCAAGAAGTGATAGAAAAGTCTAATATAATGACATGAAAAGCCAATTGGAGGACATGCAGAGTCATTCAAATAATATAACATTTGAGATAACGTAGGCTTCATGGTTTCCAAAACGATAGCTCCTACCTTCTCAATAGCATCCATCATGCCCAAGAAATTGGAATTGTCATGACCCTTAATAACAAAAAAAAAAGAGGCAAGAAGACTGGATTTCATGAAAAATTACCATGACAAGATTACCATACCAATATAAATCCCAGTACTCAAAATAGCCAAATTTCCAAGGCTTAACCACCGTAACATTCCATGCAGAATTCAATAAACCAACCCAAAACCCAAGCATCATAGTAAAACCACGATAATTCTCATATCTCCCATACGCATAAAATATAAATAAAGCCAATGAACGAAAGCATTCCCTTAGCGCAACAACATACATACTGATAATGAGGCTAAGAGCATACCCAGAGAAGCACCACATAGACTTTGTCAAAACCTTCACCTATTCGCCAACGTCCTGTTCTGCTCCCTTCTCAACAGATAAAAACAAAACCAACTTGCCAACCTTGACATACCCTACCTTCCTTCTGCGCCAATACTTTTCGAAGCCATGTCTGACAACATGAGCTGTTTGCCACCCATATTAAATGTCATCATTATACAACATGGGCGGTACCACCCACATTCCACCCTGTGTGTCAGCATGGTCTCACCGTGTGGTCCGCACGGTCTCGTGCCACCTCACACCTTACACTAGACACCTGGCACCCCGATCGGGAGTTAAAGATCTTGATATTTATTAAAATAAAACAGAAATAAAGACAATGGATGAAGGCCTTCCCTTAGCGCATCAACAAACATACTAATAATGAGGCTAAGAACATACTCAGATAAGCACCATGCAGCCTTTGTCAAAACCTTCGCATGTTCGCCAATATCCTATTATGCTCCTGCTTAACAGATAACAACGAAACCAACTTACCAACCTTGACTTACCCTACCTTCCTCCCAAGTCATTACTTTTCCAAGCCATGTTTGATGGCATGAGCTGTCTGTCACCCGTATTAAATGGCATCATTATATGGCGTCAGTGGTACCACCCACATTTCTCCCCGCGTGTCAGCATGGTCTCACTGTGTGGACTGCACGGTCTCATGCCACCTCACACTTTACACTAGACACTTAGCACCCCGATCAAGAATTAAATATTTTAATATTTATTAAAATAAACTTAAATAATAATTTAATTTTTTAATATATTGAAAATAAATATTATTATTTATATAATTATAATAATTATACTAATTTAGGTTTATAATTATTTATTCATTATCCATTTTACAATTATAATATTATTAATTTTTATGTAAAATATTTTATATTTTTAAAATATAAATTGGAAAAGTATTTATTTAAACTTTTATGTGATGAGGTGTTTTAGGATTATAGTGTGTTGATACTAGTTTCATTTAAAAGGAGTGTGTCATGTTCTATTTAGGGTAGCTAAAGTTCTTGTATGAAATGTTTTGAATTTGTTTATTGTAATTTATTTTTGGTTTTTTATTGCATTGATTTACGAGCTTTATACTTGTTGTTGGTTTAATGTTTTTTAAATACTTGTTTTAGTATATTGGTTTTTAAGGATGGTTTAATGTTTTTTAAATATCTGTCTTTACTATGTAAGGATTTATTTATTGTCAATTATGTTTTGAGTTTAGTATATAGGTTTTAAGGATGGTTTAATGTTTTTTAAATATCTATCTTTACTATGTAAGCATTTATTTATTTTCAATTATGTTTTGGGTTTAGTTGTTTTACCTTTAACATGCATGTATGTAAATTAATTTATTTTTTTCTATAAATATGAGGTTTGTAGTGAGTAATAATTAATATTTTTTCTTTTCTTCAATTTTTGAGGATTTATCTTTATTATACTTGGCTATAAATGTGAGATTTGTAGTGAGAAATAATTAATATTTTTTCTTTTCTTTAGTGTTTGAGGATTTATCTTTATTATATTTCGCTAATGTATATAACATATTGATGTTGATTACATTCAAGAAAATATAACCCTTCTCAATGTATTCATTATAGAGATATAAATATATAAAATAGTATTTACACTACTTTAATATATAATATGATTTTGTTATCATACATTTAACATTGTAAAGATATTAAAAAATAGACATAAAATTAAGTAAAATTTTACGTTATTTTAGAAAGTTATTATTATTATTAATTCCATAAAAAATAATATGAGTGTTAAACATATATATTTTTAAAAGTATATGTAATAAGAATTTTAATCTGGAGATTTTTAAATTGTAAATAGGATTTTTTCCACTATTGTAAATTATCAATACTGCATGCTCAAAAATCTATAACTGATTTAGTCGTCAAAATATTTTTTTATGTATATTAATTTAATTTAATTTTACAATATTTTTTATTAAATTGAAAAATAAAACGGCATAACTACTTTTGAGATAAATATCAACCCTCTATCCCTAAGTATTACTAAAATATCCAAAAAGACATAAATTAAATGATTACTAATAACCGTTAAAACACTTCCCCATAGTACATTTCATATTTCCAAAAATTTAAAAAATAATAACTAAATTATGTTGTTGTTGTTGTTATTATTATTATACCTTTAAAAAACATGTAATCAGATTTTTAACTTTGCCATGAAGATTTTGAATTTGTAAATAGAATTTGTTACACCGTTATTGCTTACTAATACTACATACCAAAAAAATCATGAAAATTTCACATAACACATGTTCATATAACTTTTTTCAATCAATCAATGTTATTAAAAAGAAATAAACAACATAAATCTCAACTTTGATATGCGACTAATAAAAATATTCTGTGGATGTTAAATCTTTACCATCTACTTAATAATTATTGATAAATAAACTAAAATTCTAAAACCTTTATTTCAAATATTCCATAATATTTTGTAAATTATATATTTATTATCCACCTATTAATTAAAATTCTAAATATCCTACTCCCAAATAAACTTGAATAAACAATATGACATCAAATATAAATCATTTCATATTCTATAAATATATAAAGAGCGAAAAGGACTTGGCTTAAACATAAAGAGATAATGACTTTGCTTTTTATTTACACCATAATAATTTGGCAGCGACCCACCATAATAATATAGTATAGATGGTTGAATTTTAAACCGTTTTCAAATCCAACGATCTCTTTTCCAACTGCGACAGGATGCACAACAAGGTGTATAAAAGGCTCGGCGATTTGATGGTTTTTTATTCAAACAATAAACACTCCGCGTGCTAATAAACTGTTGTGGGATTCAGATATGATATAACGCCAGGCCAACCCTACTTCATTTCCTGTGCGTTTAATGAAAATATTTAATGGAAAGTAGAATGAGTGGGGATTGAGATAGATTGATAGGTTTTTGAGGAATTTTGATGGAAAGAATTTCATCATTGAAGTGATCCAGCCGCCATGGATGGTTTGCAATGTTGAATGTGACGAGGGATGGTCTGGCAGTGTGTTAAATATTATATTGGCGAGTGGGGCATTAATGGAAAAAGTAAATTGTAATGCGCAACAGTAATGCGTGGCGGCTGTTGATAAAAATCACTTACCCTCCAATTACTATTCAGTGTGATGATGGTTCTGCAGTGGGCGGAGACATTAATCATTTGCTTTTTTCTTATGCAGTCACTGCACAGACTGACGGAGTCTATCATCTCTCTGTATTCGCTGTGCGATCAAAGTATTGACTTTAGATTTGCTGTTGTCTGATCCTACTCCAGTTGAGCTCTCTGGACGTTGTCGGAGAGGATCGAAGGTAAGTTGCAAGGTATGGATGTTGTTGGGTAAGATTTTCATGGAGGCAATTAGAAAGTAATGTTGGGTGCTGCTCTTAGCAAAGGTATTATCGAGTTTAATTTTAAATTTGGAAAAAGATATTTTGAATATCTCATACAAAACACTAGCCTCTTTTGTGCTTAGAGTCGAGCATAATTTCTTTAAGATCATTCACATTTGAGTAGACACGATTCGTAGGCATGGAATGAGCTTGTTGTCTAGGACTTTATGATTACGTTGTCAAGACTGATTTATGGTAAAAATTTTTGAGAAGGTTTATGGTAAAATGGAGTGGTGTTGCATTTTAATGATCATCAAGGCCTCAATTTCATATCACTTGTTTTAGCATTTAGTAAAATTTGGATAAATATATTAGGTTCCTATTAGGATTTATTTAGTATTTTAGTAGGTTGTCTCAAACAAATATCTTAAATAAATATATTTATGTTCAAAAATTTGGTCTATGTTTTATTATATGAATTATTTTATTCTATATATACAAATCAAGTAGTTAATAGGAATTTTTTTAAAGATTTGTTTTTAGTTGTATTTGGGAAGTAAGAATTTGTTGAAAACAACATTAATGCGGAAAGCTTGCATATTTTCTACCATACCCAAGTGTCAAATAGTCAATGGAGGGAAACTTAATGTTACAAGTAGAGCATTAATGATACACTAGATTGACTAGTGAGTCAAGCTTGGTCTTCAAGTCACTTGGAGTAGTTGTTTAAGTTGTTGGGAATTTTATTTTTGTTTCATTCCAACCTTAAAGAGTCATAGGACATGGTGATTTTGGAGATAGAGAAAAATATATAAAATTGGAGTAAAAATCCTATGATACTAATTGCTTGTTTTCAAATATGCATAAAAATTCCTTGTAAATTTCTTATAGCAACTTTTGTTGTGCAAAGAATTTGGAGATCATTACTTTCCATCAAGTCATCTATCAATTTGATATATTGAGAAGTAATTATGTTGGTTTCTTGTATTGCTTCAAGATTGAAACCCTTTGGTAGAATGAGGACCATATTAAATATCTTTTATTCCCATATTGAGGATGAGTATTGCTTCAACATTGAAAAGGCTTGGTAGAATGAGGACCATATTAAATATCTTTTATTCGCATATTATGGATGAATATCATGGCTAAAGGCTAAGGAGAAATAAAAGCTCAAATTGAGGATTAAGCATTTCGATCGACTGGTCATATATAAAATGAAATATTTAATTATATATGCCTTCATCATATTAAGCATCCAAGCCAATGTTATTAGAAACATATTGATTTAGGAAAATTCATTGGATTCAATGAATTATGAATATATATTAACTTGATTGAATATTTTAAATCTAAAAAAACTAGATCTATACTAGTACTAACTATTAGTGTCAATACTAGCTATCAATGTTATAATTAGTCGATTCCATATGGAACAATACAATGGGTAATAATAACCACTTAAATTTAAATACTAAAAAATATCAATATATTAAAAAAATCTTAAAACCTTAAGCCTAACACTATGCCCCTAATTCCAATTAAAAAGGTCCTCAACCTACATTTGACTTACACAATTTGTTCAAGCAATTTGAATTTTTTTGTTGGAATTTTTGAATAATTTAGAACACACAGAGGAAAATAAAATTCTTCTTCCACAACACAGAGATTAAAAACAAATGGTGGAGAGACAGATGGCATAAAACACTTCTATTTCATTAAACATAAGAATCTGTTACAAAATGAAAGTCTTCAGAACGAAGTGTTGGATTTACACAAAAGAAATTATCTAGCTACTACACACGCAACGCTGCAATTTGCAATTTTTCCTTCTCTGTCTCTCTGTCTTTTTCAGCATTCGAGCATAATACACACCACACTATCCTCACACTGCACTCACAGCATATATAAAACATTACACACACACACACACACACACACACATATTATAAATATTTCATATTTATAATAGATATATAAAAATATATAACCAAAGTTTAAAACATAAAATACCGCGGTAAATAAAAATAAATTTACCCAAATTTAAAACTTTGAAACATAATGCGGCAAAATAAAAAATTAAACCAAAACATAAAACAAACTTCATACGTTCCATATTTCGTGGGGTTATAATACTTTGCCAAAGGTCTTTTCCTTATCCCCCCGGAACTCCTCTCATTGGTAAAGAGGAGGGTGATGTCACCTCCTCCGGGGGGTTGCCTTCCCCCATGCAACTCATGCTTGCTGCCCCCCTGGAATGTTGCTTGCTGGCTTTGCATTTAATATGGTTGGAAGAGAATTGAAGGCTGGTAGGTGTTGTTGATAAGTAATACATGGTTGCGTGAAGATCTGAACTAGAGATTGCCACTGCCATTGTTGTCCTTTCCCAAATTCACATCAGATTTAAATTTGTTGTGGTTTATTGTCTTTCGATCCCATCAAATAAATTCTCGCCATCCTACTGTTCTACCGGCAGTTGGAATTAATATTCCAACACTCCCCCTTAATTACAACTGCTGCCTTCTTGCATACCTAGGCATTTCTCGAGATAGTTAAAACTTTTTTGCGTTAATGGCTTTGTCAGTATATCAACAAACTGCTCCTTTGTCCTGCAATGTTGTAAAACAATTTCTCCATTATTCACCAATTCTCTAATGTAGTGGTACTTGGCATCAACGTGTTTTGTTCTTTTGTGAAACACTGAATTATTTGACAATGCTATTGCTGAGCTATTATCACAGCAAATTGTTGTGCCTTTTACATGTTCATGACACAGACTCCTCAACATTCTTCTCATCCAAACTGCTTGACACACTGCTGTTGTAGCTGCCACATACTCTGCCTCTTCTATTGATAAAACCACTATTGAATGTTTCTTAGAAGCCCATGAAATGACTTCTGATCCCATATGAAAAACATATCCAGAGGTGTTTTTCCTGTCATCTATACTTCCAGCCCAATCACTGTCAGTATATCAAATCAATTAAAATTTTTATGAAGTGGTGTATTCAATTCCATACCTCTTTGTTCCTTTCACATACCTCAGAATTCTTTTTGCTGATTGCTAATGTGCCTCCTTTGGCATTTCCATAAATCTGGAAATTAAACTTACAACATGCATAATATCTAGCCTAGTTGCAATCAAATACATGAGGCTTCCAACTATGCTCTTATATAAACTTGGATCAACATCCTTGCTACTATCTTCTTTTCTTAATTTGAATCCCATCACTGTAGGAGTAATTGTTGCCTTGCAATCCTGCATATTAAATATTTCCAAAACTTCTTTTACATACTTTGCTTGAGAAATAAAAATTTTATTTTCATTTTGCTCTACTTCTATTCCAAGAAAATATCTCAAAAACCCCAAATCAGTCATTTCAAATTCACTCTTCATGACTGCTTTAAAATTAGCAATGAGAGAAAATTCATTGGCAGTAAAGATTAAATCATCTACATATAAAACAACAATAAGAATCTTACCATAATTTTCTTTTATGTAGAATGTGGGTTCTCCATCACATTTCTCAAATCCATTTTCTGTCAGGTAAGCATATATCCTACTGTATCATGCTCTCGGTGCTTGTTTCAGCCCATACAGAGCTTTCTTCAACTTGCATACTTTGTGCTCTTGGCATTCAATCTCATAGCCTAGATGTTGTTCAACATATACCTCTTATTTCAACACTCCATTCAGGAATGCAGATTTCACATCCATTTGGTAAACTTTCCACTTGTGTTGTGCTGCTATGGACAACACTGTTCTCACTGTTTCCATCCTTGCAACCGGTGCAAAAGTTTCCTCATATTCTCTTCCTTGTTGCTGCTTGTAGCCTTTGACCACAAGTCTTGCTTTGTGCCTTTCAATCTTGCCTTCAGCATTGTTCTTGGTCTTATAGACCCATTTTACTCCAATGACTTCTTTACCTTTAGGGAGGTCCACTAACTCCCATGTATTACTCTTTTCTATTGCACAAATATCTTCGTTCATTGCTTCAATCCATTTTTCCTCTTTTACAGCTTCTTCAAAATGAATTGGGTCATCAACATGAAAATATAAAGAAAATAAAGAGTTCAGACCAACATTATCATTTACCTCTCCTTGTTCATAAATCTCACTCAGATTTCTGAATCTTAGTCTTCTTGGTGTACTTGGAGTTCCACTTGAACTCGAGGGAGTTTCAGTTCCTTGTGGTGTGCTTGAAGAAACACTTCCTTGATTTCTCAAGGCTGTTCTATTTCTAGCTTGTGGTGTGGTTTTTTTTGCTTGTGGTGGTGGAGGAGGAGCCAACAAGGAAGGATTATTTGCTGCTGTGCATTCCTCTTCCTCTTCGTGAGACACACATGTCTTCACATTCACTGTTTTCTCTAAGCTTCCATCCCAAGCTTCTTCTTCAATAAACTGCACATCTCTGCTTATTATTACTTTCTTAGTGGATGGATATAGAGTTTGTATGTCGTGGACTCATTGCTATATCCAACAAAGATACACTTCTCCCCCTTATTGTCCAATTTCTTCCTTAGTTGATCCGGGGCATGTGCATATGCCACACATCCGAAAACTTTTATGTGGGTGACATGCTGCTTTATGCCACTCCACACTTCTTTCAGAACTCTGTTCATGACAACTTTGGTTGGGCATCTATTCAAGATATACATTGCACAATTAACAGCTTCATCCCAATACTCATTTGGCAAATTTTTTGCCTTCAACATACTTCTGACCATGTCCATGATGGTCATATTCTTCCTTTCTGCAACACCGTTTTGATGAGGTGTGTACTTTGTGGTAAACTACTTATGTATGCCATTCTCCCTACAGAAACGTAGGAACTCTTTGGAGATGTATTCTCCACCTCTGTCAGTTCTTAACACTTTGATGTAGTTCCCACTTTGCTTCTCAACAAGAGCTTTGAAGTGGCAGAAATGTTCAAATAATTCACTCTTTTGTTTCAAGAAATACTCCCATGTCTTTCTGGTGTAATCATCTATAAATGTCAAAACATATTTGTTTCCAGCTAAAGATGGCATTTGCATTGGTCCACACAAATCATAGTGGACAATTTATAATGGTGCCTTTGCCCTTATTCTCTTTCCTACTAGAAAGATCTCTATGCGTTGTTTTCCCAAGATGTAGCCTTCACAAAGGTTGTCCAATTTCTCAATCAGTGGTAATCCTTTTACCATTCCCTTTCTGTGCAACAAGTTCAGGCCTCCAAAATTGAGATGTCCATATCTCAAGTGCCATAACGAGTTTTCATCTTTCACTTCCTCATGAAGACCTCTTGTGTTACATCTGCTACATTTCTTCTTTCCTTCAAGTCTGTTCTGAGCTTGAGAGGAAACATCCTATTTCTTATCATCTGCACCTCTGCAATGAATTTCTTGCTTGGAGGTATGTCCATGATTGTGCACACATCATCTTTAAAGAATACATTGTAGCCCTTGTTTATGAGTTGTCCAATACTCAAAAGATTGCATTTCAAGCCAGGTACATAATATAAATCTAGCACAGACTTATGTTCTCCTTTTCTTGTCAGGATACTTACTCTTCCTTTTCCCATGACATAGACCTTACTATCAATCCCTGTTGTTACTTCAGATTTAACATTTTCATCTAGATTGGCAAACATTGTTATGTTTCCAGTCATGTGGTTACTACAACCTAAGTCTAAGAACTGTACATCATCTTGTCTATCTTGTGCTACATTACATGTTAACAACACATTATTTTGGTTCTTTTCTTCTTTTGTAAAATTAGCATTCTGCCTATTATTCATGTCATTTTTATTTTCCTACATTCATTACCATAGTGCCCATATTTCTTGCAACAATGACATTGGACTTGGGATTTATCATACCTTTGTTCATGAGCTTGATATTGGCTTGAGCCTTCATTCTGGTTCCGATTGCTGCCCCTTCCACTCGAACTTGTAGGACTGTTTCTTCCTTTGTTTTGGCTTCTGCCTCTTCCTCTGTTGTTTGCTCTACCTTGATGTCTGCTTTGGAAAAAAGACATTTGAGTCTTGAAAGCTTGTTCCAATGAGGAATCTGTTCCTCTCTTCAGTCTGTGTTCATGAGACATTAGGGATGCACTCAGCTCATCCACTGTAGATAGTGAGAGATCCTTTGCCTCTTCTATTGCCACTACTATGCCATCAAATCTTGAGGGTAGACTTCTCAAGATTTTCTCCACTATCCTTCTTTATTCAAGTATCTCTCCATGAGACCTTATCTACGTAACCAACCCAATAACATGAGTGATGAATGAGTCTATTGTGTCAGACTCTTTCATACAGAGAGTTTCAAAATCTCTCCTCAACATTTGCAACTTTGCTATCTTCACCTTCTCCATGCCTTGATAGGCTGTTTTGAGAATATCCCATGCCTCCTTAGACTTTGTTGCTACTGCAATCCTTGGGAAAATACTCTTGTGCACTGATTGAAAGAGATAGAAGAGGGATTTGGAATCATTCTTCCTATTATCTCTTAACAGGTCTCTTTTTGCTGCTGTCAAAGCAGCCAACACTGTTGCGTCTGCTGGTTGTGGGTAGCCATTCTCAACTAGCTCCCATATGTCCTCTGAAGCAAACAAGGCTCTCATCGTGATTGCCCAATATTCATGGTTCTTCCCATTAAACTGTGGAAGTTGGGGTTTCTTCAGACTGGTGCCTGTTGCTGCCATCGTAACTATGCAAACCCGACAGTTTTCTTGACTATGTTAAAAAACAAACGAACCAAACAATCAAACTCTTTTGACTGTGTAGACAAATAAAAGCTTTCTCTCTCCTAGAGAAATCAGCTTCAACAAACTTCTGATAGCTTCTGCAGTGAAGAGAAATCTCTACTTTGTTCATTGAGCGCCTAGACTAGCTCCGATACCATGTTGGAATTTCTAAAGAATTCCGAACACACAGAGGAAAAATAAAATTCCTCTTCCACAACACAGAGATTAAAAAAAAATGGTGGACAGACAGATGGCATAAAACACTTCTATTTCATTAAACATAAGAATCTATTACAAAATGATAGTCTTCAAAACGAAGTTCTGGATTTACACAAGAGAAATTATCTAGCTGGTACACACGCAGCGCTGCAATTTTTCCTTCTCTGTCTCTCTGTATTTTTCAGCCTTCAGGCATAATACACACCACACTATCCTCGAGTATATGACATATATAAAAAATTATATATATATATATATATATATATATATATATATATATATATATATATATATATATATATATATATATATATATATATATATATATATATATATATATATATATATTACCAAAGTTTAAAACATAAAGTACCACGGTAAATAAAAATAAATTTACTCAAAGTTAAAACTTTGAAACATAATGCAGCAAAATAAAAAATTAAACCAAAACATAAAACAAACTTCACACGTTCCATATTCCGTGGGGTTATAATACTTTGCCAAAGGTCTTTTTGTTATCCTCCCGGAAGTGCTCTCATTAGTCAAGAGGAGGGTGATGTCACCTCCTCCAAGGGGTTGCCTTCCCCCTTGCAATTCATGCTTGCTGCTCCCCCAGAATGTTGCTTGTTGGTTGTGCATTTAATATGGTTGGTGGAGAATTGAAGGCTGGTAGGTGCTGTTGATAAGTGATATGTGGTTGCGTGAAGATCTGAACTAAAGATTTCCACCGCCATTGCTGTCCTTTCCCAAATTCACATCAGACTTAAATTTGTTGTGGTTTGCTATCTTTTGATCCCATCAAATAAATTATCGTTGTCCTGCTATTCTGTGGGTAGTTGGAATTAATATTCCAACATTTGTAATCTAAGTTTCTTGGGTTGCTTTGGAGATTTTATAGGTATAATGGAAATTAGAATGATTTGGGATTTAGATAGGTTATAGGTGTTGAATCTTTGATTAAACTGAGAGGGGGGGGGGGGTGATTCAGTTTAATACATGCATTAGCCTTTTAAATTTTCACCAGAGTTATTTACAGCTTAATATGTGAACAATCTTATTTGCAGCCAATATTAATTTATTGTGACACCATACTTAAACTGAAAGCAGCAAGAAATTAAGCAGATTGAAATAATCACATCAACACATAAGAAGCACACATAGAGACAATAGATGTAAGTGGAAACCCATAAAGGGAGAAAACCACATCTTATTATTGTTGTGATGCAAAGGCAAGCTCCAACTCCTCACCCATCTTACAGTGCACCAACCTGTGAGGGCTCATCTCACCCCGCAAGCTTACACCCTGCAAGGAAGCACCAACTCCCTTCAATTTTCTGCAAGCACCAACCCACAGGGAGGTTTCCAACTTCGGGCCATGAGACCACAGCTATCGCTTCAACTTGATAGGGAAGCTCCAACTTCCTCAATTTAACAAACTGAATGTTTGCTGATTTACCTCTGATATCATCTCTGTTCTGTAGCTTCTCTTTCTGCTCTTCTTTTCTTGATCTTCTCTGCTTCACTCTTCTGTATTCTGCCTTCTCTTTTTTTACTCTCTCCTATGCTCTCAAAAAAAAAACTCACTCTACATATCAAGATGATATTATTTATAGATTTCCTCACATGACTGTTTGTATTCTGCTTGGAATTCGAAATGGAAAGTCATGTCTCTTTGCCTTCTGCCTTGTCACTCCTTTTATCAGCTTACTCAGAAATTATAACTGTAGGTGTCAATTTTAACATTACAGTGGGAGTTTGTTTTCTCTCGGAGACTTGCCAATGCATCACAAACAATAAAAATTTAAATAAAACATTTACATTCAAATTTAAATGACAACACCAGCTCACTCGTTTTGTCTCTTGGCTTGCTGCGCATCTGTCTTTTCTACTGCTGTCGAGTGGTTGTTATATATCTTGGTTCATCTCTGTATTTATTTATCTGTTCACTGGACTTGTGTGCATTACCATTTCTGTTCTCGGGCGACCTGTCAACATTCTCTGTTCATACATGAGTTTAAGCATAATTGTTTGAAGTTCACGTTATAATTTCAGTTCAATTTTCTTTTGTTCCATATTTCTGCTGCTGTCTCTAGTTCTTTTGTTCCAGCATGCTCTTGTAATAAACCCAATCTTCAGGCTTTTGTAATAAACCCAATATTATTACATATATGTTTCGATCTTCTTTATGCGTACTGTAACATATCAATGTATATAAAATTCAACTATATCCAAACCTTGGATACATTAACCATTCCTTTCAAATTCCACGGGGGTTGATGACTAACTCTTGAACCGATATACGAAGCCTCCGGAATTACAGACTCATGCGTCTTATCATATAATATATATATATATATATATATATATATATACCAATCATATCACAGCGCTCGTATTATAAATTGAACCATTCCTTAATTCCGCGAGGGTAGCAGACTCGGGCAGATAAGGGAAGGAGACCCCCTCGGAATGAATGACGCATATCTCCAACTTATATTATCTTAGCGCAACAGAGTTCCGCGGCAGCGTACTCGAGCCGATTCTTTCGATGCGATGAATCACTCCTCACCCTTTCCGATTGCGATTATTCTCTGTTATGGCGAAACTTCAAACATATATCAGTCTTGGCTTATAAGCCCATCGGGTCCGGCCTTTCAATCGCAATCGCAACTCTTTGTTTGCACGTTCCGATCTCCTTGCGATTTCCGATTGCGATTGATCGCAATCGCAACTTTGAGTTGCAAGCCCCTCTGCTTTGTTTACCTCCGATGCGATTGGGAAGGGGTCCCACCATATAAACCTTCGTTTTGTGCGCTCCATATATATACCTTGGACCTTTGGTTATATGCTCTGGGCTTCATTGTATTCGCAAATTCTCTGTTTATTTAAGTTCCGAGATTTATCAATTGCAGTTTATAGACCCATCGGGTCCGGATTCTCATCGCAATCGCAATTTCCCGTGGGTTACATATTACGCTGCTCTTGTGATCTCCGATTGCGATTGGGTGAGGGTCCCACTTTATATAACTTCCTTTCCATTGATCATAACACGCTCCACTTAAATATATAACTGATATATATGTTTATATATATATATTTTGCTGCTGGAGTGAAGCGATTCCCGGAATTATGTTTGTATATGTTATATGTGCAATGCCGGTTGGAGAGTGCGATTCCCGGAATTTTATAACAGCTCTCTGCCTCTGTCTCTGACTCTGTCTCTGCCTTTGCTGTGTCGGTTGGAGAGTGCGATTCCTGGAATTTTGGAATTTATAAACCTTCTTGCCTCTGTTTGCTTTTGATGATACTTCTTTTGCCTTCCTCGCCCGTAGCTGCCTCCTTTGCATGAGCGCTGCCTCCTTTGCCATCAATGACAATATTTCCAACAGTCTCCCCCTTTGGCATTGATGGCAATCCACTTTCTCTGTTTGCTTTCTCTTTCTCTTGTTGCTTGCTCTTCCTGTTTGCCTGCTCTTCCTCCAGTTGTTTGTTCTTCCTCCCCCTTTGACATCAATGGCAAAGGACGATGTCTCATCTCTCCGTATGAGCTCTGTCGTTGCATTTCCTTTCTTTGAGTTACGTTTAAGTCCTCTTCTGGTGAAATTGTACTATGCTTCTGAATGATGATAATATTGATAATGCTGATAATACTGATAATACTGATCCTGTGGACTTGTTTTATGCTTATCTTGCTGGCTGTTCTCCCCCTGGAATGATATCTTCATTTTGTTCTCCCCCTGAGACTGTGCTTTCTCTTTATATCAGAGAGTAGCATCTGCAGATACTACCCCTAGTTTATCTCTCAAGTATTGAAATGGTTCTCTAGCAAGAGGTTTGGTAAATATATCAGCTATCTGTTCTTTCGTTGGTACATATTCCAGCTTTACTATCTTCTGAGCCACTTGTTCTCGAAGGAAATGATACTTAATTGGAATATGTTTAGTTTTTGAGTGAAGTACAGGATTTTTAGATATACTTATAGCACTTGTATTATCACATTTGATTGAAATAGGTTCATCAATGCTTACCTTCATGTCTTGAAGAGTTTGCTTCATCCACATGACTTGTGTACAACATGTTGCTGCTGCTATATATTCTGATTCAGCCGTAGACAGGGAGATAGATGTTTGTTTCTTGCTTAACCATGCTACCAGACTTTCTCCTAGATAGAATGCACCTCCACTTGTACTCTTTCTGTCATCCACACAGCTGGCCCAATCTGCATCTGTGTATGCTGTCAAGGTGAAGCTTTTGCCTTTAGGATACCAAAGTCCATATTGTGTTGTTCCTTGTAGATATCTGAATATTCTTTTTACTGCCAGAAGATGGTTTTGTTTAGGTGCTGCTTGATATCTAGCCACTAGTCCTACTGCTAGCATGATGTCTGGTCTTGATGCAGTCAGATACAATAGACTTCCAATCATGGATCTGTAAAGTCTTTGATCTATATCAGCAGATCCATCATTAGCACACATCTTGCAACCTGTGGTCATGGGAGTTGACACATGTTTGCAGTTCTCCATTTTGAAGTTTTTCAACATTTCTTTTATGTATTTTTCTTGTGAAATGAATGTACCTGTGTTCTTTTGCTGAATTTGTAGTCCCAAGTAGAAACCGAGCTCTCCAATCATAGACATTTCAAACTCTGTTTTCATTTCATCAGCAAACCCTTTTGCTAGTTCATCTTTGTTGCTTCCAAACATAATGTCATCAACATACACTACAACAATCAAAAGTTCATTTTCATGGGCTTTTATATATAGATTGCTGTCTACTCCACCTCTCTTAAAACCCTGTTTTTGCAAATATTTATCCAGTCTTGAGTACCAAGCACGAGGAGCCTGTTTCAGTCCATATAGGGCCTTTTTCAGTTTGCATACATAGTCTTCTTTATCTGTCAATGAGAAACCTTCTGGTTGTTCCATGTACACTTCTTCTTCTAGGTCGCCATTAAGAAAAGCAGATTTTACATCCATTTGATATACCTTGAAATCTTGGTAGCATGCAAATGCCAGGAACATTCTGATAGCTTCCATTCTGGCTACAGGGGAAATTTTTTAATCATAATCAAGTCCTTCTATTTGTGAGTATCCTTTGCAGACCAGCCTTGCTTTATTCCTGATTACTTGTCCTTGCTCATTCATTTTGTTTTTGAATACCCATTTTGAACCAATGATATTTTTCTCAATAGGTCTAGGAACTAGTTCCCAGGTATTGTTCTTCTCAATTTGGTCCAATTCTTCATTCATTGCTTTTACCAAATACTTGTCCTTGCTGGCTTCTTCAAATTTCTTTGGCTCTATTTGTGATAACATGGCTATGTATACTTCTTCTGTTTGTTCTGTTAGCTGCCTTCTTGTCTGGACTCTTGCTTTCTTGTCTCCTATGATCTGATCTTCAGGATGATTCTTCTGAGTGTATCTTGAGGGGGTTTTTGAGCTCAGCTCTACATCTTCTATTGTCTTGCTAGTTTCTTCATCATTCCGGTCTTCTTCTTCATGATTAACTGATGGACTGTAGCAATCTGTATTTCTTGTATTGTTTGGAAATTATTCATCAAATCTCACATCAATACTTTCAACTATTTTCCGAAGAGTCTTGTTGTAGCATCTGTATCCTTTACTTTTGGAAGCATATCCTAGAAAAATCCCTTCATCTGCTCTTGCATCGAATTTCCCAAGGTTTTCATCATTATTCTTTATGTAACACTTGCTACCAAAGACTCTGAAATGTTTTATTGAAGCTGGCTTTCCATGCCATAGTTCATATGGAGTCTTGTCATTGCTTGGCCTTAAGTGAGCTTTATTAAGGATATGTACTGCTGTGTGTACTGCTTCTGCCCAGAAGGTTTGAGCAATATTATTCTCTTGCATCATAGCTTTGGCTATTTGTTGTACAGACCTGTTTTGTCTCTCTGCTACTCCATTCTGCTGAGGTGTCCCTGCAATAGTAAATTGTTGTTTTATTCCATGTTCATTACATAGGTCTGCAAAGTCATAATCTGTGAATTCTCCTCCTCTGTCTGATCTGATACATTTCAGCTTGCATCCAGTTTGATTTTCTGCTAATGCTTTAAATGTTTTGAATTTGTCCAGAGCTTCCAATTTATTCTTGAGAAAAGCAACCCATGTCATTCTGGAGAAATCATCTATTATCAGCATAAAGTAGGACTCTCCACTTGGTGTTTTAGTTCTTGCAGGTCCACACAGATCCATGTGCACAAGTTGCAATGGTCTTCTTGTTGATAACTCTTCTTTAGATTTAAAGGATGTGCAAGTTTGTTTCCCCAACTGACAAGATTTGCATATTGTGTTTGAGGGCCTTTTTATTTCTGGCATATCTCTGACAGCTTTCTTCTTGCTCAGTCTAATGATATGGTCAAAGTTGAGATGTCCCAATCTCTTATGCCATAACCATGACTCCTCAAGTTTGCTAAGATGGTAGGCTTCATCCTCCTCTCTCACTATGTACACATTACTCTCTGTTCGAACACCTTTGAGTAGAATTTTTCCTGTTGTTCTTGATCTGACTACAAAATCTTGTGCTCTAAAGAGAACTTCACAGCCTTTATCACACATCTGACTGACACTCAGTAAATTTGCTTTAAGTCCATCTACATATAATACATCTTGGGCCTTTCCTCTGCCATTGTCTATGCTGACTGATCCTTTTCCCTTGATCTTTCCTGATTTGTCATTTCCAAAAGTGACATTGCCCGATTTCTTTTCGTCAAGAGTTAAAAACTTGTTTTTATCTCCTGTCATGTGTTTAGAGCAACCACTGTCCAAATACCATTGACTCTTCAAATCTTGAGAAGTTAAAGCCAAGTCACATTTATTTGCCTTCTTTATCCACTGGAGGCCCCCTTTTGTTTGGTATCTTTTGTGAGGTGATGAATTATATCCCTTTAGAGAACACTTGGAAGATATATGCCCAATTTGATTGCATATACAACATTTGATTATAGTTTTTGCGGAATTGTGAGCATGAACAAAATTGCTTTGACTCATAAACCTCCTTGAGGTATTGAACATCGGTCTTTGTCCATACTTTCTGCATTCAATAATTATATGGCCAAAATCCTTACAATAAAAACAATAACCATAGAAATTACTTGCATACCTGATGTAAGGTTGTCTCTTCCATGCTTGCCTCTTTTGCTGGTTTGAATCATTCCTCCTTGCATGACAATATGCAGCAATGTGTCCCTCCTTGTGGCAGACATAACAGGTGGCATTCTTCATAGGAGGTAGGAATCTCCTTTGATGGCTTCCAAATTTGATATAATCAGGAATATATGATCTTTTCTCTGTTGTCTTAGTATTTGTTACAATCTTTGTTATTAGAGGTTTCTTCTGGTCTCTGTCTTTCTCATTACATGTTTCTTCCTTTGTAGGAATTATTTGGGCTGCTTCATCAACCTTCTTTGCTTTTACAAAAATTATATTTTTGTTTTCCTTTTCTTTGCCTTTACTTGATTCTCCTTCATAGCCTATCCCAGTTTTTATTAGAGGAGATATTTGAGCATCCAAGATTTCATTCAACTTACCAGAACTTGTCATTTGAGACGGGCATATGGAAACTTTTTGTCGAGCACTTTCTAATTTCCTTCTCAGACACATAATTTCTTCTTCCAGCTTCTCTTGTTCCCGGGTTTTATCTTTGATTTGCTGAAGTAACATATCTTCTATCTTCTTGGCTTCTTCAAGCTTTACCTTCAGCTGCATGAGGGCTTCTGAATTTTGTTCTTCTTTCACACATTTGAGGAGAATCTCTTTTTGTTTTCTACATTTTAGTTTGAGTCTGTCAATCTCCTCCAGAGCACTTCTTAGCTCCCCCTCAAGGTCTACTTCCCCTTCTTCTTCTTCATCTTCTAGTAGGAGTCCCTCAAGATCTTCTATGGCCATCAATAAAAATTCTGAGGTTCCTTCTTCATTTGAGGGTTCATCTGAGTCTTCAGATGCACTACTGTCTTGCTGAGAATAGAAGGATTTTCTACTGAATTTATTTCCTTTCTACCAGAACTTTGATGTGTCTTTCTCGGATTCTTGAGCTTGATTTCTTACTTTCTTGTGAGGACATTTAGCAGCATAATGTCCAACTCTTCCACAGTTAAAGCATTTGAAGGGAAGTTTACCTTTGTATCTACCTGAGCCTCTATCCAATTTCTTGACAAATTTAGCTTCTTCTTCATCAGAGCAAGAACATATTTCTTCCTTTTCTTCTTTCTTCTTTTCTGTTTTGAATGTTGCTTCCCTTGTACTTGGCTTCTTCTGTGGGAGCCTCATTTCATAGGCTATTAGATTTCCAAGTATCTGGTTCATGGTCAGAGTCTCCCAATCCGATGTCTCTTCTATTGCAGATACCTTGGGATTATATCTGGATGGGAGTGATCTTAGAATCTTTTGCACAACTATACTTACTGGTATGGTTTCTCCAAGAGCTTTCATATTGTTAACAATTTCTGCAACTTTTAAGAAGAAGCTGCCAACATCTTCATCATCATTCATTTTTAAGTTTTCAAACTGGGCTCTATATACTTGAAGTTTGGCAGTTTTTACTTTCTGGTCTCCCTCATGTATGTCTTCAAGAGTATCCCATATTTTCTTGGCAGTGTCTTTGTGCATTAATTTAATAAACTCTGCTTCACATAATCCATTCAGGATGGCATTCATGGCTTTTGCATTAGCTACAAAGCTTTCTTTAGCTTCTTTTTCTGTATCAGTTGATTTCGGGGCATATCCTAATTCCACAGCAGCCCGGACTTCTATTCCTAGAGACATTATGTATGTCTTCATTCTGATTTTCCAGAAAGCATAATTTTCACCAGTGAAGAAAGGGGCTTTATTGGTTGAGCATCCTTCTTTACTAGCCATCTTGGGAACCTAGGATCTCCTTTCAATTGTTAGACTTGTACAAAGGAACCCGCTCTGATACCAATTGTTGAATCTTTGATTAAACTGAGAGGGGGGGGTGAATCAGTTTAATACATGCATTAGCCTTTTAAATTTTCACCAGAGTTATTTACAGCTTAATATGTGAACAATCTTATTTGCAGCCAATATTAATTTATTGTGACACCATACTTAAGTTGAAAGCAGCAAGCAATTAAGCAGATTGAAATAATCACATAAACACATAAGAAGCACACATAGAGACAGCAGATGTAAGTGGAAACCCATAAAGGGAGAAAACCACATCTTATTATTGTTGTGATGCAAAGGCAAGCTCCAACTCCCTCTCACCACTGTTTTCTGCAGGCACCAACCTACGGGAGGCTCTATCCTCAATTCTGCAAGCTACAACTTGCAAGGAAGCACCAACTCCCTTCAATTTTCTGCAGGCACCAACCTACAGGAGGCTCCAACCTCAGACAGCTACAACTGACAGCTATCAAGCTTCAACTTGATAGGGAAGCTCCAACTTCCTCAATTTAACAAACTGAATGTTTGCTGATTTACCTCTGATATCAGCTCTGTTCTGTAGCTTCTCTTTCTGCTCTTCTTTTCTTGATCTTCTCTGCTTCACTCTTCTGTATTCTGCATTCTCTTTATTTACTCTCTCCTCTGCTCTAAAAAAAAAAACTCACTCTGCATATCAAGATGATATTATTTATAGATTTCCTCACATGACTGTTTGTATTCTGCTTGGAATTCGAAATGGAAAGTCATGTCTCTTTGCCTTCTGCCTTCTCACTCCTTTTATCAGCTTACTCAGAAATTATAACTGTAAGTGTCAATTTTAACATTACAGTGGGAGTTTGTTTTCTCTCGGAGACTTGCCAATGCATCACAACAATATAAATTTAAATAAAACATTTACATTCAAATTTAAATGAGAACTCCAGCTCAACTTCTGAACTTTGGCTTTATTGGATTTTGTCTTTTTCTACTGCTGTTGAGTGGCTGTTATATATCTTGGTTCATCTCTGTATTTATTTAACTGTTCACTGGACTTGTGTGCATTACCATTTCTGTTCTCGGGCGACCTGTCAACATTCTCTGTTCATACATGAGTTTAAGCATAATTGTTTGAAGTTCACGTTATAATTTCAGTTCAATTTTCTTTTGTTCCATATTTCTGCTGCTGTCTCTAGTTCTTTTGTTCCCGCATGCTCTTGTAATAAACCCAATCTTCAGGCTTTTGTAATAAACCCAATATTATTACATATATGTTTCGATCTTCTTTATGCGTACTTTAACATATCAATGTATATAAAAAAATCTTGAACTATATCCAAACCTTTGGATATATTAACCATTCCTTTCAAATTCCACGGGACTAACTCTTGAACCGATATACGAAGCCTCCGGAATTACAGACTCATGCGCCTTATCATATGATATATATATATATATATATATATATATATATATATATATACCAATCATATCACAGCGCTCGTATTATAAATTGAACCATTCCTTAATTCCGCGGGGGTAGCAAACTCAAGCAGATAAGGGAAGGAGACCCCCTCGGAATGCATTACACATATCTCCAACTTATATATTATCTTAGCGTTAACAGAGTTCCGCGGGGGTAGCAGACTCGAGCCGATCTTTCTGATGCGATGAATCACTCCTCAGCCTCTTCCGATTGCGATTATTCTCCGTTATGGCGAAACTTCAAACATAAATCAGTCTTGGCTTATAAGCCCATCGGGTCCGGCCTTTCAATCGCAATCGCAACTCTTTATTTGCACGTTCCGATCTCCTTGCGATTTCCGATTGCGATTGATCGCAATCGCAACTTTGAGTTGCAAGCCCCTCTGCTTTGTTTACGTCCGATGCAATTGGGAAGGGGTCCCACCATATAAAACTTCATTTTGTGCACTCCATATATATACCTTAGACCTTTGGTTATATGCTTTGGGCTTCATTGTATTCGCAAATTCTCTGTTTATTTAAGTTTCGAGATTTATCAATTGCGGTTTATAGACCCATCGGGTCTGGATTCTCATTGCAATCGCAATTTCTTGTGGGTTACATATTACGCTGCTCTTGTGATCTCCGATTGCGATTCGGTGAGGGGTCCCACCTTATAAGCCATTTCGTTTTGATAGAACCTTTGATTATATAGATATAAAGCGCTCCGCTTGTATATAACTGATATATATGTTTATATATATATTTTGCCACTGGAGTGAAGCGATTCCCAGAATAATGTTTGTATAAGTTATATGTATAATGCCGGTTGGAGAGTGCGATTTCCGAAATTTTATAACAGCTCTCTGCCTCTGTCTCTGACTCTGTCTCTGCCTTTTCTGCGCCGGTTGGAGAGTGTGATTCCTGGAATTTTATAACGGCTCTCTGCCTCTGTCTCTGCCTCTGCTGCTTTCACTGTGCTTCTTTTGCCTTCCTCTGCTTCAACGCTGCCTCCTTTGCATGAGCGCTGCCTCCTTTGCCATCAATGACAATATTTCCAACAATAGGTAATTGAGGAATTTTGATGCGAAGAATTTTATCGTTGGAGCAATCCAGCCACCATGAATGGCTCCAAAATGTTAAACGTGACAAAGGATGTTGTGGGTCTGTGTAAAAAGAAATATTATATCGGTTACTGGAAAAATAAAATTGCAATGCCTGGTAGTTGTAATAAAAACAAATTGTAAAGTGTGGCATTTGTAGATAAATCAGTCAGTCAATGGACGGAGGTTTCATCCCCATCCTATGCGTTACCACTGACGGGATCAAATGAGTGTCCCACAACAAACATTTTTGTACAAAATATTTTTCGAATATGTAATTTCCCTTTAGAAATATGGGATAATCCATTAACTTTCTTATAAATAAACGAACATATTCTGCACAAAATATTTTTCAAATCTGTAATTTCCCATCAAAAATATGGCAACCTCCAAATAAGAAGCGAAGATAATCCTGGTAGGGTTTATTATCATCTTATGGGTTCAATCCTCACCAGTAATTTAGCATTACCAAACATTTCTTCTTTCTGTTTTCTACATCGATTGGGTTTAGTTAAACTGTTTATCTTTCAAACTCTTTCTACAAATGGTGATAAAATAGGAGTAAATTACGACATAGTGGGAAGTGATTTTCCATCTGAAGACGAGGCGGTAAGTTTGATGAAAAAGAACAACATCGGCAAGACTAGGATTTTCAAAGCAAACATGGATGTGTTCATATATTCTTCACATTCAAATTGGGCTACATAATGGAAATCTACAGAATAACATCAAGGTCTCTACTACCCACAAAATGAGTGTTATAACTGGCATTGAATTCCCTGTAATCCACAAGTGTTATTTACTGTAAATTTCAGAAAGTCAATTTTGCCCATCCTATGTATTAAATTATGCCTATCATGAATTAAATGTCTTAGATATATGTTTTGATCTTACATGTAAGTAATAGAGTGAGATGTAATGTGGTGGATGTAAGTCTGTAAAGACAAGAAGGAGAAATTTGTGGTGCAAATTTTGGTGGGCCCTTGAAAACAACAGTTAACTGTGTATTACTCCACAACCCCTGGTGAATGTAAATCTCAGTAAGAATAGTTGTTTTACTTGTGAAGGAGCCCCAACCTCCATATCAATGTGTATGTTGTGTTTTTGAATTAAATATAAATTCATGTATGTGTTAGCAATACATTTGTTTTACTTTGTTTCACTATGAGTAAAATTATTTGATTTTATTTTTCTCTTCCATAATTGCGATTTAAAATCTCGGCCACTCTATATTAAAAAGAAGACCTTCATGATTTGATTTTCGCAACTGTATGGTGATTAAGTTTCCGCAACTTGTGTGAACTCTGTGTTGAGGAAAAGAATTTCCTCTGTATTAAAAATTTTAACATGGTATCAGAGCGGGTTTAAAATCTCAATGAAAGGTAGTGTTTTTACTAAGTAATTAAAAGGTGTTCTAAAGTTTTGTGGAGCGTATTCTCCATTAGTGAAAATTTTCACACAGTGAGAAAATATTTAGACGGTAATAAATTTTGTTTACATAGTGAAAATGACAGCAACAAGCACAAGCTTAACTAATCCACAAATACCATAGTTTAAGGGGAAAAATTATGAGTATTATGCTATAAAAATGAAGGTCTTGTTTTATTCTCAAGACATTTGGGAATTGGTGGAGAATGGTTTCCAAGAACCACCAGATGCAGTGGCATACAATTCTTTGACACAAGCAGAAAGAGATTTGTTGAGGGACAACAGGAATAAGGACTCAAAATCCCTCTTCTATATTCTATAATTAGTGCATGAAAGTATATTCCCAAGGATTGCAGCAGTAACAAAGTCCAAACAAACATGGGATACCATCCAGATAGCCTACCAAGGCATGGAAAAAGTAAAGACAATGGAATTACAAATGTTGAGAAGAGATTTTGAGACAAATTATATGAAAGAGTTTGAAAACGTAGACTCATTTTTTACACATGTAATTGGGTTGGTTACCCAAATCAGGTCTCATGGTGAGACACTTGAGGAAATGAGAATAGTTGAGAAAGTGTTAAGAAGTTTGCCAGCAAGTGTTACACGTTATTTTGTCATCATAACATTTGACTGTCCATATAGGTCTATCACTACCTATATTGTGCTCCCTTAGAATTCAAAAACCTCAATGTTCGAAAACCACGTCTTGGAATTGGAGAAAAGCTCATTAAAACCCTTAAAAGTCTACCTTTGCACTTTTTCTAGCCTTTTCCTGCAAGTTCGCAGATACTTGTTCTAGAGCCCGTGGCAGCTCTCGCACGTTCTGCTATTAAAACATGCGGACACCCGTAAAAAGTAAAATAAAAGAAAAAGTAAATTCAAGAAGCCCAGTTGGGCGAATATTCTCATAACTGGAAGCTTCTAGAGGAGCGATCAGTTCGAGATTTATCCCTCCACTCGTGGAGCTTATCCCTTGGTCCATGGAGCTCAAATCCCTTCATGAGAGGAATCCATCCCCCTCTTCATGGAACTCAAATTATCTCCATTTCCCTATAAATTGAGCTCAAGTTTCAGTCTAAAGGGTAGATTCCACACACATAGTAGACATGCATGTTAGTTGTTGAAGAAATTCCCAAGAGAGCATATTCTCTACAGTAGTTGTTGTTGACATGAGAATGATCACACCCTTATGTCCATAACTCTATGCTGGTATTTTGAGAGGAAGGCTTGTCAAATTGAAGGAGGAACAATTTTTCAGGACTCCGGGAGAAACTTGTACGACATCAAGGCATTAGGTTGTAAAGTTACTCTTTTCATTCAAGAAAATACATATAGATCTATTTTTCTCATTGAGTTGTTCTTGTGCTTATTAAATAACATCAATACTTAGACTCCTTGATCACTAAGTTTGATTAGCTTTTATTGATTATATTATGTTGCAGGTGCTTTGATTCTTTTGTCTTGTCTTTGATTGTAGGTTCTACTTACTGTAGAAGCCTCTTTGGAGTGACTGGATAAAAGACTGCATCGAATGTTGGATTTCAAGGTAGGAGCATGTCCTCTTTCTTTGTTTATAATAATTCTGAATTGCAAATAATATAGAGAAAAATATTTACAAATGGATGTTTGTTTCTAGCTATTAGTAGAATACTAGGGAGATCGCTCTTGTTCGCTAGAGGGATTAATATGCATAACAAAATGACAACTCCGTTGGGGAATAGAACTTAGTTTTCCTTTTTTATTTTTAGTTTGAATTTTGAAAGTTTTCTGATTTTGATTTGTCTGAGATTGGGTTGGGTAGATAAATTTTAAGAATCCTTGGAAAGAAAAGTTGAATATTTATTTTTTTCATACTTTTCCTTGCCTCCACAGTTTTCATTTGAAAACAGTGCAACAACATCCATAGTTTTTAGTTCAAAACAATGCAGTACCACACTGTTTTCCATTAGAACCTGCAGACCTTTGGAAATTTTTTGAAAAATTTAAGAATTCTCTTTTTAGGAGCCAAATTACCTGATTTTTTGTGTTTGCCCCGGTCTATCTTAGCTATCAGATCTTATGTGTGAATTTATTTTTAGCAAATTTTGCGTTTGTGTCATTTTTCATCCTATTTCCATTTTATGAGTGAGTGTTTTCCCTACTTTCTTGCTGCTCCATAAAAGATACCTTCATATACCTCAGCTTATTGGTATAATGATATTCTCTTTCTCGGCCATTAAAACCATTGCAAACCTTACTTTTATGAAAATTGATTCCATTTTCATTTGCAGATTTGGAAGAGCTTTTAGCTTACCAAAGCCCGATTTTCACACCAAAGCATTTTTAGATGTTTTCATTTTTGCTGAGATAAGTAGAAATTATTCTTAGTTCGATCACAGACTAGGAGAAAATGTCCCCAAACTTCTAGATAGACTTCAAAATTAGATTTATTCTTTGATTTTGAATTTTATGTTTTTAGAGTTTTTTGGATAGTGTTTTCTTTTGGAAATAGTTTGTTTATTAATTTGTAGTTTCTGACCTGATTGATAAAGGAATTTCATTTCAAATGAGTAATAGATAATTTTTGCAAATTGAGTTCTCAAAGAAATCGTCTTCTTTTCAAAGATTTATTTTATGAATGAAAGAATTGGTGCTTTGAAAATTTTTAAATCTTTCAATCATTCTCTTAAATAGGATTCATTGAAAAGAAAAGAGTTGCACTTCTCAGTGAACATCATGGTGATGATGTCCAATGTCATTAGTGTTTAACGAGTCTGAAAAAGGAATAACTCAACATCTTTTCATGTTTAGAGAGTTTGAAAAGAAGTGAAAAAGAAAACATGAGCATGTCCCTTTTCGTAAATAGTCTCTCAGATCCGAAAAGGTAGAAATCAATATCTGAAAGAACCTCTTAGTCACGATAGGCTAAGGTATTCCTTTTTTGTAAATAATCTATCCCAGCCCAAAAAATGGGTAAGCATATAGTGGGTAGATATCATTTCGCAGCCATTTAACGAGTTCAAAACGACAAGAGTCTCAACAATATTTTCAGTTTTAGAGAGTCAGAAAAGAGCTGAAAGATGAATCCAATAGTGAATTTTTTGTGTTTTTACCGAGTCTGAAAAAGTATAAAATACAACTCGTTACTTCATCGCTATCTCATTAAAAACCTGTCGCTGCACAAGAAAGAAACGTAAAACCCATTTCTCAGAATAATATAATGTAATAATCAAAAAACATGTCTTAAAACCTAATTAGGGTTTTGAAAAGTTATGAAATACTAAAAATGGTAAAAAAGAATTACTTTTCACTTTTACCTCTTGTGGAGCAATAGTTACCTATTTTAGACTGTGATTTTGCGGTGAAGATTATGGGCTATCCAGCAGATCAATATCGAATCTGTCAGTTCCAGGTAAGAGCTGACATCCCTCCCTACATTTTAATTCCTCTTTCATTACCTGCAACCTTCAATTTTGATTTTTGAAGGGGGGAAATTGTGAAAGCTAGGGCACGGTGGTTGGCACGAGTTTCAGGTACGGACTCGCGCCAATTGCCCAATTTTTCGATCTGGGGCACGCCCGTTGGAGCGACTGTTTCCCAAACAGTCACACCAACTGCACAGACCTTTTCAAAACTCACAATGCAAGTAAGCATGTTGTGTAACCAGCTCCAAAAATAGAATAAAAGATATATCAATGCCTTATAAATGAGCCACTTCGAGGGGGCAACCTCTAATACATTACATAAATGAACAATTCTTGGATGATACAATTTACAAAACCTCCTTTCTATATATAGGAGTCCATGGGGCCATGATGTAATCCTAGTGGGCCACAATGTAATCCTAGCCGACCTAACAATAATAATGTAAGGGCACAATAATAACAATATGGGGGTTACAGGGGTACAATAATAACAATAGGGGGGGCTACACTAACATAATAAGGGGCTACACTATTAATATAGGGACTTAACATGCCCCTCTCCTTCAAACAAGTGTTGTCCTCAACGCTTGATTATTTCTTGATGCTTCTGTATAAAATTCTCATCCTCCCATGTGAAATCTTCTATAGGAAAGTTCTTCCACTTGCTGAGATACTCTGAAATTGATCGTACTTGTCGATTTCTTGTTTCTATGACTGCTTCATAACTTCTTTCGATGTCATGCTGATCTTCCTGTTGTTTCATTAGATTCTGCACCAAAGTTGGGTTATCTTTTGAGAGTTGGAGAACTTGTTGTTGATGCTCGATGTGATCTTCCACTAATTTATCATCCATATTTGCTATTATTTGATCCTTCAAACCATCTAACTTAGCTTCCATTTCTGCTTTTAAACCATCTATTTCATCTTCAATTGCTCTTCGTAAGATCGAAACTTGTTGCACTTGGTACCGTAATTTTGATATCTCATCCTGCAATTCTTCCTCTTCATGCGTCATAGTATAGATTTATGAGGGCTTAATGGGTGTTGAATTATTTTTAGAAGGCATTTCAGAACCCAATACTGAAATATATGCTCAATAGGCCCTTGGAATCACTTCAAACCGATTTTTCAAACAAGATTTATGCAATTCGGAAACAAAATACACACCTTTTTCTTGCTTTTGAGGAGCTCGATATTGAAATTGTATTATCTATGTGATTGCAGCTCTTCTATATCTAAAATTAAGCACTGGAGTAGCCCTCTGAATTCTATTTTGAATGCCACAGGTCTGACCTGATTTGGATTCTCCAAGACAAAGTTGTGTCCAATCTCCCACAATGACCTAATTATGGACTGGTTCAGTAGAGCGAACTTGTACGACTTGCCACGTGTCAATTTTTTTTCCTTTGTCTCTGAAATTGATAGCCAATAAACTCCAGTCTGTGTGATTGTGACCAATTTTTACGGAACTCCAATCTGATTCCCAGAGAGAGAGTTATTGAACTTTTCCCACGATCACCTATTTGAGATGAAATTCAGGAGCCTGAAAAAGCACTACCTTCCACAGATCATATCTCCAAAAATATTGCAAACCAAGCTCTGAAATGTTTTGAAAAATTTCCTCAAGATTTCAACTTCATACCATATTAATTTCAGATTCTGAACCTTCGTAGAAATTTTTTTATAGTGAAAATGCCACGATGACCTGTTTAGGAGCTTGAAAAAATACCTAACTTCCACAGATGATATCTCCGAAAATATTGCGAACCAAGCTCTGAAATTTTTAGACAAGCTTCCTCAGGATTTCGGCTTCGCACCCTAAAAATTTCAGCTTCTGAAACTTCGTAGAAAAAAAGTTATAGCGAAAATGCCACGATGACCTGTTTGGAGCAGCGAAACCCTAGAATCCAAAGCTCTGATACCAAATGTTGTGTAACCGGCTCCAAAAATAGAAGAAAAGAGATATGAATGCCTTAGAAATAAGCCACTTCGAGGGGGCAACCTCCAATACATTACATAAATGAACAATTCTTGGATGATACAATTTACAAAACCTCCTTTCTATATATAGGAGTCCATGGGGCCATGATGTAATCCTAGTGGGCCACAATGTAATCCTAGCCGACCTAACAATAATAATTTAAGGGCACAATAATAACAAAATGGGGGTTACAAGGGTAAAATAATAACAATAAGGGGGGATACACTAACATAATAAGGGGCTACACTATTAATATAGGGACCTAACAAAGCAAGCCTAGTTTACACAAATTCTAAGCTTTCAATCTAGCTAATGAAGTTCATATGAACATGTTTGTAGGTGTAAAGCAGCAAAATGGTTGTCGAATGGAAAGAACGGGAACACAGTGAAGAAGACGAGCTGGCCATGGAAAATGAGAGATGCGTGGAAGCTCTCAGAGACTGTGGACTTAAAAAAATTCTTCATGACACTGTGCCTCAAAGCTCAACTGGAGCTGCTACAATACTTAATCAGTATCTGGGATGAGGACCAGGAGAAATTCATTCCTCAGGATCAGGACTCGAGATCGATGTTTCAGATATTTACTTCATAACAGGACTATTGCGGAGGGGTGTAACACCAATCTTGAATGGAACCTGGCGCACCATGGAGAATATGAGCATGGTTATTGATAGGGTATGTCTAGGGGCACTGAAAGGATCAGGAAGCGGGAAGGTGGATATCTAGACTATCCAAGATCTGGCACTCAAGGTAGTGCTACATACCATCACATGAGTTGTGGGATCACAAGCACCACACAAAGCAACAAAAAAACAACTTCTTCTTGCAGTAGATTTTCTGATACCTACCCTCTACAACTAGGTAGAGGTAGTGACTGTCAATATGAAACGTCAACTGACGAAATGCAAGAAGACCAAACTAAACGTGTTCAGATATGGATCCATCTTGGTATCATTATTCTTGGAACGATTACCAATGTTTTGACAACAGGAAGTGATAGTTCCAACACCACTAGCATAGGAGCCATGGATGGCCCATTGGGCAATGCTAATGGCAAGGTCAGGGGGCAGTCAACAGATGTCCTGGAGACTAGAGTTCTTTGATTGGCTCCGCTGACAGCTGATTGTTGTGGAGGATTGGCCCTACTCTGGCACAGATTTTACCGGTGATCCAGACCTCCCACTCCTGGAAGGAGAGGATTGGGATGAAGCACTTGGTAAGACTCATTTTTTATTTTCATGAGTATAAGGACTTTTTTTTTGTATGGATGTTCTGAAATTTAATCCATGTGTCATGCAGATGTTGGACCAGAAAGACTTGTCAGCATGTCTTCGATAGCGAGGTGAGTCCCTCACAACTTTGATATTGCCCCTCATGGTGAGGGAGGCGAGGAGGAGGAAATTATGCGCAACTTAGAGGGAATCACCTGTGCAGTCCCGGACTATGCGCGATTCGACGAAGTTCCTCGCGCATATCAAAGACATACTATAGGGGTGTCAAACCAAGTTCACCACTCGCTGAGGCAGCTTGTACGGGCAATGACATGCTATCATGATCATCATGCCGATTAGACACCTAGGATTTACTTCTGCATATTTTTTAGAGACATGACGTCTCGAGATGTAACAGAAACACACATACTTTGTACTTATGATGCACACCGATGCAAAAATCTGATATATATACATCTATTTTCCTATATGGATCTTTTTCATGTGATGATGATTTTACAAATTACGCAAATGTCTATTTGATACAATGTTAGCCACTATATCATTTAATACATTCATTCACGTAGGAATATGTTGATATGTCATATAATAAAAATGTCTTTCGAGGAAACGAACACATAAATACAACCTTAAAATCTAAGGGTTTCTAACTGAATAATTTCCATTAAGTTGAAGAACAACAAGTTGTGAGTCTAGATTTACAACCAATGCACTAATTCCGAGGGTAATCGCCTTGGTTAATATTTCAATGATAGCATTATACTCAGCAACATTGTTTGTAGTTCATCCTAGACAAATACCTTGCATATCTATCAAATCACCAGCGGGATCATAAATCACCCAGGCTACCGAAGACAAGTTTTGGGTACTGCGGGAAGCACCATCCGCGAAACCGACATAAGGGGTAATAGACATATACACAATAAGAAATGACCCAATAAGTAGGAAAATGCTCGCAAAGCATACCAAGCCAAAAATGTGCAAAAATTAAAAAAAACACCTATGTACACAAAACATGCACAAAAATGCATAATCTTTTTTGAGATACAACCCATTTCTGGGCTAATCTAGAGGATGACCTTTGTAAACAATTAGCTCATAGGCCCCATTCCACAAGACACATTTAACAATGTAGGGCCCATGCCACATGGGTTGAAATTTTCCTACCCCAAGCTTATCATGAGCTTGGTCGTACAAGAGGACGAGGTCTCCTTCTACAAAGGAGCGAGGGGAAACCGACTAGTCAAAATGAGCTTTGACCTACTTTTTCTATGCCTCGATGACCAAAGCCGCCAAGCGGTGAGTTTCATCCAGCCTTTCTAAGTAGAGAAGATGCTATTCTTCTAGGGAAGTGTTGGGAAATAATTCAACAACCGATTTGAGTGAAGGTATTTCACACTCAATCGGAATGGTAGCTTCTAGACCGTAAATAAGCTGGAATGGAGTGAATCCTGTCGCATCCTTAACTAAGGTTCAGTACGCCCAAAGAGCCGAAAATAAAATGAGATTCCAGTTGGATTTGTGCATCCCAATCGTACATTGAAGCATGGTGACAAGAACTTTGTTCACAACTTCAACCTGGCCATTAGCCTGAGGATAGTATGGCGTTGAGCTATCATGATGTAAGCCCAAATTGGAAGTCAAATCTGCCACAATATAATGCCGAAAATGGGAACCATGATCAGTATCAATGGCTTGAGGGACACCAAACCTAGAAATGATTTGATCAAATATGAACTGAGTTGTTGTCTTACCGTCAGAGGCAAGTGTAGGCATTGCTTCGGCCCATTTGGTGAAGTAGTCAACAACTACGATAATATAAGCATGCCCCCTGATCGAGTGAGGGTTACACGTCATAAAATCAATGCCCCACTTCGCAAAGGGACCAACAGTAATGACAGGGTGTATATGTGCAGGCGGTGCATGCATCTTGCGCTAATAGATCTAGCATTCATGAAATTTTCAAACAACAACAATGTAGTTCTTGAAGATGGAGGGCCAGAAATATCCAGCATGAAGAATATTTTGTGTTGTGGCATAACTAGACATTTGATCGCCACAGGCACCACTATGACAATCATTCAGGGCTTTCTCAACTTCCTCGAGAGTCAAACACTGGTAGAGGATGGAATCTACGCTGATACGGTAGAGTGTATCTCCGACTATATGATAAGGTTGTGATTGATGACGAATGTGGCAGCGGGCATCATTCATCAACTTAGATCTAAAAGTAGAAGTATGAAGATATGTGATGATATCACCATACCAAGGATCGAGGGTGCTAATCAGAAAAAGTGAATCGTCTGGAATGCATTCCTCAGAACCAGACAGAGCAGAGTCAGAGGGGAGGGAATAGATAAGATCAGCAAAGAAAACTGATTTATTTGACTTGGCAGTAGTAAAATCCAAATCGAACTCTTGAAGGATGACAATCCACTTCAAATACTTGCCCCCCAGAAATTTTCAAGACAATATATAAGTCATGGGGTTGCAGTCAGAAATCATAGTCACAGTACACAATAGGATGTAATGACGAAAACGGTGAATTGCTTGAACCGTAGGTAATGCTAACTTCTTGACATGGGCATAGCATGTTTCAGTATCGAGAAGGTTACGAGAGAGGTAGTAAATAACATGCTCATCACCCTCATCATTTTCTTGCACCAAAACCATGGAAATCGCGTTGAAAGTGACGATTAAATAGAGAGAAAAATCACGATGATAGTTCGGAGGATGCAACAGAAGAGAGTTGAAAAGAAATGTCTTTAGAGCATCGAAATACTTCTGGACGATCTCATTCCAGAGGAATTGGATGCACTGCTTTAGTAATTGCGTAAATCCTTTAGCCACTTCGGCATAGTTAGGTATAAAACAACGTAAAAAATTAGCCTTCCCCTGCAAACTCTGTAGCTGATGTAACGAGGATGGAGAGGAGAGATTAACGTTAGCCTCAAATTTGAGAGGATCGAGGTGAATCCCATCTTTGGACACGATAAACCCCAAGAGTCTACTGGAATCGATGCAGAAGACGGACTTGTGCAGATTTAGCTGGATCTTGTAGCATCGACGATGAAGAAATATCTGACGAAGATGGTTAGGATGGTCCTTACACTTAGCTAAATGAGCTAGAAGGTCATCCAGATAAGGCTGAACGATGTGATTAATATTGTCAAAAGCATATGACATCGCTCCTTGAAACGTGGCCCCATCATTCTTCAAGCCGAAAGGGAGCTTCTTATATGCGAAAGTACCCCAAGGAGAGATGAAGGCATTCTTGTGTTGATCAGTCGGGAGAATGTTAATTTGGTTATAACCAAAAAAGTCATCCATGAGGGAAAATATCTCACTCCCAGCGTAGTCATCAATGATCTGATCGATAAAGGGAGTAGGATAGTTATCCTTAGGATGTACCCGGTTTATATCACGATAATCAACACAGACCTGAATGGTACCTTGTTTCTTATCTACAGGAACAATATTGTACACCCATTTTGTCAAGGGAATCGGGTAGATAAAACCAGCGTTGAGAAGTTTTTCAGCTTCATTTTTAATGGCGGCAGCCTTTCGATGGTGGATAGGAAAAAGGCGCTAATGAACAGGTTTCGAATCAGGGTAGGTAGGAATCTCACGCACCACTATACTAGGATCAATGCTAGGCATTTCTTCGTAGGACCATGCAAAGACATCGTGGAACACATGAAAGAGGTTAGTATAAACCTAAACTTCATCTGGAGAACACGTAACCCCAATATGAATGTTCTCGACAATTCCCGGTTTGACGGAAATGTCGATAGGCATAATTTGCGTGATGTTACTCAAGTTTCCCTCCATGAAAACTTCATGTGTCAGTATAGGTGTTTGAAGTGAAGGAGAAGGAATCTGAGATGAAAACCTCTCAAGACACATAGACATGACCCCAAGACCAGGCATGAATGGGGAACAATGATGACTATCATCCCACGAAATATCCTCGAGAGACATAGCTTCCACGATGGCTTCATCGGAAGGAAATATCTCTTTCAAGGGATCAGTCAAATCTGAATCGTCCAGCTAAGGGGATTGAGAATAAGTGTCAAGCGACATGCTCAAAGGAGCATGATCAAATGGTGGAGATTTTGAAGCTGTGATGAGTTCATAATAGTAAATCTCGATCTGACTCAACGACATCGAATTTCCAAAAGAATCGATCTGTTCAGGCGAAGGGATTATCCATGGGTCATCAGATCAAGAGATCATATTGATTTGAATAGTGTTGGGTGGAGGAAGAGGAAAAATACCCATGAGGGCACAATCTTTGAAGAGACTCGACCCAACGCTCTCATAGGGAGTAGGAATCTGATCCACATATGGAACGTTGTTCTCGGAAGAAGAAGTGAAAAAAGACAATTGATCAACAGTAACAATCTTTCCTTCATGTGGGAATTTCAGGATACGAAAGAGAGTGGACGGAACACAAAGCATGGTGTGATTCCAACTGTGACCGAGGAGAAGATTGTAATTGAGCTTGGCGTCAAATACTTCAACCTCGACATTGACAGTCTTCCCTTCTAATGTAATCAGTAAAATAGCGAGAACACCAAGAGGTTTGGATTCCCTTCCATCAAATGCTTCAAGGGAATTTGGTGATGAATTCAAGGGCGGAGAACCAATGGCTCTCCAGCAAGCAGATGACATGATGCACGTGGATGCACCCTTGTCCACAACTATCCGATGGATGTTCAAACCATTGACACCAACTTGTATGATGAGTGAAATTTGGTGCGGGAGTCGTGGAACGAAATTCTCTAAATCGAAAGTGAGAAGGCTAGTATCAGCAAGATCAACCCCGCCAATCGCAGATAGCAAAGCCTTTCGTTCAGACGAACAACTCTGAAGCACTTAAAATGCAGATTTTTGGGTATGTGTTATATTCTTTCCATGACTAGTCACGCGCGGGGGTTTCACATGGGGGCGATAGCACGCCCTGTACATTGGGTGGACCTGCCCATGGTTTTGTGCATGGGTTTGCACATGGTTTTGGGGCATGATGGTTTTCAGCCCCTGGTATTTTTTAGATATGGTCAAGGGAACTATGGTTATGTTCTAATCCAGGGCTAATAGATTGGGGTTTATGTATGCTTCGGCATGTATATATATGTGTTGTAACACTAAAAGAAATATAATGAAAAATCAAACTGGTCGTCCCAATTCGGGATCCAAGGGATAATCTTTGTGTATATCTGTTTTATGTTATATGCTCTTGCTATTGTTTATTTTCTGTTTTAAGATTCATTTGCAGATAATTTCTATATAGGGTTAAAACCTACACAGACATGGCAGATGGCGCCTGAGCCAAGTCCTCAACAATACTATAATGTTGAGCAACACGTGCATTTGGATTGTAAGAAGACTTGTAGAGTACACCTTTGGAAGGTGGTCATACAACAGGCTCAGTACTGGGCCTTTCAATCTGTAGAGGGCGAGAAGCAGGCAGAGGAGGAGGACCATTAGTGATCTCTTTCCTTGCTGCTTGATGCGATCTGGTATAATAATTTGACCGAGCAACAATTGAAACAGATGAAAAACTGTTCATCATGAACACCTGAGAGCCAAATGGGGTAGAGGACTGAGGTTTCTCTACCATCTAGGTCTGCTGAGATGGAAAAGGTTCTTTAAGAACAACTTTAGTTCCCTGGGTGCTGCTATCACTCAGATTTTCCTTGAAGTTGTTGGGAAGAGGAAAGGGGTCCGAGGTAACCACAAACCAATCTTTTAGGTATAGAATCTAGCCAATCTGTACCCAGAGAGGGCTCTCTCTATAAAATTTAGCTTTGTTTTAGAAGATATTAGGCTAGTTATAAATTTCAGGGTTTTTTTTTTGAATTTGGGTGGTGGAATTTGATAGTTGAGGCCAAGATTGAGTAGTTCAGGCCATTGGGCTATGGAGTCAAAAAGATGGCTTCACTGGATTAAGTTTCTAAAAAAAATATGGTTTCACAGGGCAAGATAATCAAACAGGGAACAATTATAGATCTTTTAAAGTGAATGAGATGGAATTAAAATGGATGAAAGGCAATTAAGAATCTTTCAACACATTTAAAGAGGGAAATTGAGTGATTATCAATAAAGAGCATTTAGGTATTCTTTACTAAATAATCAAAGTGCATAAACTAGTAAAACAAGAGCAATTAAGAATTCACTATTTAAAACCAGTTTAGAAGAAAACATTTAGAATAACATTGATTAAAATCAGATTACACTTAAGCATTTTCTGATTTATTCCTTTTCATTAATCATTCAGAAATGAAACACAGTGATATAATAAACAGATTTAAAGACTTTAAAACACAAGAGAAAGATGACTTATTGATCCATAGTCTGACAAATGAATCCGGTAAAAAGTATTTCGCATCAATTCATCATCCAGCTAGCCACAAAAAATTTCTCCAACAACACTTTATTCCAAAATAGTCAATGTTACAGCAAAGTCTAAGATTCCACACTCAATACTCTGATTGAGGGAGTATTTATACAAAAAATTATACAAAATATCTTATAACAAATTGAGATATAATCTAGGATGACTTATAAGTATTATACAATAAACTAGAGACAGATGGTCTTGAAGATAAGAAAAAATGATAACTGATGTTGTGTTGTTTCCTTCTTTTGAGAATGTGTTGGAGGCAGGCCCTATGCCTTGGCTCATTGTTGTCTTCTTTAGTAACTCTGTGCTGGCTGTTCCGTTTAACTGATACTCTTTGACTGCTCTGATACACTTTGACCTTTATTCATCCTTTTATCCTTCTTACCAAGACTTACTGTAGTACATAATCAAAAATTTAGGAAAGGAAAATTTTTACAAAAGTTCTAACAGTTCTTCCCACCATTTATCTTCCGGAATCCTGGTCCGTTGCAGCTTTCTGAGAGTTTCATCAGTCTCTGTATACCTAAAGAAAGTAGGTTGAGCAGGGAATAAATGCTTTACTTCATGCTCAAGATAAAACAAATTTTATAATCTATCATGAAGATTTTTTCCTGTAGGCAATGCTGTTGTTGATGAACTAGTTGAGGTACTGGCCTGATTGTCAGCATTCTTGTCCAATTTTTCAACATAACTTTCCAGGTCCATCAATTTATCTTCTGAAACTAAAGGACTGGGCAATCCTTTATTCAACAAAATATCAAATCTTTTTCTGAAGGCAGTGATTTCTTCTTGCATGTCAGAGCATCTTTGTTCCAAATTCTGCATCAGAGTTCTTTTGGTAAAAACTCTCTTTATTTCCAAAATTGTGCATGTTCTGTCTTGAATGCCAAATTCTTCGAGTTGCTGCTTGTTCTGAGTATTTAGAAAATGGATGAGTTCATTGGCTTCATCAGGCATGTTACCCAATTCTTCTCTTGCTCTTAGGACTTCTTCTATAGCCAATTTGACTAAATCATTCTGTTCTTGCATTATTTGACTTGAGGGCCAGACATATTTTATTGATTGGATGATGTTGTCCCAAAGAATTTAATTTATTTCCTTTAAAGGCTTCTCCAATGTGAGATCCTTTTCTAATTTATGGACCAACTTTTCTAATCTGTTGACCTCTCTTTTTTTATCTGCAACATTCATCTTTGAGAGGTCATATTTTTGTTCCAAAGAGGTAAGTTGCACCTTTTTCCTCTGTAGCTCAGTCACTTGGAGTTTCAATTCCTCCATTGATTTTGTTAATTCTTCTAGACTCAAATTGGAAGTATGCATTTGTGGCAATTCTGTTGGTTGACCTGTTGTTGTAGTACCTGTAATTACCTCTGGTGTAGATGTTCGAACACTATGCTGCTTATCTTTCAATGCTTTTTCAAGATATTTCTCTGTTTCATTAAGTTTCTCATTCAGTTTTAAGAGAAAGTCCATTAATTCCTCTTCAGAATTTTGCTTTATAATTTCAGCAGTCTGAGGATGTCTTGAGGCTGGTAACTTTAGTTGTTTTCTCAAAGCTGCAATATCATCATCTTTTTTCTTGATTAATGCTTCTATTCCCTTAACATCTTTGGGATTGTGTCCCAATCCAATGATAATTTCCTCCAAAGTTTTAATCCTGTTGTCTTTAGCCTGAGAAGAGGCTTTTTCAAGGCTTAATTGAGCATTTGTATTCTCCAAAGAATCCTGCAGTTTCTGGGTCATCATTGATTTATCCGTCGGAGTAGAATAAATCATCTCACCTATCTTTTTATGCAGCTCAATTTGATCTAAAGGATGAATATCCTTTGATAATACTTCAAAATTAGTCATGATGTAATCTGCAGCTGTCTGAGGTTGCTGCACTTTGGGTTTGAAGTGACTCATTAGCATTTTTCCCTGCTGGATGTCAAAAGCTGACATCAACCTCTGCTAATCATTAGGGGCCATCTTCAAACACTGATTGTAAATTTGAAGTCTGAGAGGATCATTTCTGGCCTTGATATTTATGAATGTTCTTTTAATGTCCCAGGCATATTTCACTGGTGGTTTGAAAGATGACACTTCTGCACTTTGCTGCCTTTGCAACTCTTTTTTTCTGTAAAGTAGTGGATGTCCCACTATTTGCACCTGTTTGCTGACTACCCAATTGTTCTTCCCCTTGGCTATCAAGGATTTCATGAACAAATTCCACTTCTGGAAGAGGGTTCAATTTTTTTCTTTTAGCATCTTGTTGTTCAGAAGATCCACTGATAGGAGTAGCTGCTTCAACATCTCTCTTTTTGCCTTTTTCTACATTCAGAGGAGTATGTAAGATTGATACTTCTGCTACATTGGTCTAGTAAGGGAAACCTGTACTTGAATCTGTTCTTTAGAAGTCTGAGGCTAATCTATCATTGTAAATTTTTCTGTAACCTGTATATCAACCTCTTTCTCCTTTCCTTTAGATGCCACTGTAGCCAATGCACTAATTTCTTGTAGATTTTGTTGAGAAGTCCTAGCAGAAGAAGAACCAATACCTGGTATCTATACCTGTCTAAAAGAGTCTAGGTCAAGTATTTTTTCAAGGTCTTTCATTACATTTTCAACATTGACCTGCTCACTATCCTGTTCTACCAATGTTCCTTCCATCCATTCATCCATATTGGCATACTGTTCAATTTCTGAGATTCTTTTATGAATGTATGGTGATAGTTTATTTTTCATTCTTCTGCCTTAAATAAAGCTACTTGGGTCATAAGGTACCCAATAGAAACTTTTTTTTAATTTAAGATAATCTTCTAATATCCTTTCAGCTTCCTTACTAGCATCTCTAGAGTTACAGACAAAGGGACCTAGCTAGCTTTTAATCCTGAGTTGAGCCTTTTTCTTTGCATTAAAAAAATGTACTATATCTGAGTTGATCATCTGCTTGAAATACTCTAATGCAAAGAGTCTCATTGGAACATACTTGGGCAACTTGAATAGGCATAACTCACAGCCATAAACTCTTATTTCTGTGTGATTCTGGTATTTTTTTGAGAGCTGAAGATTTTTCTTGATTTCATTACTGAGCCTAGGAGGAGAGACTCCTGTCAACAAGGTGGTTGCTCGGTGTACAAAAAGATCAATAAACTCATTATAGGAATAGGGAGAATCTCTAGAATTATGAGTGATGGCAGACCAAAAGATAACAGACCTAGGATTCCCTTTGGCATCAAGATTTTTGACATAGAAAGAGAAACTTTTTGATTGGTAATAAAGCATGAGATGATAAATAATAGAAGCATACTTGAATACTCTTTCATTATCCAATCTCATGAACTGATCATGGATTTTGTCTGCAATGTAGGATGCAAAGTCATACTTGACAGCAGGGGGTTGTCCAGGGGTGAAAATAGACAACAATACTAGGGTTAATTGGTCAACATATTCACTAGTATTAAATCCCATTATAAAGGACATCATGTTCAGAATAAGTCTGCCCTCATCAGTGAAAAAATTATACCCATAAGGGGGAGGGCCTTTGGGCTGATGTTCGGGCAACATGAAGGTCTCGCAGAGGCGAGTTAATTATTCATGGGATAGTTTGGTAATTTTCTCAATTAATTCTCCCATAGATAGGGTAGTGAGGGCTTGGCCAGGTTGAAATTGTAACATCTCATTGATGGATTGAGCAGTTATGGGAAAAAGGACATTCTAACTTGGGGATAAAACTGCTCGTTGATTGGGATCATAGTTTGCATGACAGTAATGGATTATCTTAGGGAAAATGTGGACTGAGGGGAGAAGGTACATGGGGAGATTGGATTCCCATAATCCAAAAATTTCAGAACCTTTCAAATAATTGTCTCTACAGTAGCAAACAATTCGAAGGGGACTTTCACTGAGAACCAGGTCTTTAATTTGAAAATCTCTATCTACTAATGGCAAATAATCTAAGTCTCTGTGAGGGGCATTCAAGGGTGCGACATTCAGAGCTACGAGAACCTCCATTTCTGGTTCTTGTGGATTCAGAAATGAATTTGGGGTTTTTGTGAAAAATGGGCACAATTACTAATTTGGGAATATAATTTGTAGTTCTGGGAATAAAAAGATCAAATTGAACTTCTTTTCAGTCTTAAGTGTGGAATTAAAACCAAAACCAGAATTTTTTACAGAGTTCAGTGGGAAATTGGAGTAAATACCTATTTATGGGAAATGAACTGTGGTTAAACAGGTGCTGGCTATGGTGGATAAACTCTAGATTACTTGACTGCAAATTTCTTCAGCGAGGTAGCAGTCGACACACTTTGACAGTTAAATTCGAAATTCATTGCCCGGGAGACTGGTTACTGCATAGGATAATGAAAATGACATGGGCCTGTTTGTTTTATTCGCAAAGTCAACAGGTTGGCGGGTTTTTGTTTGATGACGTCAGAAAGTATGGTGGATCTGTCACAGGTGAGATAGGCGGTAAGCAGTTTCTATCGCACCACTTTTGGGGAAAGGTGGTTTTGGGAGGAGGGCGAGTGATTCCATATAATGAACGACGCATGGTGCGACACTGTTTGGAAAACCGCCGGGCCATCGCGCGTTATCATTCGGATGCGGATGGCTAGCGATATGGACAATAGCCGTTGATCTCAGATGGGTTGATCGGATGGTTGTCGGGGCGATAAGATGACGGGAGAATAACAGGTGGGCTCAATATAATTAAAGGTTAACTAATCGCATCAAGGATGATTCAATTGGTGGATACAGGTTATTAATTAATCGTGAGGATTAATTAATTCCTTTTTAAAACGTGGAAAAGTGATCAAGAGGGAGTCGGGGGATAAAAATATACAAGGGAAGGATTCTTTTTGTTTTAAAACACGTAATAAAACATGTTTTAACTGTTTTTCGATGTATTTATATTAGATGGTAATTAAATCAGATTAATCTAATTACCATAGGGGGCGGGATTAATATTAAAGATATATTTTAGTCAAAGGGAGTATAATGGGGGTGTTTTATTTAAACATATGGGGATTAAATACTTTGACTAAAATTATAATAAATGGGTTTTTTGGGTATTTTTATAAAAAATGAGTTATATATAATAGGAGAAGGTCATTCTTATAGGGATTTAAATAATAAATTAGAAATTAATATGACAAATGAGCTAAAGTGCTAAGTGTAAAACATTAGAATAATGTATTTAACTTATGCTTGCATGAAAAAGGGTTTTTATGGAATATTGCATGATTTTCCTAAGTAAAATGGGATTTTACTTAGGAAAATATTTTTTAGAAGTGAATGAGTGTGATGATGAATGATTTTAAGTACTTAGGCTTTTCCAATTATTGGGCAAAGGGTTCGGTCCCTCCAAAATTCAAGGAAATGCCTTGAGCCCCTCTAATCTTTAAATACCTTAGTACTTAGGGGAAATTAGCAAAATTTTTAGGGAAAAATGAGAAGGGAAGTTAATAATCTGACTTTGCTTTGCTTGAAATTTTTCCAGTGTAGTGTCTGCCTTTGCACTTGTGATGAAAATAAAAGATTTAACACAACTAAAATCATCATTCATCACATGTAATTCAGCAACATCATCTACCTACTCTACCTACTTTACCCTACCATTTTTTCTTCTTTATTAGGGTGCACTTAGACTGGAAAACCTTTATCACACTTTTTCTTTTACATATGGAAATATATCTAATTATATCCTTATTACATCCAAGGGCTCAGATTAAATTGTTGAGCTCCTTTTATTAACTCTACCTATCTACTTATCTGCCAAGATTAAATAGTTTTGTCAGATTTTATTCTCTATCTCTAAAACATGAAATTGAAAGATGAACTAGCCAAACTTAAACTATTTGACTATTCATAAATTGTGGCATAAGATACAAGATGCACACAATTTTTTTATTATATAAGAGCAAAAAGTAGTGGCATTTATATTTGCACACTTTCCTTGGCCTTTCTTTTGGTGGGCTTCATTTTCTTTCACTTTTTTGGCCATTTTATTCTTTTCACCCTTTTATTTTTTTTTAGGGTATACCCTCTTTACATTTTTTAATTTTTAAAATTTTTCAAAATATGGAAAACCTTTGCAACAAGAAAAGGTATGAACATATTGCATTGTCCATCAAGTCAATCATGAAATATGACACCTATTGGTATAGGAGTCTAACACTGGCTCCACTTGGGGATGGCTTTTCCTGGTGAAAAGTCAAGAATAGCAGGTCAGATGCCTCAAAATGCCTTTAACTGAACAATGAAATCTTCTTCTTCTTGTTGCTTTATTGTATGTATGACAGTAAAACTTCTGAAGCTTAGGGCCTTCTCTTCGGGCTTCAACTCCAACAAGTTACCATCCAATCAAAACTGATACATTGCAAAGGATATAGTATGTACATGTCAAAAATAAGAATATCCTAATAGATAGGATCAAAGTAATGCTTTAACATTCGACCATTTACTGGTCCTTCCTCAGTTTCTGAACCATCCAAAATTTTCAGAAAATATGTATTATTTCCTTGTAAAGCATGAATGATGTAAGGTCCTTTCCATAAGAAGTCAAACTTCCCATGTTTTCCCTTATCCTCTCTTCTGGAATCCCATCTCAAAACTTTATCTCCCAATTGGAAATCTTCTGCCTTGGTCCTTTTGTTAAATATTTTCTTTAGTTTCTCTTGTAAAATTTGGGATCTTTGATAAACTTCTCCTCTGGACTGCTGCAAATTGATCGTCTGATTTATTCTTCTTTGAATATCATTTGGTTCAACTTGAGATTCTTGAAGTAACTTCATTACAGGAACCCCTAAAGATGAAGGAAAAACGACCTCAATACCATAAACTAACTCATAAGGACTTGTCCCAATAGATTTTTTAGTGGTGAGTCTGTTTGCCCACAATGCATTTGTAAGTTTCTTATGCCAATTTTTCTTGTTTTCTTCCAATAGTTTCTTAATGATATTAATGAGACTTTTGTTGGAAGATTCAGCCAATCCATTACCTTTAGGGTAATAGGCTGTTGAATGGCTTAAGGTAATATGATATTTATTACAGAAACTTATCATCTTTTTTGATTTGAAAGCAACAGCATTATCAGTTGTGATTTTCTCAGGACAGCCAAATCTTGATAGTATATTGGTTTCTAGGAATCCTATGATCACAGAGTCATTGGATTGTTTGGAGGGAATTTCTTCAATCCATTTAGTAAAATAATCTGTGGCAATGAGGATCCATCTATGTTGGCCAGAAGAAGGAGGATGGATTTCTCCAATGAAATCCAGGCCCCATTGTTGGAATGGTTTTTCGGTGGAAATTGGTTTTAAGGGTAAAGGTAATAGTTTTCTCTTGCCTTCAAAAATTTGACATTTATGGAAAGAAGTTACAAATTTCTTTACATCAGAGAATAAGGTTGGCCAATAGAACCCAACTCTTAAGATCTTATCCGCTGTTGATTTCCAGTAAAGGTTTCCACCATAGTCTCCTGCATGGAATTCATTGAGAGCCTTGTCAGCTTCATCTTTTAACAAGCAATTTAATAAAATACCATCATGATTTCTCCAAAAGAGAACATTATCTAAAATACAAAATTTTAAGGATGTCATTTTCAAAAACCTTTTCTTTGTTCTGGATAACCCTGGAGAAGCTTGCAGGTTTAACAAAACATAAATTATATTATCATACCAAGGTGAATCTAAAAAGGCCTGGTTGATTTGTGGAGTCACCATCTCCTAATTTTCATCCAGTTCATTAATATCCAGGGCTTGGAAATTTGTTTCTGTCATGAGTTGAGCCAATCCCTGTCCTTTTATCAAATTTGTAGGTTTAATATCAATATCATATTCTAATATGGTAGCAATCCATTTACCTCTTTTGCCCTCAATTCCTTCTTGAGTTAAGATGTCTTTGACAACAACATTTGGTACATAAGCTATCACATGAGAATAAAATATATAGATTCTGAAATCTTTAATAGCTTTTACAAGTGAAAAAGCTTGTTTTTTCATGATGTTGTATTTTAATGATGCGTCTCTTAGTGCTTTACTAAAAAAGGCTATAGGTTTTTCACATCCTTGATCATCCTTTTGTAATAAAACAACTGCTACAGTATGTCCTGATGCAAAGGAATATATTATGAAATCTCTATCAAATTGTGGACTGGTGAGAACTGGTGTTCTAGTCAAAGCCATTTTAATATCTTCAAATGATTGCTTGGCTTCTACTGCCCATTTACTACTCGAATCCTTTCTTAACATGTTAGTAAGAAATCTAATTAATTCAGCTAAACTAGAAATGAATCTTCTCAAAAATTTGATTTTTCCTATGAAAGCTTGAAGTTATTTAACATTTCTGGGATGAGGTATCTGCAAGATAGCTTCTATTCTAGCAGGATCAATTCTAATACCATCTTTTGAAATGATATGGCCCAGGAGTTTACCTTCTTCCAGACAAAACAAGGACTTTTTTGGATTCAAAGAGATACCATACTTTCTACCTTTTATGAACACTTGTCTGAGATGGTCCAAATGTTGTTGATCTGATTTAGAAAAAATGGTTAAATCATCCAGATATATAACAAGAAAGTCATGGATTTCTTTTGCAAATTCAATTTCCATTGCTCTTTGGAAGGTTGCTCCAGCATTTTTGAGTCCAAATGGCATTTTAACATATTTAAAGGTGCTCCATGGTGTTGTAAAAGTTGTTTTATCCTGGTCATCAGGATGAACCAGAATCTGGTTGTATCCTGAGAACCCATCTAAAAGAGAAATCTTTGAAGCACCTACTACCCTTTGCAAAATGTGATCCATTTTGGGCAAAGGATAATTATCCTTCAAAGAAACCTTGTTTAGATTTCTTAAATCAACGCATAGTCTAATCTCTCCATTTTTCTTCCTAGGAGGGACCAAGTTAGAAACCCACTCTGAAAATCTAATTGGAGCAATTATCCCTGCTTCGTGCATTCGTCTGATTTCTTTTTCAATTGAAGGCAACAATACAGGGTTGATTCTTCTGAGTTTTTGCTTAAATGGTTTTTGATTTGGTTTTAGAGGTATTGTATGTTGAATTATAGATGTATCATATGATTTTAAATCTTCATAACTCCAGGCAAAGACATCCTGGAATTCTGTTAATAATTCAACATATTTTTGTCTTTGATCGAGAGGCAAAGATTTTGATAACTTTATTGTTTTAGGTTTTTTCTTCAGTTCCCAAATTGTATTCCTCAATATCAGCTTTCAGTGGTTCCATTTTATGTTTTAGTGGAATGTCATTAGAGTCAAAAGGATCTTCCAGAGGAGTCAATCCTTTGGGAAAATGATTATCTTTCAGATTAATGATTTCATATTCAACTTCTATAAATTCATCAACTTCCATTTGTTTGAGGTCCTGCATGTATTTTTTGGTGAACTTCGTTGGATGAAGTATTTGAGTGGCACTTTATTTTGAAATGTTCGTTTCTTGTTCATTTATTTGATTAGATTCATTGACTGTATCTTCATCTATACTACTGTTAGAAAATTCATTCTCTAAAGTCAAAAAATTGTTAATCTGGTTGTCATTTACAAACACTTTCCAATTATTAAAATTGTCTGGTATAGCAGGTATGTGTTTAATCTCAGCTGTGAACTGATGATTAGGTTCAAATGGTAATTTACAAGTGCTAGAAAACATTGCAAGACTATGAGCATGCAAATTTTGTTTTCTGGGGATTTTTGCAAGCTAAGCCTGCAGGAAAGTATTGAGAATTTCTACAACTGTTCCTCTATATTCTCTTATTCTGGGATCTTTTTTCGAAAATTCACCTTTGATCTGTTGAATGATTAAATCAGAATCTACTATGACAGATACTCTAATTGCTCCTAAATTTTTTACAAGTTTAAGCCCTAACAAAAGAGCTTCATATTCTGCCATATTATTAGTGCATTTAAAGTTCAATCTATAAGCATGGCCTTCAACGTGATCATTTTCAAGGTTATGTATCTAAATTCTATCTCCTGCTCCTAACTTATTAACTGAACCATCAAATCCTAAATGCCAAAGAATTTCATGTACATAATTTCCATCAGAAGTTTTAGGAACTTTCTTAACAGTGAGATCTGATTTTTTACTTTCTTCAAGTTTTTCTTGGGTTTCTGATGTTTCTTTTTCTTCAGAGATTTCTTGGATTTGAACACTAGATTTATTTTCAGTTTCTTTGGTTCAGATGCTGGTTCTTCTAGTTCAATGGGAAGATTAGTTTCAGCATTATAGAGAATGAATGAGTCCATATCAGAGTGTACTGAGTAGATAGGGAAATTTTCAGGTTTCTCCTGACTACTGACTACATATTTCATCAAGGTTTCTCTGTATAGTCTCTTAGGGTGGCCGAATACTGAAATAGTAGCATATGACATGTCTAATTGAAGAGATCCTCCGAGTTTTGCACCCCAGGATATGGAAAATAGCATACCATATTTTGGAGGAATGTCTACTACTACTATATCCATCAAAATGGTTTTCGCAAGGTATTGAACCAATGTAACACACAAATCTTTAATTAATCCTAAACATCTCACCTGACTTGAATCAAAAGAGAAAAGATCTTTGTAAGGTCTTGTGATGTCTAGATTTAATCTTTCCATTATAGCCTTGGGCATTAAATTGTGAGATGCCCCAGAATCAAGCATGGCATTATGAAGTATTTTATCATGTATATTCAAACTTACATAAAATGGAGGAGTTCCTCCACTTTCTGATTTTCCATTTACTTCAGGGCCAAATAATAATATAGGTTGATCATCAAAAACATTTACTGAATCATCACTTCCAGTAATATTGAGTGATTTATGAATTTGGCTTCTGTAGACATCATGTTTAGCTAATTCAGAAAATGGAACAACTATCTTTAATTTGCCTACTTCAGCTTCCAGATTGAAAGGTTTCCCAGTTTGAGTTCTTGTATTTCGAACAGTTCGATTGTCTTTTTCTTCTATGTTTTCAGTGTTTTTCTCCTTCTCAGGAGTGTGGTTGGGTGCTGAAGTTGTTTCCGAATCAACTTCTAGAGGTTCCTCTACATTTCCTTTGGGAGGAAGAGTATTGGAAAGTTGTCTGTTATTCAGTTGAGTATTAGATACATCTTCAATTATTGGGTGGGTAGGGTTAGAATTTGATCTAGAAAGAATATTTACAGGGGTAGTACTGGTCTTACCTTTGAGGGGTTTCTTTGTGGTTTTCTGTTTACTTTCTTCCGGAATATCAACTCTTCTGCTTCTCAAATTGTATTTCTTATGAACTTCGTAGATGGTTGTATCATATCCTTCCTTAAAGTCAAATGATTCTCCTGACTGGGTTTGAAATTGCTTAAGAATATGAGCCTCTTGATCCTCTTGGGTCAAGAAAATTTCTAGTTCATTCTCACCTTCAGTGACGTTGTTTATTTGAACATCTTCAGCTGGTTCTTCAGAAGTTGAGCCTTCGACATAATTTTCTTGGAATGGGGGTCTAATATTTTGATCAGGACCATTTTTTCCAGTATTTTGATTTTGGTTTCTTCTGAAGTTCGGATTTCTCACAGTATTTCTAGGTTGACCATCCCAAGGAGCTTTATTCCTTTTAATGTGTTCTACTCTATCTCCTAGCCTTTCCATTCCTTTGATAATAGCATCTAGTTTCTTCTCAAAAGCTGAGGGTTCTTCGTTTACAAGCATTCTCCTTTCAGCTCTAGCTCTAGCTCGTTTTTCTATCAGGTTAGCTTCAACACTAACAACTATGCTTTGCATTTCTTCTAGAGTTTGAGGAGCTCTTTCCCTAAGCTAATATGTTATATCAGAATCAAATCCATCAGGGAATTTTATTAGTACTGAATCTGGAGGAGGTCTAAGATTTTGGGGAACAACATTGTAAGCCTCATTGAATCTAGTGACATAATCTTACACAGTCTCGTTTGGTCCTCTTTTTAGTTTTCCAAAGTCTGATAGGATTTGAAGAGGGTCTTTCTTCTTTTCCCATCTGTTTAAAAATGTTCTATAAAGGGCTGGTAAGTCAGCAATACTATTTACAGGAAGAGCCCTGAACCAGGTTCTGACTTCTCCAGTAATACTTTGGACAAAAATTCTCATTCGTACACCATCATTATCTATTTCATAAATTTCAAAATAATCGGTCATCTTTTTAGTATGCTGTTGTGCAGTGTAAGTGCTAGAACCATCAAAGGGAGTGATTTTGATTTGGTAATCTTGAGGCATAGCCCCTAGATTAACTGGAAATCTCAAAGGAGCATATATGTTTGCCATTGGAAGAGATAGTGGGATAACAGGTGAAGTTGGTCTATGAGTGGTGGGTGGAGGAGTGGAAGGGGTAGTTTGTGGTTAAGAGGTTTGGGGAAAAGTTGATGAACTTGGAGAAGCTGAAGTAATCATAGAAATATTTGATGTTCCTTCAAAGGTAATCTCAGATTGTATGGAATCTCGCAAATGCTTATCAAGGTGTGATGTAACAAATTCAAATTGTAAATATTCAAGAAATACTGGGTCTGGAACCAAATTGGATAACTCAGATTCAGAAAAATTTACAAATAAAGATGTTTCAAACATCTCATCAAAAGGTTCATCCTCAAGATAAATCCACTTCACTGGACAGGCTATAGATCTATAGAGAGGTCGAGAACTTCCAGAGCTTTCTTGAATATCTTGTCTTCTAAGAATTCTGGGAATCAGATTCGGATTTTCGAATACAGGCAGAGGATTTGGATGAAGATTAGCCCTGGTGTAACGAGTCCTTTTTGAAGCTAGTTTTCTAAGTGATATTTTTGGTTTTTTGGTTTTAAATGAAATGGATAATACAACTTCAATAATCTCTTTAAGAAGTTTCAGATATTGGTTTTTAAAATTTTCTTAAAGATTTATTTAACTAGAGGAACTGATCAAATGCTTGAAACCAAAGTTCAGTTCATAAACTAGACCGGAGATAGACTGAAGCAGCATTTATTTACTATGAAATTGCAGAGCAAAAGCATTTCACGGGCTACCTGGCTAACTTTTAGGCTCCGTATGTAGTTTATAAATCAAACAATAGTAACAACAAAATTATTCAGTTCCCCAGTATGGTCGCCACTATGTTATCACTCAGATTTTCCTTGAAGTTGTTGGGAAGAGGAAAGGGGTCCGAGGTAACCACAAACCAATCTTTTAGGTACAAAATCTAGCCAATATGTACCCAGAGAGGGCTCTCTCTATAAAATTTAGCTTTTTTTTAGAAGATATTAGGCTACATATAAAGTTTAGGGGTTTTTTTTGAATTTGGGTGGTGGAATTCGATAGCTGAGGGCAAGATTGAGTAGTTCAGGCCATTGGGCTATGGAGTCAAAAAGATGGCTTCACTAGATTAAGTTTCTAAACAAAAGATGGTTTCACAGCGCAAGATAATCAAACAGGGAACAATTATAGATCTTTTAAAGTGAATGAGATGGAATTAAAATGGATGAAAGGAAATTAAGAATATTTCAACACATTTAAAGAGGGAAATTGAGTGATTATCAATAAAGAGCATTTAAGTATTCTTTACTAAATAATCAAAGTGCATAAACTAGTAAAACATGAGCAATTAAGAATTCACTGTTTAAAACCAGTTTAGAAGAAAACATTTAGAACACAAGAGAAATGAAACATAGTGATATAATAAACAGATATAAAGACTTTAAAACACAAGAGAAAGATGACTTGTTGATCCGTAGTCTTCCACATGAATCCGGTAAAAATTATTTTGCATCAATTCATCATCCAGCTAGCCACAAAAAATTTCTCCAACAACACTTTATTCCAAAATAGTCAATGTTACAGCAAAGTCTAAGAATCCACACTCAATACTCCGATTGAGGGAGTATTTATACAAAAAATTATACAAAATATCTTATAACAAATTGAGATATAATCTAGGATGACTCATAAGTATTATATAATATACTAGAGACAGATGGTCTTGAAGATAAGAAAAAATGATAACTGATGTTGTGATGTTTCCTTCTTTCGAGAATGTGCTGGAGGCAGGCCCTATGCTTTGGCTCATTGTTGTCCTCTTCAGTAACTCTGTGTTGGCTGTTCTGTTTAACTGATACTCTTTGACTGCTCTGATACACTTTGACCTTTATTCATCCTTTTATCCTTCTTACCATGACTTACTGTAGTACATAATCAAAAATTCAGGTAAGGATAATTTTTACAAAAGTTCTAACAGTTCTTCCCACCATTTATCTTCCGGAATCCTGGTTCTTTGCAACTTTGTGAGAGTTTCATCAGTCTCTATATACCTAAAGAAAGTAGGTTGAGCAGGGAATAAATGATTTACTTCATGCTCAAGATAAAAAAAAAATTCTAATCTATCATGAAGATTTTTTCCTGTAGGCAATGCTGTTGTTGATGAACTAGTTGAGGTACTGACCTGATTGTCAGCATGCTTGTCCAATTTTTCAACATAACTTTCCAGGCCCATCAATTTATCTTCTGAACCTAAAGGACTGGTCAATCCTTTATTCAACAAAATATCAAATCTTTTTCTGAAGGAAGTGATTTCTTCTTGCATGTCAGAGCATCTTCGTTCCAAATTCTGCATCAGAGTTCTTTTGGTAAAAACTCTCTTTATTTCCAAAATTGTGCCTGTTATGTATTGAATGCCAAATTCTTCGAGTTGCTTCTTGTTCTGAGTATTTAGAAAATGGATGAGTTCATTGGCTTCATCAGGCTTGTTTCCCAATTCTTCTCTTGCTCTTAGGAATTCTTCTATAGCCAATTTGACTGAATCATTATGTTCTTGCATTATTTGAATTTAGGGCCAGACATATTTTATTGATTGGATGATGTTGTCCCAAATAATTTCATTTATTTCCTTTAAAGGCTTCACCAATGTGAGATCCTTTTCTAATATATGGACCAACTTTTCTAATCTGTTGACCTCTCTTGTTTTATTTACAACATTCATCTTTGAGAGGTCATATTTTTGTTCCAAAGAGGTAAGTTGCACCTTTGTCCTTTGTAGCTCAGTCACTTAGAGTTTCAATTCCTCCATTTATTTTGTTAATTCTTCTGAACTCAAATTGGAAGTATGCATATGTGGCAATTCTGTTGGTTGACCTGTTGTTGTAGTACCTGTAATTACCTCTGGTGTAGATGCTGGAACACTAGGCTGCTTATCTTTCAGTGCTTTTTCAAGCTCTTTCTCTGTTTCATTAAGTTTCTCATTCAGTTTTAAGAGCAAGTCCATTAATTCCTCTTCAAAAATTTTCTTTATAATTTCAGCAGTCTGAGGATGTCTTGAGGCTGGTAACTTTAGTTGTTTTCTCAAAGCTGCAATATCATCATCTTTTTTCTTGATTAATGCTTCTATTCCCTTAACATCTTTGGGATTATGTCCAAATCCAATGATAATTTCCTCCAAAGTTTTAATCCTATTGTCTTTAGCCTGAGAAGAGGCTTTTTCAAGGCTTAATTGAGCATTTGTATTCTCCAAAGAATCCTGCAGTTTCTGGGTCATCATTGATTTATCCATCAGAGTAGAATAAATCATCTCACCTGTCTGTTTATGCAGCTCAATTTGATCTAAAGGATGAATATCCTTTGCTAATACTTCAAAATTAGTCCTAATGTAATTTGCAGCTGTCTGAGGTTGCTGCACTTTGGGTTTGAAGTGACTCATTAGCATTTTTCCCTGCTAGATGTCAAAAGCTGACATCAACCTCTGCTGATTCTTAGGGGCCATCTTCAAACACTGATTGTAAATTTGAAGTCTGAGAGGATCATTTATGGCCTTGATATTTATGAATGTTATTTTAATGTTCCAGGAAAATTTCACTGGTGGTTTGAACAGATTAGCCTGGATACTGAGGGCCACTAGGATTCCCTTGTGGAAGAGGTTGGCCTGATGGTTGCGATGGACCAGGTTACCCTTGATAACCAGGTTGACCCGGAGTAGGATCGTAGGGTTGTCCTGGTTGCAAAAAGTTTTGGCCATATTGGACTTACGACTACTACTGTTGTACAAGAGGTTGTACCTGTGGTGGATACATTTTCCCCCTAGGAATGTAAGAAGCCCCCGATTGATATTGATATTGATATTGAGGCTGACCGGAAGGACTGTAGGGTTACTGGATCGAAGGTTGACCTTGTAAAGGTTGTCCTTACATACCATAAGGTCCTTGTTGAATCAAAGGTCGTTGATGAGGAAGAGTCCGATAGGGATCCACTAGAGGTAGATAAAAAACTTGATTCAGATCGATAGGAGGCAAATATACAGGATTACCATAGACATCATAGTGGTGCGAGGGATTGACACAAGCTTGGGGCTGCTGAGAACCCTGAGAGTTCTACTACTGAACAACCAACATATACTCTTCAAAAGTAAGGCCGTCAAGAATCATAGGAGCATTCGAAGCTTCACTTGAAGCAGGCGTGGCCTCCGCAGCATGGGGTTGTGATTTACCCAGGTTGGGATTGGCAGACCACGTGGGATTAAGAAATATATACCTTAGAGTGTGGAAATATCCTGATTACTAATGTGTAACAACTAGTGCAGACAAAGCCACAAAAACGGTAGGTTGGATCGAGACAAACATAATGACGACTGATGAACTAGGTGTCGACGGTGATAGTCATAGTGAAGGAAGGACCGAACTCCTTGGAGGAGTTGAAGCACTGGAAGATGCCATGGACACAACACCAGAAATAATCTGACTCAAAATTCGATAACCGAGTGGAAGTGACACCAATGGAGGGGAGGATTGATTAGAGACACACAGGAGATCTTAAGGGAAAAGCTGTTATTCTCTTGTGGACACAAGCATTCCTTCGCTGCCATTAGGACTCGAAGAATCCATGTCTGATGAAGCCATAAGATCTTCGAAAAGACTACAAGGGCTAGGAGGTAAAGTAGCAGCTAAAAATGGTGATCCTGAAGTAGGAGGAGGGAATTCTCCCTCTTCCCTAAAACCAGATCAAGAACCCAGAGGAGGCCAATTGAACTCAACTGAATCTTCAGTGGGGTATTGGGTAGCAAGAGCCAATACAGTCAGGAGGATACGTGCGAAAACTCGGAAGACCTAGTGGACCGAGGGATTTGAAAAGAAACCTCAGGAAAAGAACTGCCACTAGGAGGTAGTGAAGAAGACGACGAAGTTGGTGGTTCTGCCACTGTGACAATATTTCAACATAGGAAGGAAAATGAGATAGCCAATCGAAGGCTTCAAGATCAAAATCTAAGGAGGAACAAAAAAAAAGGCAAGTAACAATCTCTTAATGGGCATGTGATCGTGGGTAATTAATTTTACAACATTGAAACTGAACTTTGTTGTTTCATGTTTTAAGAGTTGAGAAACAGACAAAATATGATTCTAGTCACTTTCAATTTTAAACAAGCATGAAAGGACAAGTTCTCGATGATCTCTTCTCTTTTTAAAGAGTCACGAAAAGATCAAAATAAATACTTCGGTAATATAAGAAAGAGGGTGTACCAAGTTTCCTTGAACTGCCATATACACCTTGGTGATCAAATGAAAGAGAAATGACCAAGGACTTAACGTACGTGTAGGTAGTCTCCCCAAATGATGTGTTCGGTGTATCACGATTACAGGGTGACAGAATTGACTTCCTATGGATAAAGGATTTGAACCTATGGGGGCCTCCCTTTATATCCTCGACGGTACAGGGAGCACAAGTCCATACTAGAGTTGTCTAAAGCCAAATGGCGAATGAAATCTACTAGGTTTAAAGATGCCGGAACACGTCTCTAGCCTAGACCACTAAAAATATTCGTGTTAGGTTCCAATGCTTCCTTAGGTTAATTCAATTTATTTTATAGTTGATATTGAATTAATGTTTCAGTTTCAAGGCCCTACCGAAGTTGATCTCAAATTTCCTAAATGCAAGCTATATGCAATAGAACACCATTTTCCATTCGATGAATGCTAGCTAAAATAAGGATAGATATATTTCAGGAAGAAGTAAACATTGAAAACATACGAAGAAGTCCCCTAATGCATCTAATACAATCAAAATGAGAAACGAAAAACTCTTTCCTAGATTCTAGTGCTAGTTATGCAAAAGACTTTTTCATTTCCAATGCAAGTGAAAGGATGCAACTTTTTTTGTTTTTCGAATGATTGAAGCACACAATGCACTAATTACATCAAAAAATCAAATCAAACACTAGTTAAGAGCACTATGAATTTAGAGATCTCAAAATGAATGATTCAAAGCAATACAAACACAAATGCACTCAAACTAATGATGCACTCTTTCAATCAAAGAGAGGCTTTCAAAGTGACCCAAACGAGCAATGTAATCTATGCTCAAAAACGAAAAGATGGAGAGTCAAACAACCACAAAAGTAATCGTTCAACAAATCAAAATCTCGAAGCATCAAGAAAGAATCAAGAAACTGATCAGGAATGAATCAAGCAACTGATCAGGGAATCAAACTGACAAGAAACCAAAAGACTCAAACTTCTATAAGAAGGCTCAGTGACCAAAAGACACCTAAAACCTTAGGGCTACTAACTGCACCAATAAGAAAATAGACAAAAACTGAGAAGAGCAAGTCTAAAGTAGTCAAAACAACTCCAAAAAGACCAATTGAAAACAAAAAAAACCCAGAGCCAAGCAAAAATGACCAAAAACTCAGCACGGAGGTCAAACCAAACCCTAAAGGGTTCGGTGTGACCGTAATCAAGTTATATCGAATGAAAATTTCGTGGATATCCCAGAATCTGGCGGTCAAAAGGGAGGTCTTTGGGAATATCCCAGAAACTTACAATCAAGATACAAGTTAATTATTTGACCTCTCTCCTCACCATCAGATTCTTGGATATTCCTAGAATCTATAATCGACATAAGGATGACCTAGGGAAGAATTTGAATCTGTGGAAAAAATAGAAAATTTCACTAAAAATGCATACACGAAAAACCCCATAAATTTTTTTAATCCTTTTTGTTTGAGTGACTTATGCATTGACCTTATTGGATTCACATTGAACATTCAAATTAGTGAAAAAAAACTTGAAACTTGTATATGCCACCTATTACAATTACTGAGGGAGGAGAACAACATATATCTCTGTTAAATTATTAGAGCTTGCATAAGTAAGGACATAGATAGAGAATAATTGCAATAAACTTGCAAGAATTGAGGAAAAATGGAAAAGGGAATGAATCCTAAAAATAATTCCATTTTAGATACCCATGTACAATGCATAAAGAGAAAAGACAGAAAAATCAGTGAGAAACTCCCCCCCCCCCCCTCTCCCCACCTAAAAAAGAAACAACGCAAAACTACACAAAAATAAAACTGCTAGGTTGTTTCGTCCTTCACTCTAAGACAATTTCTTAGAAAGTGAAACTTGTGCTTAGTGAAATTCTTTGTGAAGATGTCGAAAACCTACTTAGAACTAAGACGTTAATACAAATTGATGACCCGATCATGAATAAATTCTCTGATGTAGTGTATGTGGATCTCAATATATTTGGTATGTTGTTGCTAGACTGGATCTGTGCAAGACTTTAGTGTACTTTGATTATCATGCCATATGATAATCGGAAAATATACAATGATACTAATATCAAAAATGAAATTCTACAACCAAATGGCACAAATGGTGGCATTGACTGCTCCCTTGTACTCACCCTTTACTCATGGTAAAGAAATGCCAACTTGCTACATGCTTGACAAACAAATGGGGCTAGATTCCAAAGTAAGCACATAGCTAGAAGTGGACCCCTTATATATAAATGGATATAGAGAAACGTGCTTCCTTTTAAGAAGAAGAGGTATAAAATCCCATGTTTGGATCAACGATTGCCTCTCCTTATCCATGGTTGCATGCTAATATGGATTCCTTGCAACTTCATCATGTGTTTGATTATAAAATGAATGTACCGTATATCCATCCATGGGCATGAATATCTGTAGGGATGCATGCATGAACATGCATGGATTTAGGGATTCCTACATGCATGCATGGTTTTATAAATGCCTCCTTCAATGCATGAATGGGCATGCATGGCTCTGCAGTTTAGAGTGCATGTGGGGCATCATAAAATTGAGACCTCGTCATATTTGCATCATCAAAACCATAAATAGTAGAGGAATCAATGTCCTCTTCTATGTTTTCAAAGGTTGTGTTTCCATTTATAGAAAATTATTCATCATTAGTGGAGGAGGATATTTCCTCATGTGTGACATCTTCTTTATTGGACATGATAAATTCTCATCTGCAAAAAATTTATCATCAACAAGGAAGTTGAGTCTTCATGTGAAAATTTGTCTTGAGAATACTTTTCCATGTAGTTGATGAGGGAATACGATGTGAAAATAATTGGTATTCACCGGTTTAATGAATTATATGCTAGATCGAGCTTTCTGTATCAAAATGATGTTCTTGTAGATCATCTTCATCGACATATAATCCTGTAATTTTAGTTTATATTTCATGTGGTGATTAAATATATATGATTTGATAGAGTATATCACGAGACACAAGCAGATACAATCTTCAATAAGCCATGTTAGATCTATTAAGTCAATTGAACTTCTCCTCCTCTAACATCGGTTCCATCTCAATTCCCATGAATATCTAGTGCAATCCTTTGCTCCTAAGATGAAGCAAAATCATCGACTTCCATTAATTGTAATAGTATAGAGTGATAATGATATATATTGGAAATTTCATTCTTTCACCATTTCAATTTTATAGTAGTTTTCGACACTTTCAATTTGTGGAAAATTCCAGCACTTTAAATCTCCCAGAAGTTTCTAATGATTTGATCTTCAAACTTGAAAAAAATTTCATGCATCTTCTCTAGTCTCCTCATGAGTCTGATACCATGTTAAATTATTAGGGCTTGCACATGTAAGGGTGTATCTCGAGAGTAATTGCACAGATTTGCAAGAATTGAAAAAAATGGAAGAGAGAATGAATTATGTATTTTCACTAATTATAAGAGAATCAATACATAAAGAAACTAAGTTAATCTTAAGTAAATGTAAGAACTAAATCTAAGTAAAGCTAAGTTTGATTTATCTTCTATTAATGTCCATGTACATTGTTAGTGTATTCCGACACATAGGAAATAAATTAGTAGAAATTATTTCGATAATAATCACATGCACTGGAACATGGTCGACGCATTTCGAACAAACCAATGTGGTTCATCATAGTCCTGATGATGAACCACATTGGTTGGTTCGAAATGCGTCGACCACGTTCCAGTGCATGTGATTATTACCGAAAGAACTTCTACTAAGTTATATGATGGATCATAGAATTTTAGATTACAAAAAAACATAGGAAATAGTTAAGTATAACTTGGTCTATTGTAAAGTTAGGAAAAGTGTGTTTCTTTAGCATGTACTTTTGTAACTTATAATCCAATGGCCATGATATGTAGTGATCTGACAGTTCATTTTCTCCTCGGTATTACCGACACTTGATCTATGGCTTAACACCCGATTGGTGCATGATATCTATTAAAAGAGCATGGAGGGTCATTTGTTCAGTGACCATTTATGAGAGAAGCTTATGTAAAATTTCTTTCTTTATATTAATAAATTTCTTGAAGTGGCCTTGTTGGCTCAGGTCGTGGACTATTTCCCTCTTCGAGGGTTTTAATAACATCAAATACTGGTGTACTGATCTGCGATCTATTTGTGAGCGGTGACCTTTTGTGTTTTATTTAAGGAACTTACCCTGTTAATTCCTACAAGGTATCAGAGTTGTTTGATGGCCGCATTCATTATTGATCCAAATCCGAAGCTGGGTTGACTACATGCGACTGTCGTTTTCCATATCTATTATTTATGAACACTTTCAAGTGGGAGAACTACTTTGTTGTGTCTGTAGCCCTTATGCTAGTGAGGAACCCCTTTCGTTTCATGTGAAAAGGTTTGCAGTTGCGGCCCTAGTTATGTAATTTTAGATATGGATATATAAAGTATTTTTTTTGCAGTTATATTTATTTATCCCTATGTTTATTTTGGTCTATAGTTTTTTTATTACCCTATCTATACCCTCTTCTCTACCTATGCTCTTTTCTCTTTTCTCTGTGTGATCTAGAAAACTTGAAACATAAAGATGAGATTTATCTGAGAACCCTAAGAGTTATGCTGCTAAACAACCAATAGATACTCTTCAAAATTAAGTCCGCCAAGAATCATAGGAGCATTCGAAGCTTCACTTGAAGCAGGCATGGCCTTCGCAGCGCAGGGTTGTGATTTACCTGGGCCGGGATTGACAAGCCACATGGGATTAAGAAATATATACCTTAGAGTGTGGAAATATCCCAACGACTGATGTGTAACAACTGGTGCAGACAAAGCCACATAAACGTTAGGTTGGACAGGGACAGACGTAATGACTACTGATGAACTAGGTGTCAATGGTGACAATCCTAGTGAAGGAAGGATCGAACTCCTTAGAGGAGTCGAAGTACTGGAAGATGCCATGGAAGCAACACCAAAAATAATCTGACTCAAAATCCGATAACTAAGTGGAAGTGACACCGATGGTGGGGAGGATTGATTAGAGACATGCAGGAGATCTTAAGGGAAAAGCTGATATTCTCCTGTGGACACAAGAATTCCTTCGCTGCCATTAGGACTCGAAGAATCCATGTCTGATGAAGCCGTAAGATCTTTGAAAAGAATACGAGGGCTAGGAGGTAAAGAAGTGGCTAAAAATGGTGATCCCGAAGTAAGAGGAGGAAATTCTCCCTTGCCCCCAAAACTAGACCAAGCACCTGGAGGAGGCCAATTGAACTCAACTGAATATTCAGGGGGATATCGGGTAGCAAGAGCCAATATAGTCAGGAGGATAGGCTATGAAAACTCGGAAGACCTAGTAGACTGAGGGGTTTCAAAAGAAACCTCAAGAAAAGAACTGCCACTAGGAGGCAGTGAAGAAGACAATGAAGCTGGTTGTTCCGCCACTGTGACAATATTTCAACACAGGAAGGAAAATGAGATAGGCAATCGAAGGCTTCAAGATCAAAATCTAAGGAGGAAAAAAAACAAGGAAAGCAACAATCTCTTAATGGGCATGTGATCATGGGTAATTAATTTTACAACATTGAAACCAAACTTTGTTGTTTCATGTTCTAAGAGTCGAGAAACAAACAAAAGATGACTCTAGTCACTTTCAATTTTAACTAAGTGTGAAAGGACAAGTTCTCGATGATCTCTTCTCTTTTTAAAGAATCATCAAAAGATCAAAATGAATACTTAGGTAATATAAGAAAGAGGGTGTACCAAGTTTTCGTGAACTTCCATATACACCTTGGTGATCAAATGAAAGAGACATGACCAAGGACTTAACGTACATGCAAGTAGTCTCCCCGAATGCTATGTTCAGTGTATCAAGATTACAGGGCGGAAGAATTGACTTCATATGGATAAAGGATTTGAACCTATATATGGGGGTCTCCCTTTATATATGCGACGGTACAGGGGGCACAAGTCTATACTAGTGCTGTCTAAAGCCAAATGGCGAACAACATCTACTATCTTTAAAGACGTCGGAACATGTCTCTAGCCTAGACCACTAAAAATGTTCGTGTTAGGTTCCAATGCTTCCTTAGGTTAATTCAATTGATTTTACATTTGATCTTGAATTAGCATTTCAGTTTCAAGGCCCTACCGAATTTGATCTCAAATTTCCTAAATGCAAGCTATATGCAATAGAACACCATTTTCCATTCGATGAATGCTAGCTAAAAGAAGGATATAGATCTTTCAGTAAGAAGTAAACATTGAAAACAGACGAAGAATTCCCCTAATGCATCTAATACAATCAAAATGAGAAACGAAAAACTCTTTCCTAGATGCTAGTTCTAGTTATGCAAAAGACTTTTTCATTTCCAATGCAAATGAAAGGATGCAATTTTTTTTGTTTTTCAAATGATTGAAGAACACAATGCACTAATTACATCAAAAAATAAAATCAAACACTAGTTAAGAGCACTATGAATTTAGAGATCTCAAAATGAATAATTCAAAGCAATACAAACACAAATGCACTCAAACTAATGATGCACTCTTTCAATGAAAGAGAGGCTTTCAAAGTGACCTAAACAAGCAATGTAATCTATGTTCGAAAATGAAAATATGGAGAGTCAAACAACCACAAAAGTAATCGTTCAACAAATCAAAATCTCGAAGGATCAAGAAATAATCAAGCAACTGATCAGGGAATCAAACTGACAAGAAACCAAAAGACTCAAACTTCTATCAGAAGGCTCAGTGAGTGAAAGACACCTAGAACCCTAGGGCTACTAACTGCACCGATAAGAAAATAGAAAAACAACTGAGAAGAGAAAGTCTAAAGAAGTCAAAACAACTCCAAAAAGACCAATTGAAAACAGAAAACAACCCAGAGCCAAGAACAACTGACCTAAAACTCAACAGGGAGGTCAAACCAAACCCTACAGGGTTCGGTGCGACTTTAATCAAGTTATGTCGAATGAAAATTTCGTGAATATCCCAGAATATGACGGTCAAAAGGGAGGTCTTCGGGAATATCCCAAAAACTTACAATCAAGATACAAGTTAATTATTTGACCTCTCTCCTCACCATCAGATTCTTGGATATTCCTAGAATCTATAATTGACATAAGGATGACCTAAGGAAGAATTTGAATCTGTGGAAAAAATAGAAAATTTAACTAAAAATGCATACACGAAAAACCCCGTCAATTTTTTTATTCCTTTTTGTTTGAGTGACTTATGCATCAACCTTATTGGATTCACATTGAACATTCAAATCAGTGAAAAAAAACTTGAAACTTGTATAGTGATTATTATATATCAAAAGATAATAATTTCACATCAAAACATGAGTATTCCATATCGAAACCTATATATGCCACCTATTACAATTATTGAGGGAGGAGAACATCATATATCTCTGTTAAATTATTAGAGCTTGCATAAGTAAGGACATAGATAGAGAATAATTGCATAAACTTGCAAGAATTGAGAAAAAATGGAAAAGGGAATGAATCCTGACAACAAGGCCACTTTAGATACCCATGTACAATGCATAAAGAGAAAAGAGAGAAAAACCGGGTACAGAAACCACCACCTAAAAAAAAACAATGCAAAACTACACAAAAAGAAAACTGCTAGGTTGTTTTGTCCTTCACTCTAAGACGATTTCTTAGAAAGTGAAACTTTTTCTTAGTGAAAGTCTTTGTGAAGATGTCGAAAACCTACTTAGAACTAAGACGTTAATACAAATTGACGATCCGATCATGAATAAATTCTCTGATGTAGTGTATGTGGATGTCAATATATTTGGTATGTTGCTGCTGGACTGGATCTATGCAAAACTTTAGTGTACTTTGATTATCACGCCATATGATAATCAGAAAATAGACAATGATACTAATATCAAAAATGAAATGATACAACCAAATGGTGTAAATGGTGGCATTGACTGCTCCCTTGTACTCACCCTTTACTCATGGTAAAGAAATGCCAACTTGCTACATGCTTGACAAACAAATGGGGCTAGATTCCAAAGTAAGCACATAGCTATAAGTGGACCCCTTATATATAAATGTATATGGAGGAATGTGCTTCCTTTAAGAAGAAGAGGTATCAAATCCCATGTTTGGATCAACGATTTCCTCTCCTTATCCATGGTTGCATGCTAATATGGATTCCATGCAACTTCATCATGTGTTTGATTATAAAATGCATGTACCATATATCCATCCATGGGCATGTCTATCTATAGGGGTGCATGCATGAACATGCATGGATTTAGGGATTTCTTCATGCATGCATGGTTTTATAGATGCCTCCTTCGATGCATGAATGGGCATGCATGGCTCCGCGGTTGAGAGTGCATGTGGGGCATCATCAAATTGAGACCTCATCATATTTGCATCATCAAAACCATAAATAGTAGAGGAATCAATGTCCTCTTCTATGTTTTCAAAGGTTGTGTCTACATTTATAGAAAATTATTCATCATTAGTGGAGGAGGAGATTTCCTCATGTGTGACATCTGCTTTATTGGACATGATAAATTCTCATCTGCAACAACTTCATCATCAACAGAGGAAGTTGAGTCTTCATGTGAAAATTTGTCTTGAGAATTTTTTCCATGTAGTTGATGATGGAATACGATGTGAAAATAATTGTTATTCATCGGTTTAATGAATTCTATGATAGATCGAGCTTTCTGTATCCAAATGGTGTTCTTGTAGATCATCTGCATCGACATATAATCCTGTAATTTTAGTTCATATTTCATGTGGTGATTAAATATCTACGATTTGATAGGGAATATCACGAGACACAAGTAGATACAATCTTCAATAAGCCATGTTAGATCTATTAAGTCAATTGAACTTCTCCTCCTCTGACATCGGTTCAATCTCAATTCCCATGACTATCTAGTGCAATCCTTTGCTCCTAAGATGAAGCAAAATCATCGACTTCCATTCATTGTAATAGTATAGAGTGAGAATGACAGATATTGGAAATTTCATTCTTCCACCAATTCAATTTTAAAGTAGTTTTCGACACTTTCAATTTGTGAAAAATTCCAACACTTTCAATCTCCCAGCAGTTTCTAATGATTTGATCTTCAAACTTGAAAAAAATTTCATGCATCTTCTATAGTCTCCTCATGAGTCTGATACCATGTTATTTTTAGGGCTTGCACATGTAAGGGTGTATCTCGAGAGTAATTGCACAGATTTGCAAGAATTGAAAAAAATGGAAGAGAGAATGAATTATGTATTTTCACTAATTATAAGAGAATCAATACATAAAGAAACTAAGTTAATCTTAAGTAAATGTAAGAACTAAATCTAAGTAAAGCTAAGTTTTATTTATCTTCTATTAATGTCCATGTACATTGTTAGTGTATTCTGACACAGATAGGAAATAGTTAAGTATAACTTGGTCTATTGTAAAGTTAGGAAAAGTGTGTTTCTTTAGCATGTACTTTTGTAACTTATAATCCAATGGCTACGATATGTAGTGGTATGATAGTTCATTTTCTCCTTGGTATTACCGACACTTGATCTATGGATTAACACCCGATTGGTGCATGATATCTATTTAAAGAGCATGGAGGGTCATTTGTTCAGTGACCATTTATGAGATAAGATTATGTAAATTTTCTTTCTTTATATTAATAAATTGCTTGAAGTGGCCTCGTTGGCTCAGGTTGTGGACTATTTCCCTCTTCGAGGGTTTTAACAACGTCAAATACTGGTGTACTGATATGCAATCTATTTGTGAGCGATGACCTTTTGTGTTCTATCTAAGGAACTTACCCTATTAATTCCTACACGGTATTAGAGTTGTTTGATGGCCGCATTCATTATTGATTCAAATCCGAAGCCAGTTTGACTGCATGCGACTCTCATTTTCCATATCTATTATTTTTGACTCACTTTTTATTTCTATTTTTTGTGGTTGTTTTTTGCAGGAAAAAGCACACACCCCAAAGAGCCAAAAAAAATACCCTTCCCCATTTCCAACAATTACTAAACGTTTTAACTAGCTCAGTTGGTGTAAATTTACTTTATGAGGATAGAGGTCTTGGGTTCAAGCCTTTTGGTCAAGTTACTTTTTCTATAAAAAAAATTGTTAAGTTACTTTTTCTTTTGTCAAGTTTAAAAAAAAACACATGTAAATTATCTTTTAAATTTACTTTATGTAATAGTGTTTCTCACCCATCATAAAAAGTGAGCCACTCAGAGTCTAAAGTCAATTTATTGTTTATTTAAGTTACGTTCTACTTGGTCATTATTTCATAAAGTCGCATTGTAAAAGTGACTCTCACTTATTCATAAAAGTGGGTCACATAAAGTAGTGTTTTTTTTTGTGAGATTATTATGTTAAGTTTGCAAAATGGGTTTTTTTTTTTAAAGGTACAACTTCATCATCAACTTTCAACCTATCACGTGACTACTTGGCATCAACTTCAACATTTATTCAAAAATGCATAACTTCTTCATCCGGAAGCCGTTTTCAGAGCTTTTTTTTTTTAACCAACCTAATTTTTTGAGATATTTCCATTAGAGCAGTTAATTTCAACCTTTAAAACTTCAATTTAAAAAAAAAAAAAAAGGTGGAAAGTGCATGTCTAGTTATTCTTAATAGCACCAATTATTTCGAATGGCTATCCTACATGGTAGACTTACTTATAATTAAATGGCTTTATAGAATAGCCTCAGGACTAGAATCCAAACCCACCGAAGAAGATGAAAAGGCTAAATGGGAAAATAAACAATATCAAGCATGAGGGTTGATAAGAATGTCCATTGTTTAAGATCTTATATTTCGTATCTAATAAATTGAATCCTATGATGAAGCTATGAAAAAGCTAAATACTATTTTTAGCATTCAAAATGAAATCAGAGCCCACCAGCTTGAAAATGAGTTGCTTACTTTAGACCCAAATAATTTCTCCTCTATTGAATATTTTTTGTCCAAATTCAAGACCCTTAGACTTCTCTGACAAGGTTGTAAGGTCAAAAAGGAAGATGATAGTCTTATCTATTCCATTCTCAATAAGCTAGGCCATCCATACTTTGTATTTTTTTCCACCTTCCATTCCACTAGATAAGCCCTCATTTCTCGAGGAACACCCTACAATCCCCATCTTTTGATGTCTTTTGCGATTCTTTGATAAGAGAACAAGAAATTTTTTTCCACCTTGGTATTATTAATACTGGAAACTCTTATAATAAAGCCTTAGCATCCCAACAACAACCAAATCCAAAGAATCCTAAGAAGAAACATCCTAAAAAGAATGGTCCTAAAAGAAATAAGGGTCTTAAGCAATCTCAGCTGCAAATTAAAAAAGAAACTCAAAAAACTGATAAGGAAAATAAAAGCAAAGGGAAGAATACATATAGACATTACAAATTTTTTAATCGTGATGGCCATGTAGAGTCAAAATGTTTTAAGAAGATGGAAGCCTCTGAAGCAACAATCATGAAGAAGCGCAACATCCATTTGGAGAACTCTCCAGCTTCATCTTCGAGAATGACACTTTCTGCATGTGGTTGTCAAGCATCAATATCTGGTTATGCATTAAATATATATTCTTATTCTCATTCTCATGAGTGGCTCATTGATTCTGGAGCCTCTTACCACATGGCCAAAAATAAAGCTATGTTGTCTTCTTTAAATGATTGTAACACCAAAAATATTTATGTTAGTGATGATAGATATCTTAGTGTTGTAGGTTCTAGAACCATTCATCTAGATAATGGTCAGCTTAATGATGTATTATGTGTTCTTACCTTGTCTTGCAACCTTCTATCTATTTATCAGATAACTCATTTAGGTGAAGGGAAAATCGTAGAATTCTCACCTCATGATGTTGTAATTAAGGTCCTAAGAGATCCTAGACATATTTTACCTACTGGAATTACTAATGATTCCGCAAGGTTGTATAAGTTTGACAAATTTGGGTCATCATGTCTTCCCTCCATTTTTGTTGCTCATAATGATGAAGTGAGCAAAATTTGGCATGAGAAATTTGGTCACTTAAAATATCGCTCTCTTAAAACTCTATGTAAATAAAATATGGTGACAATTCTTCCTATGGTATCTTGACGAGATGGTGTTTGTCCAGTTGTGTACTAAAAAACCATCATTGGGATAGTTTTGAAAAAAGTGCCTCTTGGCATGATTCAGCCCCTTTGCAACTTGTGCACAGTGATTTATGTGGTCCACTTCCAGTTGTTTTTTTGCTTTGTCTATAAGTACTTATTAACTTTCATTGATGATTTTTACAGACGCACTTGGGTATACTTATTAAAACTCAAGAGTGAATTTTTTAACATGTTATTAGCCTTTAAGGGCTTTGTTGATAAACAAATTTGACATCAAATTCTTAAGCTAAGATCTGAAAATGGAGGAGAATATGTCAAAAAAAAATTGTCAAATTTTTCACTGAGCATGGCATTAAATTGCAACATATTGTTTCGTATACTCCAAAACAAAATGGTGTATCTGAAAGGAAGAATCACACCCTAATTTTTTTTTGCTAATTGTATGATTCAATGTAAAAGAATTAATCTTAATTTTTGGGCAGAAGGAATTAACTATGCAAATTACATAGTAAATCACACTCATACTAAGGTTCTAAGGAATATAACTCCATAAGAATCCTGGAGCTCAATCAAACCAGATGTAAGTCACTTTCGTGTTTTTGGAAGTGAAGCTTGGGCCCATATTCCTGATGAAAAACATAAAGCCTTAGAACTTAAGAGTGAAAAATGTATTTTTGTTGGATATTTTGAAGATGTCAAAGGATATAGACTTATTAAACCCAAATCCAAAAATGGAATCATTAGAAGAGATGTAAAATTTGATAAACATATATCGGCATGCCAGCCTAGTTTGGCAGGTGTGTCATCTCTGGCCTGTGAGCCTGATTTGGCATATGTGCCACCTCTCTCTATTTATTCTACTTCTGAAAAAATTCCTTCTACTTCAGATGATGACACTGAGGATGAAAATTCTCCTCCACCTCCTTAGGATCTTCCTTTAGCTCCACAACTTCCAAAATGGGTCCGCTCTAATCGGGATGCAACAAGTTCTCTTGCAGGTGATCCTGGAAATCAAATTCATACAAGTTCTCAGTTGGACAAAGCCTCTTCCTTATTGGTTCAAATTCCATAAAATCATGATGTAGATACATTTGAAGAAGCTTTAGGTCATCAAAATTGGGATGAAACTATGAATGAAGAATATTGTTCCCTATTGGAAAATGATACTCGGGATCTTGTTCCTCCTCTAAAGGGAAGAAAATTTGTCAGATGCAAATGGGTTTACAAAATTTTTTTTGGACTAGATGGAATAATGGATAAACATAAAGCTCGTCTTATTGCTAAAGGATTTTCAAAAGTTGAAGGCATTGACTATAGTGAAACCTTCTCCCCCATTGCCAAAACGAACTATATTTGCCTTGTTCTTTCCCTTGCTGCCTCCTTTAAATGGGAATTCCATCAGATGGATCTTGAATCCACCTTCTTACATGGGGACTTGCATGAATATATCTACATGTAACAACCCCCTGGCTTTATCGAAAAAGAATATAGCTTTGTTTTTTGCCTTAGGAATTCTCTCTATGGTCTCAAACAAGCCCCTCAGGCTTGGTAAGCCAAAATGGATAGCTTTCTCTTAGATAATGGCTTTTCTATGTGTCATTCCAACAACACCGTCTACACCAAGAAAGTGGGTAAGTCCTTAAGCATCCTTGTTCTTTATGTTGATGATATTATCCTTACTGGTAGTGATCCCAACCAGATAAACCATGTGAAGTCTAGCCTCAAAAATAAGTTTGAATAGAAATACTTAAGACACTTGCATTATTTCCCTAGTCTTCAAGTCTTGCAATCCAAAGAAGGTATTGCCCTTTCTCAGTCCAAGTATGCAAGTGATATTCTACGCCACTTTCACATGGAAGAATGTAAGCCATCCCCTTCTCCCTTTCAGTCTGGAGTCAAGCTTTTAGTCACTTGTACTTCCCCAAAAGTTGATGCTACCTTATACCATCAACTTGTTGGTAAAATTTTGTATCTAACCCATACTCATTTTGACCTTTCCTTTGTATTCGGTCTTGTTTCTCAGTTTATGCACCAACCTCATGAAAGTCACTGGAAAGCAGCGAAAATAATACTTCGATATGTTCGAGGTAAAATTCAGTTCAGGATTCATTACAGTGCAAGAGCATCTCCATTGTTGGTTGGTTTCACTGATTCTGATTGGGCTGGTGACCCCGATGATCGAAATTCTACTACATGTTATGTATGGACTCTTGGTTCAGGACCTATTACATGGCCATTTAATAAAAAAATAACCATATTTGTTTCTTCAGTAGAAGTAGAGTATTGTGGTGTTGTTGAGGCAAGCAAGGAAGCCCAGTGGCTTCGTCAGATCCTGTCCAAATTTGGTCTTCATAAGCAGCATCCAACTACACTTTGGTGTGATAATAAGAGTGCCATTCAGCTGTGCAAAGATTGCATTGAGAATCAATGCATGAAATACATTGAGCTACACATTAACTTCATTATAATGCTCATTCATTATCATGTTCTTGCAGTGCACTATTTTTCAACCAATGATCAAGTTGCTGATATCTTTACAAAGGCTCTCACAAAAGTGAAGTTTACCAAACTTCGATCTATGCTTGGAGTTTAGGAAAGTTATCATTAAGGGGGGATAGGCTCTAATGCCTCCTTCCTTTTCTTATTGTGTCACCTTTGTAAATCCTTCAATCATATCCCAATTTGTTCTTAAGGGTGGATGTTAGGATATTTTGACACATAGGAAATAGTTAAGTATAACTTGGTGTAGTGTAAATTTAGGTAAAGTGTGATTCTTTAATATGTACTTTTGTAACTTATAATCCGACGATCATGATATGTAGTGATCTAATGGTTGATTCTCTCATCGATATTACCTACACTTGATAAGTGGCTTAAAACCCAATTGATCCATGAAGAGCATGGAGGGTCATTTTTGGTGACCATTTATGAGATAAGCTTATGTAAATTTTCTTTCGTTATATTAATAAATTTCCCGAAGTGGCCACGTTGGCTTAGGCCGAGGACTATTTTCCGCTCCGAAGGTTTTAACCACGTCAAATACCGGTGTACTGATCTGTGATTTGTTTGTGAGCGATGAGCTTTGGTGTTTGATCTAAGGAAATTACCCTATAAATTCCTACATACACCACATGCAAGCACTAAAGCTAAGTGTGTTTTATGATATGTTAATTTGCATGTATACCAACACTCTCAACTAGAAGTGAATATTCCCTAACATGGTTTCGAATGGATAGAGGAGAAAGAACACATTTCTATATAGCAAGTGAGGTGAAAATCAGAGGAACTAATAGATATACAAATCTCTCCATACATATCTCTTAAGAGTTGGCTTGGGATGGGTCAATTAGGTAAAAAATAAGTCCAATCGAGTCGATAAATTGATTGATATCCCCTAAAATTTTGATATACAATAGTGTAACCAAGAGTTTCATCTATGGATTCTTTTGAATTATCATGCTCTACACTAGCTTGAATGAAGGCAAAAACACTAGTTACAATGAGGTCGGGTTGATAGTGGAAGAGGGAAAACTCAACAATAGAGTGTAAGGTGTGTGGGTATGTAGAAAAGAGAGAGACAATTGAATTACATTCCGAACATGAGCTCGACTAGATTGAAGGTTCAACAAGGGAGACAAGAGTGTAAACACCAAAAAAACGTGGGAGGGGATATTGAAGACATGAAATGACATCAAATATATAACAAATGAAATTCTTAGGTTAGAATAGTAAATTTGACAAGCATGGAGAGGGATGAGAACCTACAATTCTATAGAATAAAAAAAGACTAGATGGTAGAAAGAAGCTATATTGAATGTGGAAAAAATGTTTAAACTTGGGTCTATACCATGCCAAATAAAGAATTAGTAACTCCTAGTTATATAATTTATATTAATATTTAATAAGAAATATACATTGTGGTGACCTTCATTTCATATTAGAAAGATACCTTGATATTTATTTATTTATTTACAATTTTATTTACAAGACAAAAATCCTAAAAAATTATGAGCAACACCATTTGTAATATAGTGATTTTGTGTCTTAAAATGTCGTTCGAAAAAAAGGAATTTGTTCAATTTATACAAATCATGGAATTTTGACATTGTTTTATTTATTTCAATTTTTATTAACAAGAAAAAAATCTTCAAGAATTGTTACCGACACTCTACAAAAATCATTCTTGAAGAATTGCTATCGACACTCTACAAAAATCATTTGATGAGTTGTCATCAAGGGATTATGCGTGTTCAAACATCATTGTGCCTTGACATTCCAAAGGGAATTTGTTGAATTGGCACAAATCCTAGAGTTTTGGATTACATATTTTATTTTCTTATTTATGAATGACAATGCAATATGTTAGCATCTTGGTACTATTGATGGAATACGATGTGAAAAAAATTGGTCTTTATTTTGATTCCAGTTTCGGATGATCCACATGAGATAGAGAGAAACATAATTTTCCACTTGAGGGGGCATCGTAAAATAAGTGTTTAACCAAACCCCAAAGTGAAGGGTGTAGGCATGAGATTCCTTGAACGGTTCCAAAATATCATAGAGGTGACATTACACCACATAGAGATGCGATGAAATCGTTGAAGTGACACAGGATTACAAAAGGTAACTGCCATAAGTGATTGCAGTGATAATTCTGCATGACATCGCAGTGATAATGTTACCACATCACAGTGATAGTGCAAAGTAAAGTTTCCTGATAAAGAAATTGGATAGCAATGAGAGTGCCATGCCAAGATTGCAGTGGTATGCTATGCAGGATTTTAAAATAAATTATGAATATAATTTCATATACATATATATGAAATTATAATCATAATTTATTTTAAAATCCTTCTTTAAAATCAGAAATCATAGTAGGCGTATGTTAAATTTTTTATTAAAAATATAAGATATGCATTTTTGGAAAACACAATTATATAAAACATTTTTTAAACCCTTATATGACGTCATGCAGTTTTGTGACGCGAATTTTCATTGCAATATAGTTTGTTTGTGTTTGAAATCTGAGGTTCATCGTTAGTTTAAAACTTTGGGTTAAGGTTATTAAAACCTTGGTTGCATTAGTTTTGTTGTATTGTTTTGTTTAATGCCATGAATTTTGACTTAAGATATAATACACAAGATATAATATATATTATAAACTTATTAAGTTTATAATATATATATTAAATAAGTTTTATTTTAAATGCTTTTCCTTTTATGCTGCGCCATATAAAGTGAAAAAGTTAGAATAGACGTAGTATGGTAGTGTATTGTTGTGCAGTGAAAAAGCCCGCAGGAAGAGGAAAACAAAAAAAAACACATAAATGAAGTTTTTTTATGAAAGAGTACTATATGTGTGTTTTTTTTTGTAAGAGACAGAGAGTTTTGTAAGCACTGTGTGTGAAGCAGTCAGACACATTTTGTAATCCCACTTCAGTGGAAGAAAATTTGTAATAGTTTTTTTTTGTTAATGAAATAGAAAGAGTTTGTGCCATCTCTGTCCATCAGCAGCAAGAATTTTTTTTTTAATCTCTATGTTGTAGAGGAGACTCTTTATTCTCCCTGTGTGTTCTGGAATCATAAAAATTCCAACATGGTATCAGAGTTAGTCCAAGCTCTTTGAAGGATAGTCAAAGAAGCTGAAGGAAGGATTTGTTGCAGCAGTTCTCCAGTAGAGTGAAGGCTCAGCAATAGTTCAGGTATTTCTAAAAAAAACAGAGTTTTGTTTTGTTTAAAAGAGTCCAGTCCTCAAAGACAGAGTTTGTCTTTTAAATAAGGAAAGACAATTTGTTTAAAAAAAACACAGTCAATTTTATTGCATAGTTCAGAGTGCTAGCCATGGAAGGAGCCAGCACAAGAAAAAGTATTGGAAATACTCAGCTCCCACCGTTCAATGGGAAGAACTATGATTATTGGGAAATCACCATAAGAGCCATGTTTGCCTCTCAAGGCTTATGGGAGCTTGTTGAAGATGGTTTTGAAGAACCAGAAGATGAAAATGCCTTTAATGCCTTAACACCGGCAGAGAAGGATTTGTTGAAGAGAAATAGGAAGGACTCAAAAGACCTCTTCTATCTCTATCAAGCAATACATGAGAGTGTGTTTCCAAGGATAGCAGCAGCTAAGAGATCCAAGGATGCATGGGATACCCTCCAGATTTCCTATCGAGGTATGGAGAAGGTGAAGACACCAAAGCTACAATTGTTTAGGATAGATTTTGAAACTCTCTGTATGAAAGATTTTGATAACATAGACTCATTCTCCACACATGTGATTGGGTTGGTTACCCAGATAAGGTCTCATGAAGAGACACTTGAAGAAAGAAGGATTGTGGAGAAAGTGTTGAGGATCTTACCATAAAGGTTTGATGTTATAGTCACAACCATTGAAGAGACAAAGGATCTCACAAAGCTTACAGTTGATGAGCTTCATGCATCACTGATGACTCATGAACAAAGATTGGGTAGAAATGAAAACTCATCTTTGGAGCATGCCTTCAAGACCCAAATGTCATTTGGAAGAGGAAGAGGTCAAGGTAGAGGAAACTACAGAGGAAAAGGAAGAGGCAGAAGCCAAAACAGAGGAGAAAGAAACAGCCCTGCAAATACTCAAGGAAGGGGCAGCAATCAAAATCAGAACCAAGGCCAAGGCAGCAACCAGCATGGTGGAAAAAATCAAGCACATGGACAAAGGTATGATAAATCCCAAGTCCAATGTCATTACTGTAAGAATTATGGTCATTATCAAAATGAATGTAGGAAGAAACAGAGTGACATGGGTAATAGACCCAGTGCTAATTTTACAAAAGAAAATATTAGTCAAGATAAGTTGTTTTTAGCATGTAATATGGCTGAGGAAAAGAATGAGGATATATGGTTTCTAGACTCAGGTTGTAGTAACCATATGAATGGAAACATTGCCATGTTTTCCATGTTAGATGAAAATGTAAAGTCTCAAGTTACATTGGGGACAGACAGTAAGGTCTTTGTCATGGGAAAAGGCAGAGTAGGTGTTTTGACAAAGAAAGGAGAAAAGAAGAGCGTATCTGATGTATATTATGTACCAGGTATGAAATGTAATTTGTTAAGCATTGGACAACTCATCCAAAAGGGCTACAATGTTTTCTTTGAAGATGATGTATGCACCATCATGGATAAACCACCAAGCAAACAATGTATTGCACAAGTGAAGATGACAAGGAACAGAATGTTCCCTCTCAAGATGAGAGCATATTTGAAGAAAGGAGATGAAGTGGCAGCAGTGACACAAGAGACATTCCAAACAGAAGCAAAAGATGAAAACTGGTTATGGCATTTGAGATTTGGACATCTTAACTTTGGAGGTCTGAACTTGTTGCACAGAAAATGAATGGTAAAGGGATTACCATTAATTGAGAAACCAGAGAGCCTCTCTGAAGGCTGCATCTTGGGCAAACAACACAGAGAAAACTTTACATCAGGAAAGAGCATAAGGGCAAAGGCACCCTTAGAAATTGTTCATTCAAATTTGTGTGGACCAATGCAAACACCATCACTAGCAAGCAACCACTATATGTTGACTTTTATTGATGATTTCATAAGGAAAACTTGGGTTTATTTCTTGAAATATAAAAGTGAAGTGTTTGAAAAATTTTGCCACTTTAAGGCACTTGTTGAGAACCAAAGTGGGCAGCATATTAAAGTTTTAAGAACTAATATTGGAGGTGAGTATGTCTCAAAAGAATTTCTGCATTTTTTCAGAGAAAATGGAATACAAAACAAATTTACAGCAAGGTACACACTGCAGCAAAATGGAGTTGCTGAAAGGAAAAAAAGAACAATCATGGATATGGTAAGATGTATGCTGAAGGCACAACATTTGCCAATTAAGTATTGGTCTGAAGCTGTACATTGTGCAGCATACATCTTGAATAGATGCCCAACCAAAGCAGTAATGAACAGAGTTCTGGAAGAAGCATGGAGTGGCATAAAGCAAGGTGTCACCCACATGAGAGTTTTTGGTTGTGTGGCTTATGCACACATTCCGGATTAGCTAAGAAAGAAGTTGGACAGTAAGGGGGAGAAGTGTATTTTTATTGGATATAGTGAGGAATCCAAAGCTTATAGGTTGTATCACCCATCCACCAATAAATTCATTGTGAGCATAGATGTTCAGTTTATTGAAGAAGAAGCTTGGGATGGAAGCATTGAGAAAACAATCAATGTATAGATCTGTTTGTCTCATGATGAAAATGAGGATGAGATGGCTGAAATACATCCATCATTAGCACCACTACCTCCACCAACACAAGGACAGCAAGGGACACCAAAAGCTGGAGTAAGAACACCCTTGAGAAGAAATGAGAGTGCTTCTCCAAGCACACCACAAGGAGAAGATTTGAGTGCTTCTTCAAGCACATGTACACCAAATGAAAGAGGAACCAGATTTAGAAATTTAAATGACATTTATGAGCAAGAGGAAGAAAATGAAGGTATGAACTCTTTATTTGCATTGTATTGTCATGTAGATGATCCTATTCATTTTGAAGAAGCTATAAAAGATCAGAAATGGATAGATGCTATGGATGAAGAAATGAATGCAATAGAGAAAAATAAAACATGGGAATTGGTTGATCTCCCAAAAGGTAAGGAAGTCATTGGAGTAAAATGGGTTTATAAAACCATGAGTGATGTTGAAGGTAAGATTGAAAGGCATAAGGCCAGACTTGTTGTCAAAGGCTATAAGTAGCAACATGGAAGAGATTATGAAGAAACTTTTGCACCGGTTGCAAGAATGGAAACAGTGAGAGCAGTGTTGTCCATAGCAGCACAACACAAGTGGAAGGTTTACCAAATGGATGTAAAATTAACATTCCTAAATGGAGTTTTGATGGAAGAGGTTTATGCTGAACAACCTCTGGGCTATGAGAAAAAAGGCCAAGAGAAAAAAATTTGCAGATTGAAGAAATCTCTTTATGGGCTGAAACAAGCACCAAGAGCATGGTATAGTAGGATAGATTCCTATCTACTGGAAAATGGGTTTGAAAAATGTGAAGGAGAACCCACATTATACATCAAGGAGAAAGATGGTAAGATGCTAATTGTTGTTTTATATGTTGACGATGTGATCTTTATAGGAAATGATGATTACCTCATTGAGAATTTTAAATTAGTCATGACGGATGAATTTGAGATGACTGATATGGGATTGCTAAAATACTTCTTAGGAATAGAAGTAGAGAAAAATGAAAATAAAACTTTTATTTCTCAAGCTAAATATGTGAATGAATTTTTGGAAAGATATTCCATGCATGATTGCAAGGTAGCAATTACTCTGACAGTAATGGGATTGAAACTCAGCAAAGAGGACAACAGAAAGGATTTTGATCCTAGTTTGTACAAGAGCATAGTTGGCAGCCTCATGTATTTGATTGCAACTAGGCCTGATATTATGCATGCTGTGAGTTTACTTTCTAGATTTATGGAAAGGCCAAAGGAGGCACATTGGAAAGCAGCAAAAGGAATTATGAGGTATGTGAAAGGAGCAAAGAGGTATGGAATTTTATGAACTACTTCAAAAAATTCTGAAATGATTGGATATACTGACAGTGATTGGGATGGAAGTATAGATGACTGGAAAAGTACATCTGGTTATGTTTTTCATATGGGTTCAGGAGCCATTTCATGGGCTTCTAAAAAACAACCAATTGTGGCATTATCTATAGCAGAAGCAGAGTATGTGGCAGCTACAGCAGCAGCATGTCAAGCAGTGTGGATGAGAAGAATGTTGAGGAATTTATGTCAAGAACAGGTAAAAGGCACAGTGATTTATTGTGAAAATAGCTCAGCTATAGCATTTTCAAAGAATTATGTGTTTCACAAGAGAACGAAACACATTGATGCCAAGTTTCACTACATTAGGGAATTGGTGAACAATGGTAAAATTGTTTTACAACATTGTAGAACAGAGGAGCAGTTTCCAAAAATTCTGACAAAACCACTGGGACAAAAAAGTTTTGAATATTTGAGGAAATTCTTGGGTATGATAGATAACCCAGTAGCTGACTTTAAGGGGGAGTGTTAAAAATATTAAAGTCACCTGCAAAACCCCGTGCAAGAGAAATGGAGTACAACAGGGGCAGAATGGGTTAAGTGTGTTAGACTCGGTCCTGTCAGTCCCTTGTCAGAAATCATTTCGCTTTTTGCATATCATTTTTAGGTGTCTCACTCATTTCACTTCGTTGCATTTCGCTAGGGGCATGCCATGGACTGAAGAGAGGGTCTGGTTTTCTTGTGTTTCCTCATGGTTGTACCTACAGGGCTAATTAAAATTCCTCAAAAATCACTGAAGTTCAGGTCACTTCATTCATGGTCATAAATGATTATTTTTGTCAAAAAGAGCCTTTAGTCCTAGAGTCTAGGGTCTTCAGTCTTTTGGTACATGTAATAAAATCCCACAGGCCATGAGGTTGGTTTCAAAAGGTTCCTATTTCACGTTTTTATTCTCAAAAACATTTGAAGACATTTCTAGTCCAAAACTCTGTTTTGGAACTAGAAATTGTCAAATTTCATTTTTGTAATAATTGTGTATTTGTTCCACCATAAGAAGTTCAAAAGCAGCCTCTGATCTTTGCCAAAGCAAAAATTCCAAAATCCCTGCAAGAATCAAGACATTTCATCAGTCCAAGACTCAGAAAAAGTAATGAAGAGCCCAGAAAACCTAATCATTCATTAAAACCCCTTTTCATATCTATTTACTAGCCTAAAATCAATATCAGTGTTTCATTTAGGTCATCTCAGGCCCTATTGGACATTTTTTCCGAGATAGACCCGGAGAGAGCCCTCTCCTGTCCTCGTAGGGCTAGCTACGAGGCTAAGCTTGGTTTGATGTTGCCTCGAGTTTTGCCTTCTTCAGCCTGAGGCAGATTCGAGCGCTAACATAGTGGCGACCATACTGAGGAGGTCCTCCTCGGTACAGGATGACAAAGTTCAGATCCGATTGCTGATGGTGGACAGCAGTCAGACACCTGAAGGCTGAAATCGTTCACCTGGCGACTCCAGCTCGATCCAAAGATTCCAGTGCTCACTGATCCATTCATGTAATGGTAGGGTATGTGGCAAACCCTGCTCTTTGTGAAGTTGTAAAAGAGGTTAGAGATCAGTTAGCAGATTTTGAAATTGATGAAATATTTTTCAGTGTCATGCTTCAATGTTTGAAATCTCCGAAGTTTCCTCTTGAAGCTAAAACTGGTGTCTGCGAGTTAGTTTTTGAAAGGTTTGAGAAGGAGATTCAGTGTTTAAATGATCAGATCCAGTCATATGAATTCCGAGATCCCAAAACGTTTTTGGAAACTCTCCCTCCTTCAAAACAAGAAACAATAGAGTTACCTGTGGATGTTTGCAGTGACAGTGTGCAGCTGGAAGTATGTATTGCAGAGTTGGGGCAGCAAACAGAGTCTGGATTTTGCGATCCTATTGCAACATACATGGAAATGTTTTTCAGTTTGACTGATAGATCAAGCTGTCTATTACATAACCAGGCTCATTATGTGCATGTAGGGCTGCCAGCAATTGCATCTGTGATCTGGTTGAAGCACTCTCAAGCAACATTCTTCTCAGATTTACTTAAATGGTTGACCTGGCATTACAGCATTACTTGATCCATGGACTCTGCAGCAAAGTAGGGTAGATAAATAAGCAGCCAAATGGCAGCATCTTGTTCCAGTTTCATTGCAGCTTTGGTTTGAAGTTTGTTAAGTCAGTTTTTCAGTTATTTCACTCTTGAGATCGAATCAGTTTGAGTTCAGTTTCAGTTTAAAAATTGAGTCAAGTCTCGTGTTGTCTGTCGAAATAATGATTCCATAGCCCAATGGAAGGAGGCACTGTCTGCTCTCCCAAAGATCTGTTGTTCTTGGCACCTCCAAGAAGCGGCAGCTGCCATCCCCATTGGAGCCAATGTTAGACTCGGTCCTGTCAGCCCCTTGTCAGAATCAAATTATCCAAAGTCCATTTCTCATCATCTGCAGTCATTGATGTTACTGTGGTCCAGAAAAGAGTCATTTTAATTCTTGAGCCCAGGGTTTTGTCTTCAAAAGTTCTTCAATAACATGTGCAAGCCAGAGGAAAGTTCAGTAAGTTATTATTTCAGGAGTTTCAATGATCAAAAGGATGATTCTTCTCCAAAACCTTGTTTTGGAGAAGAAATTGTCAAATTAGTTGTTTGTAATAAGCATATTTTTAAAGTCTTCCCTCATGAAAAATGTCAAATGCAGGCCCTAGTTACCTTGCCAGGACTCATCAGCTCCTATCCCTGCAAATCAGACAAAGAAAAGCATTCTACATAACTGTTCATTGATGGAAAAAATTTTATTCAAGGTTTTTACCTCTCTATCCACTTCAATGCAATCATACAAGTACAGTCTATGTAATGCCAATTCCACATCTAATATTGGCCATGATGCTGAAGTTGAGGGAGAAACAGAGTCTGCCAAAAATTTGCAAGAGCTTCTTCTGCATCTTATTTTTTTGGTCGATATACAGGTTCTGATGATGCTGTAAGGAAACCCATTTTGGTTACATGGTTGCAATATTTATCTTTAATATGTTCTCAGCTCAATTCAGGTACTAGTAAGAGTAAAGAAATTAAAGAAAGGTCAACTATCATCAAAGATAAAGATGTGCAATTAAAAACGAACACAAATTACTGGTGGTTTTTAAAAGGAATAGAGGGAATTACAGGCGCTGTCATGGTAATTTTGATGGTGGTTGCATTCACTTTAGCTACGCCCTTGTTCAGGAAGAACAAGGTGAAACTTCCTAGATCATTACAGAGGATAGCCGGATTCAACGCTTTCTGGTATTCACACCATTTGTTTATGATCGTGTACACTCTCTTGATCATATATGGATTCTTTCTCTATCTCACACACAAATGGTACATGAAAACGACATGGATGTACCTGGAAGTTCGAGTATTATTATATGGAGGAGAACGAACACTGAGAGCTTTCAGATCAGGTTCAAAACCCGTGCAAATACTAAAGGTTGCAATCTATCCCGGTAATGGCTTAACACTTCACATGTCCAAACCTCAAGGGTTCAGATACAAGAGTGGCCAATACATGTTTGTCAATTTTCCTGTTGTATCATCTTTTGAATGGCATCCATTCTCCATAATATCGGCTCCAGGAGATGACTACTTGAGTGTCCATATTCGGACATTGGGTGACTGGACACGAGAGCTCGAAAATTCATTTGCAGAGGTATGTGACCCTCTAATGGGTGGGAAAAGTGGCCTGTTGAGAGCAGATTATGTGCAAAGAAAAACCAACCCAAGATTTCCGAAGTTGCTAATCGATGGGCCTTACGGAGCACCAGCACAGGACTACAAAAAGTATGATGTCTTGCTTCTTGTTGGTCTAGGAATCAGAGCCACTCCATTTATCAGCATTCTCAAAGACATTGTCAACCACATGAAAGTATCTGAGGAAGGAGGAAACATTGAAAATGTAAGGAAGCATAAGAAAAAAAAAAAAATTTATACAGTTCGTGCATTCTTCTATTGGGTTACTAAAGAGGAAGGTTCATTTGACTAGTTCAAGGGAGTCATGAATGAAGTTGCAGAGATTGATCAAAAGGGCATAATTGAGTTGCACAACTATTGCACAAGTTTTTATGAAGAGGGTGATGCTCGATCAGCATTGATAGCTATGTTGCAGGCACTGAATCATGCCAAACATGGTGTTGATATTGTATCTGGCACTAGGGTTTGCACACACTTTGCCAAGCCTAATTGGAGAAACGTCTTCAAGAGTATTGCTCTCAAGCACAAAGACTCTAGAGTGGGGGTTTTCTACTATGGTCCTGCTGCTCTTATTGATAATTTGAGGTAGCTTTCATTGGATTTCACACGTAAAACTTCCACCAGATTTGACTTTCACAAGGAAAACTTCTGATGCCCAGGTAGTTCAATTGTTTGTGTGTTATTAACTTATTTGTGCATTCACGTTATCAACACCCAAGGAGGCAAGGAATCAAAGAGTCTATCCCTTACTTGCCCAGAAGTTATAGCCACTGTCTCAAGAGAAAAAATGAGTCTCTTTTGACAATTGTTTTCTTTGTATATTAGAACATGAAATTTCAGAGCCATACAACAAATGAGGAAGATGAATTACTACAGAAAGTAATCAATAGGTGCCTTGATGCTAATGGGAATCAAACTCTTTCTAGAACTTTTGCAGGATGTGGAAATAGGAAAACACATATTGCTTGACGCTTTTCCCAAATGGTCCAGACTTTGCTCAAAAAAGGCGAAATTTAGTTTAAAAGCTAATTTTATTGAAAATTGGTTTTTATTCAAATGACAGATGGAAAGATGGCAGTCAAAAAACTGAAAACCAAAATTAGAACTTAGATATCGACCATAAGCAGAAAAATAGGATTTGAGGCCTATTTTTATTTTCAGTTGCGATTTAAAGGAGTTACACCTACAGATTTCATTTTTTTGGTCATCAACAGATTCAAGGGGAGCATTGTGTTGTTTTCAGAACAAATAGATGACTCTTTCTCTATTTTGTAATTTCAGGTGAAACAATGCCCTTGTTTTGGGTCGATCTATTTTCTCCTGAGCTTATTTATTGTATGAAAAATTATTTGTAAAGGGTTGAAAAAGTTCTGGGAGAGCTGTGGGAGGAAAAAACCCAGCGCTATCATTGTACAGTTTGACGGAGGGATAATTAAATGGTACAGCTCTGAGTTATAAGATTCTTGTGGTGTGAAGTTTAACATATGTTTTTCTTCTGTTTCATATGTCTTTTGTAATGTTTCATAGCTCATTCATAATCGTTTCCAACTGAATACTTTACAGTAAGAAAGGTAGAATTCAGTCATTGCTCTGCCTTGAGGTGTTCAGATGTTCTATGTTTTCTTCTGTCTGTAAAGGACTCATTGTTAAATGCCCTTTTCATCTTTCTTAAACAGTCTTTACATACCATTTAATTTCAAATTAATTGTTAAATTTCACTCCTACCTCGCCTTATGGAATAATCTGTGCCTTTGATTAAATATCTGCTCTTGCTGTCTTTGCCCCATACAGCCCAGAAAACCTAATCATTCATTAAAACCCCTTTTCATATCTATTTACTAGCCTAAAATCAATATCAGTGTTTCATTTAGGTCATCTCAGGCCCTATTGGACATTTTTTCCGAGATAGACCCGGAGAGAGCCCTCTCCTATCCTCGTAGGGCTAGCTACAAGGCTAAGCTTGGTTTGATGTTGCCTCGAGTTTTGCCTTCTTCAGCCCGAGGCAGATTCAAGCACTAACAAAGTGCACACCACTGTGCATTTAACAGAGGCATGGAGAAACTGTAAGGATGAATTTTATGTTTATGGCGGCAACCAAATTTTCAGAAGAATTGAAGGTGTTCGTGGTCTTTACCACACAACACAAATTTTTATTGTAGATCAGTCTTATCAGGCTTTTACGCCCTCACCAACCAAAAGGTGGTTAAAAGTTTAAACGCGCCAAGTCTTTTTGAATAGAGCGGGTCCCATCTCCAGCGCAGCGACGTGGACCAATCAACGTTCATCGCTATATCGCTCATTGCAACTTTTGTCTGCACCACAACAATGGTCGATCGTTGAACCTGCAATGTGATGTGGTCCCCACCAGCCATCGGAAATCACACATCGCTCCACACCACCGCAAGTTACACCACTCACTTGTGACGTGATGCATCGACATCGCAATATCGCATATCGCAACATTGCATGTCACAAGCACCAAAGGCTTGAAGTTTTTTCACTGCGCTGGGCCGCTGATACGATACGTCGATGTGAAGCCGGTCCCACATGCCAACTCACCACAGTCAACCAATCACATTGTTTCGCATTCATTTTTTACCTGGCGTCACTTCAACCATTTGTTACGCGAATTTTGTTTTAAATCTGGCTCATAAAACCTTTGGAGTCCGATGGGGCCCAGCGCTGGCCAATCAAATGGCGTTCGCGCGACTTCGGGCCTTGGTGATGTCATGCAGTTTTGTGACGCGAATTTTCATTGCAATATAGTTTGTTTTTGTTTGAAATCAGGGGTTCATCGATAGTTTAAAACTTTGGGTTAAAGTCGTGCAGCGGAGTATTAAGGTTATTAAAACCTTGGTTGCATTAGTTTTGGTTGTAATGTTTTGTTTAACGCCGTGGCTTTTGACTTAGGATATAATACATAGGATATAATATATATTATAAACTTATTAAGTTTATAATATATATATTAAATAATTTTTATTTTAAATGATTTTTCTTTCATGCTCCGCCATATAAAGTGAAAAAGTTAGAATAGACATAGTATGGTAGTGTATTGATGTGTAGTGAGGAAAATAAAAATAAAAAACACAGAAACAGAGTATTTTCCTGAAAGAGCACTGTATGTGCGTTTTTTTTTGTAAGAGACAAAGGGTCTTGTAAGCACTGTGTGTGAAGCAGTCAGACACATTTTGTAATCCCACTTTATTGGAAGAAAATTTGTAATAGATTTTTTTTGTTAATGAAATAGAAATAGTTTGTGCCATCTCTGTCCATCAGCAGCAATAATTTTTTTTTTAATCTCTGTGTTGTAGAGGAGACTCTTTATTCTCCTTGTGTGTTCTGGAATCATCAGAATTTCCAACAATATGTATATATATAAACTAAGCAAAATCTCCAACGGATATTAAAATGAGTTACTCATTTGGTTGGTTTGAGTGGTATTATTTTCGCATCTTTAAAATACGAGTGATAGGAATGGGATAAGGAACAACATATAATAATAATCTTATTCTGGTATTAAGGAAGTGCCCACAATTGAAACTTGAACACACGTTCCAATCTATGCATGGCATTATATTCGTAGAAGGCAAAAGAAATCAAAATTTTCAGGCCTTCATTTTATTGTGAGAAAATGGATAGTATTGTAAATTCGAATGCTAAAGATAGATCAATTTAAGGAGAGAAGTTGATAGGGTAAACAATTTTTTGATCAGGATAGAAAAGTCCAAAATGTCGTTCATCCTCATCCCTGCCTTTCAGATTTTCATTGAAAAGAGAGAAAATATATGTATCAATGTTCTATCCAGGCCTCTTTGGCGTTCCTGCATTTGAAAGTACATGTTTGATCAGTAGCCACCTCAGTCCCCGTCGAAGGCCACCTGCTCTCAGTTATGACGATGGGAATATCGAGATGTCTCGATTTATCCATAGACAAAATCAGAGAATCCACCAGAGCATCGAACAAGATTTTATAGAGACAACCTCCATCATTCACCACGGGATCTGAGGATCGAAAAAAAGCATAGTCTAAGGAGATTTGGGCCTTGTTGTAAATGTAACTAAATTAGGGATACACATTAGCCATGAAAGTACACCCATTTTCTGCCAGAAAGTTTAGTGCATCACTCATGTTGCTCTTCAATTCATCAGAGAATTATCCCTGAGAAGGAGGATATGATTTTCCCAGAACAGATGTGGCGTGGGTGGTGGAAACCTTTATAGAGTTCTGCAAATTGGCACTCTGGACTGCGGTTTGAATGTTTGTCATGGCCGGGACACAATAGGGAAGATGATCCCGATTTTCTATAGCAAAAACTTCGTTGCCAACTGCGATGTATTTGATGTTGGTGGCCGGATAGAATTGGCTAATGTTGTCGTTGACCCAACCATTTGCTGCAGCCTGATCTGATGCGATCTTCTGGAGCTCATCGTTCCCAACTCCCACAATCACCTCGATTCCTCCGCTATTTTGCAATGCTCGAAGCGCTTCGTGATGTGCTTGGAAAATCCTAACTTTGCCGATGTTGCGAGACCTTATCATATTTTCCACCTGATCTGGAAGTAGCAAATTGTTTGCAACCATTCCATAGCAGACTCCAACTACAATAATATTCTTACAATTCAGTTAGATTGTCATAGGCCTTCAATTCTAAAAACCATTCATTATTATTACGTGCACACATTAGGATAATAGCAATGAAAATTAAAAGAAATCATAATTGTTTGATACCTCTGTTGTTGGAAAACATTTCTCAACCAGCTGTATATTTACTTCCAAACAATAGAAGAGTGGCTTACTAAAAATGATAGTTATGGCCTCAGAAACTGATTGCTAGAGATTATGGGATATAGTGTGAGAGAAAGGGCCCTTATACACTATATATATAGAGAGAGTGATGATAGACTCTGTGCAGTGTTTAAAGAAGGGAAAACAAATTCGTAACGACTCCACCTAAGTAAAGACCATCACCACGATTCGCAAGATGATTACAAAAATAGGTGAATAAGTGACTTTGTTGACTAGAAAATATTGGTTTTAACGCATTGCCACGACACCCCTGGTCACTGTCAACATTAACGGGTCATCCATGGCGCTTCCTGCCCTCTTTTCGGGCCGTGTTTAAGCCGTTAATGCGAGAAAATGGGAGTAGGTTCGTGTATGGGTTCGTGTAAAGAAATCTGAGAGAAGAAAGACAAAGAAGAGACTCAACAAGGCCAGTAAGCCTGTTGTAGCTGTTGTAGTGCAAGATTTTTGAATCGTCTACGTAAAATTGGTATCAGAGCTAGAAATATAGTCTGGTTCGAGAAAAAGGTCAGTACTCAAATTTCGTCATCTCTTTATTTAAAGAAATATAATGGACTCATTCAGAAAATCAATTTATTTCAGAGAAGTAGAAGAGAAAGAAAGAGCAGAACAAGATCCCCTTCGGGATATGTTTGCCTCTGCATCTAGTAGATTTTTAAATTCTTCTGAGTTGTTGTATGAAGAAACTGAACCATCCACAAGATGGAAACTCCCCAAGATTTCTACGTCCGAATTCTATTCTGACGTGAAAGCCTTTAACCTTAGAGCTGCCACTAGAATATACATTAAGGATTCTATTAGTTCCATTCAAGAAAACTCAGATTGTGTACAGTCCATACCCCTTCTTGATCTGAAGTAGCTTCAGGTAGAAGCTAAGAAGTTAGATACAAAATATTTGCATTTGGGTTGTATTAGAGTTTGAATCAGTGCTCTCACTCACCAAGGGTTAAATACTTATGTATTAGCCACTATGAGAGATCTCACACATAAAAAATATCTTGATTCAATAATTGGAGGGATTGTAGCCCCGTTGTCCAATGGTCCTGTCTGGTTCGATCACTATCCAAAATTTCCAATCTATGTGTTTGATGAAACAATAGCAGACATCCTACAGCTTCAGATCCAAACCTCGGGATTTGATATGAAGAAGAAAAGAAATAACATTTCCATACAGACCAGGGGGTGTTTTAGACATACCAATACCCTTTATCTTGCAGTCCTCCATGCACCCAGAAGAGACTCAAATACTAGTGTTGTTGTTCTCACTGATTCTAAGAATCAAAAGGTGGAACACCAAGCTATCAAGTGGGAAGAACTGAGTTTCCCAGAACACTGGGTAGTACCGAACCCAAAGCCTATTGCTGCCAGATGTATCACTTCTGCCAACATCAGTGAAAACCAATCCTCAGCCACTCTGTCCTTTCCAAGAAGATCTACCATAGATAGAAGAAGGATTGAAGAAGCTTGCAAAAAATCTCCTTTGTATAAAGATCCAGATTTTGTAGATACAGCTTGTTCTAACATTGTTTCCAATTCCTGTAAAAATAATGCTTCATTTGAGTTTGCACAACTTGTAAATTTCAATTATCTTGAAGTTTCATGCCCTGAGTGTAAAATCCTGGTTAATCTAAGTAGTTTTGCATGTCTGGTTATTCATTAAAATCATAATTCTAGGACAGGAGAAGCCCCAACCTCTACCTCTGTAAATCCTTGTCCCAATCCAAAATGTTCTGACATCCCATTCTCGCATGAGTCAGACCATGTTCTTATGATCCATGAATTGCCAACCCTTGAAAATGAAGATCCCAGGTTAACAGAGATGTTCAGTAGATTAAGGCCACCCAGCATGCCTAGATATGGTATTGGTTATCTTGAGCAGATGAATCATTTGATCCGAGAATAGAGGTTCAAAGATCTACCTGCTGATTGCAAGAAACCATCAGTCACAAAGATGCATAAGTTCTTCACAGTTATGGATGGATGTAAGAAGTAAAAGATTGATTCCTAGTGGATGAAACAAATGTTGAATTGGGATATCTATACACATCCTGAGGTTGATTCCTTTAGTCTCACGCACTCACGAGAAGAAAAAATAAGACTGTCTAAACAATGGAAAGATTACATGGAAAGATCTAACACTTGGACATCTTTCTATTCCTGGAAAAGGAATAAACAGTCTGATAATGTCCTGATGACTGATTCTACAACATCCTCTTCCTAAAATTCTTGGTCAACTATTGATAGTAGTAGAGTTGAGACAACTATTACTTTTCCTCCTTTCAAAGGCATCATCCTAGGGGAAGCAAAAAATACAGAAAAAGCTATTCCCTTAGTTCTCAAGGATGACAATGCACATGGCATTGATGGAAGAATTCAAAAAGCCAGTGAACAACTTAACTGGACAAATACAACTATCACCGGCTTCGAAAGAAATGTGGCCAAAACATTCTTTGTAAAGGAACATATTGACAAAGTCCAAGTCTCAGTCAATGATGTAAATAGTGCTCTCAATAATGTACAATATGATTCTTCTTTGATTAAATCCTATTCTAGAGAATCATTAAGTAGAATAGAAGAAGTTGAAAATAAAGTAATGGATGAATCCATTTCTGCCAGAAGTCTTATTTCTAATCTGTCTGATAAATTTGAAAAGCTTAATCCTTCCAAGACAGATAAGCCTATCCCTCCCTCTTATCTCCATAGAAGAAAGAGTGTTCATATTCAACATCTTACCAATCATGTTGACAGATTTCCTCACCTCTTTCCGAAAGAAGTAGGACAGTCTTCTCAAAAGCCTTCTGAAGAAAAAACTCCCCAAAGTCCTAAAGGAGATAAAATCACCATCACCTCTCTGTTCAAAGAACCTGAGCTAGAGACACAAGTCCTCCCTGTATATGAACCATTAGAGAGTCAATTTACCAGATATTGTCCACGAGATCTCAATGGTATGGGAAAACTTCCAGCAACTCATATGTTTTATCCCAACATTCATAAAGAATGGAATATTGATAATCTGAGTATGGGTTAGATCAGACATATGATTAACCAAATGATGGTTGAATACAAGTTGATGTGTGTTGGAGGAAAATTAGAGGTTGAATCTTGTAAAACTCTGATTCAATGCTTCACAGGCACATTGGCTAGATGGTGGGAATTAGAATCTTCTCCAGCTTTGATTAGAAAGATGGAAGAAGAAGTGTTAAAAGATGAAATTGGGGATATCATGTTTCATCCTCATGCTAATCCCATCAATAATATGATTGGAGCAGTTACTGGTATGATAGTAGAACATTGGTGTGGAACTGAGACCATTGTCTCAGACAAGAATGAAATTATTTTGATGAATTTGAAATGCATAAAAATGAGCCAATATGAGGATTTTCATAGAGATTGGATGCAACGGATCTATTTGGTGAAAGATCCTAAAAATATTCTGTGGAAACAAGTCTATCTTGCAGCTTTTCCCTCAAAATTAGTTGACATTATAAAACTGCAAGAATCATTTCAGTTGCCTTTTGAAGTATATACTTGGGGTGAAATATATGCAACTATTACTAAAGTTCTAGTAACTTTATGTACTATTTCTAAAATGAATAAGTCAATAGAAAAGATGCACAGATTACCTGACAGCAAATCTTTTTGCAGTAAGTATGGCATCACTATTGATGACCCCTTGGTTAAGAGAAGAAAATCCAAAAGAAAGGCCAAGAAAGCACAGAAGGCTCAAAAGAAATATAAATTCATCAGCAAAACCAATAAGAGGACAATTTCCTCACGACCATCCTCTCGGCCTTCCAGGAGAAAGGGATATTAAAAATATGTCCCTAAGACTCATTATTATCAACCATCAGACATACATCCAAGGTCATAGAAAATGGAAAAGCTGAAGCAGCTTGTCTGCTGGTTATGTGGCAGACTAGGGCACACAGCTAATAAATGTCCTGATGGCGAAGAATCGTGGCAAAAAGTCACAGCCACAAAGTAAAGGCAAGACAGTTGTGAAAACAGAAGATAAATGTAGCAAATGTGGATCTACATTTCATGATGTGGACCAATGTCCTCGCCTATTCATTCAACAAGCTGAAGATTATTCTTTAGATTCATATAGTGAATCTTCCTCCAGTTCTTCTCATTAAGAATTACAAGCTCACTGCTATTGTTCAGATTCTGATAACTGTAAATGTGGATGTTCTTCCAGTGACGAATCTGACTTTTCATCTGATGAATCTCTTGCAGAAGAATTCACTGAAAAATTGAAAGTTTTAATGGCCCAATCAGATGAAGATGAGTTGAATATATTTGCACAAATTCGTGCAATGGAGGAGGGAGACCTTAAAACTAAGCTGCTGGAAACTTTCATGTCGCAGACATCTTCAGCCAGCAGAGGTGCCAGAAAGAAGCCTCTTTTTCTTGAAGCTTCTTATGACAGAAATACAAAGGCCTATAAGCGGGACCAACAACAAAGCAAAGTTCGCTCACTCACTTTGGGGGAGGTGAGTAGGGAAATCCATATGCTTAAGTCAGAAATTTCTGCTTTAAAGTCCCAAGTAGCAAAATTAGAAAAAGGTAAACAGGAGGTGGCACAACCTATTTCTTCAGGCCATGTTACAAATTATACTTTGCATAGTTCTCCATTTTCAGAATCTGATGTTGAAATTTTAGAAGGAAAAAGGGATCCTACTGTTGGATTTAGAGAGATGCAGGTATTAGCCATAGAATACTAGCAACATCATGTAAAAATAAATGTTTGCATCAAAGGAGAGATTTTTTCCCTTACTGCACTTCTAGATTCTGGTGCAGATGTAAATATATTCAATAAGAAATTCATCCCCTCAAAGTACTGGGTATCAGTCTCAAGAAAAATAATAGGGTTAAGAGAGAAAACCCTCCAGTACGAAGTTCCTCAGGCTGTTGTTTGTTTTGATACCCACTACATAAAATTGAAATTTGCAGTTGGTGACATTCCTGTTGATTGCATATTAGGAAATGTTTTCCTTGTAGCAGTAGAACCCCATGGCTCAATTAGACTAACAAATAACAGAGAAGGGTATTTCATAACTGTACCTACCTCTAATAGGAAATCCAAAAGAATACACATGCCCTATGTCTCAAACCCCAGAGTCTCCACAATGGTACAGGCCATGCAAGAACTAAAAAAGGCTGAGAATAAGCTCTCAGAGCTCAAGGATTTAAAATCCACTATTCATATAGAAGAACAACTGAGCTCTCCAGAGGTTCAGAGAAAAATCTCTGAACTGAAAACTGTCATAGAAAATGAATGTTGTTCTAAAGAACCTAATGCTTTTTGGCATAGAAAACAACATAGTGTAGAACTACCATACAAGTCTGACTATACTGGCAGACCTTGCAAATCCAGAGAAATCCCAATGACTAAAGAATATCGGGACCTCTGTGAAAAAGAAATAAATCAGCTGCTGAATAGAAAGCTGATAAGAGAATCCAACAGTCCCTCGAACTGTTATGGGTTTTATGTTAATAAAATATCAGAACAGATTAGAGGTATTCCAAGATTGGTAATAAATTATGTCCTTGCAGATGACACCTATCCTATTCCCCACAAAGGAGATCTAATGAGAAGGATTTCAGGTGCCAAAATATTTTCTAAATTTGATTTGACGTCTGGTTTCTGGCAGGTTACCATTGCTGAAAAGGATAAGTTCAAAACTTCTTTTAGCATTCGTGCTTATGAGTGGAATTTCATGCCTTTCGGCCTTAAGCATGCGCCTTCCAAGTTTCAAAAGGTCATGGATTCTATATGCAAGCCTTATGCTGACTGGTTGCTTATGTATATTGATGACATTCTTATTTTTTCTAAGAATCTTCAGGACCACTTCAAACATGTAAAAATATTTATGAAGTTGGTCAAAAAGAATGGTCTGGTGCTCAGCAAGAAGAAGATGGAACTCTTCTAGAACTACATTAAATTTTTGGGGCACATAATCAGAAATGGACAAATTTCCTTACAGAGTCATGCAATGGAATTTGCAGACAAATTTCGAGATGTTATCCTAGATAAAACTCAATTAAAAAGATTTCTAGGATGTTTGAATTATGTTGGCATTTTTTATAAAGATTGTGCTGCAGATAGATCTCTGTTAAATCAGAGACTGAAAAATAATCCCTCACCTTGGACTGATGAGCATACAGAAGTTGTTAGACAAATTAAGGCCAAGGTAAAAAGCCTTCCTATTTTATATGTTGCTAATGAAAATTTCTTCAAAATTGTTGAATGAAATGCTAGTGACATCGGATGGGGAGGAGTGCTAAAGCAAAAGAAAGATGAAGATGAAAAAGTCAAGGATGAACAAGTAGTGCAGTTTGCTTCCGGTACTTGGAACAAAACAAAGAAAAATCACTCTGTTATAGAAAGGGAAGTCAAGCTTCTTAGAACTCCATAGATAATTTCTCAATACATCTTCAAAATAAGCCATTTTGATTGAGAACTGATGCATCAACACTAGAGAAAGTCCTTACTAAGGACATCAAAAAGCCCGAAGAAGCTAAATTCGCCAGATGGAAAGCACTCTTCGCTAACTTTGATTTAAAAGTTGAACATATCAAAGGAGTGAATAACCATCTACCAGATTTTCCGAGTCGGGAATACATCCAGCATCAAGAACAACAAGAAGACCAAGTCATGGTAATCGTGACAGAATGGGATCAGAGTCATCAGAGAGAAATTCTGAGAACTATCCCAGATGATAAAAGTTGGGCCCAGTACAGAGATGAATGGAAGCCCACTTGGTAGCTCCGAAATATTAAAGTACTAGATGCCAATTTGCAAAATCACATAGACCTCTAGCATCTAGTACCAGAAATAAGAGTGTACCCAAAAGGTAGTCGTTGGATACATGATATGATATACTCTCAGAGTATGAGAGCATCTTGGGAAGCTGAAGAGTCTTTGTCACAAGACTTTGTTGATATTACTATCACATGCACAGGAGGGAGTGATAGACAACGAGTCTATTACAAGTACTTGGTCATCAACAGGACAAAAATCCTGAGTGGACCTGGACCCATTTTAATCAATGGCCAGGTAATAATCCGGATTTTGTATTTTTGGATACCATTTACAATTTTTCATAATATAAAAAGCTATGGTGGGATCTCATAAATAAAGATGGCAGAAACGAGAACCATAATACCAAAGTTAAGTTTGGTGCCACCTGGATTATGCAGGCTAATCAACAACCAGATTGGCTACAAGATTGGTGGAATGATTATGGGCTAAATGCATTGGCTATGGACCCTATATCATATGAATCTTTCTTCCAGAGCCAATGTAATTGGTGCATTGATAATGGCATTGGTGAATGTTTTCATACACCTTGTCAGAATATCAGAGAGCTAAACCAGATAGAATGGAACCAGATGGGAAAATCTCAAATCCTTTTGCAACACATGAGGACACATAACCAATGGTTAATTATGACAAAAATTAAGCATCAAATCATTTTAAATAAGCCCATGATTGTAAGAAGAATCTATACTAAAGCCTGGAATGATACTACTTATCAAAGGTAAAGATTCACTGGGATAAAAATTCTCAATGATCCGACAGAAAGTAGTGCTAGTGGTTCTCGTGGACTCCACTGATCAAAAGTATCCACATTGTACTGTCTCCTAGTCACGAGATTAAAGTGACCAGTTTTCTTGTGAGCTTTCCGGTAAAAAGCTTCACTGTGTAAATATTCTTTATATACAGTACTCGTGGGCCTTCTATCCTAAAAGGCATCCACAGTGTACATTGCACTCACATGATAGAGTCTAGATGAAGGAATCTCTGCGCGGATGTCACTTCGGTGTTACCCAAAAGAAATGATTCCTCTTCCACATCATAGTCCGTGACTAATCCGAATTGATTGCTTGTCCCCCCTCCCATTCTATATAAGGAGGGTAAGGCTCATTCTTTGGGCATCGGTTGTTTATGAGTAGTTGGAGTCATTGTGTGTTTAGATTCAGAGTCTGAGTTCTTCCTGCTCTACATCTGCGAGTTCAATCTTGATCTACTTGCATCAGGAAGATCAGTAGTCATTGTGTGTTTAGAGTCGGATTATGAGTTCTTCCTGCTCTGCATCTGCGAGTTCAATCTTGATCTGATTGCATCACGGAGATCAGTCTCAAGTCTAGAGTTTGATCTGAGAAGCCTATGCATGAGGGTGTATAAACCTGGTGTGAACCTAAAGTGGCCAGATCATTAGATCGAGTCTGTGTGTTATAGTTTGTGTGATATATTTCTTAGACAGAGTCTGTAATCAGCCAGGTAGCCTCCAGAACACTATCTCATTTACTGAGAAGCCAATACTGGTAAATGCTGATACAGTCAATCTCTGGAAAGAAATTATGAGTCCAGAAAGATTTATGTAATACAATTTTGATATCAATAAAGAGAAATTTTTCCACATTTGAGTACTTGTCACTCTGAGCTATTTTAATGTCCGTTGAGGTAGTATTTGTCTCTCTCAAATTTACTTGAGGTTCACTAGAGGTTTGCCAGAGGTTCGCCACTTTAATCCCATGACTAGGATACAGTACAATGTGGATACTTTTGATCAGTGGATTCCACGAGAACCACTAGCACTACTTTCTGTCGGATCATCGAGAAGTTTTATCCCAGGGAATCTATACCTTTGATAAGTAGTATCATTCCATGCTTTAGTATAGATTCTTCTTACAATCATGGGCTTATTTAAAATGATTTGATGCTTAATTTTTTTCATAATTAACCATTGGTTATGTGTCCTCATGTGTTGCATAAGGATTTGAGATTTCCCCATCTGGTTCCATTTTATCTGGTTTAGCTCTCTGACATTCTGACAAGGTGTATGAAAACATTCACCAATGCCATTATCAATGCACCAATTACATTAGATCTGGAAGAAAGATTCATATGATATAGGGTCCATAGCCAACACATTTAGCCCATAATCATTCCACCAATCTTGTAGCCAATATGGTTGTTGATTAGCCTACATGAGCAATCCATTGACTTCAATTCTTCAATAAATGCACAATAAATACAATTGAATTGCATGGATTTTCATTTTTTCCATTAAAAAGACCCTTATGAATTTGATAAATATTAAATAAAACATGACATCACTTATCTTACTCCCTTTTAAAGGTATTTTTTAATTTGACTTTTAATGCACACCATAAAAATTTTCCATATTACTTTGGAAATCATGGTTGAAATTTGACCATTTTGACTATTTTAAGCCGGTTTGATAGTTTAAACCAAGGATGACAACGCTTCCGTAGCTCTTTGTAAATCAGTGTGGGAAATTTGATAATGAAAGTTTGTGTTAAATTTGATGGTTTTTATTTTCCTATACTAATTTGATGGTTCATGGCTTTAGTAAAGAAGAGCGATGGTTTAGATTTCATGGTTTTTATTTTCCTACAATAGTTTTGATGGTTTCAATAAAGAATGACCATGGTTTAAATAGAATTTTAAACTATTTGAATGGTAAATATTCTTTTCAAATTTTATTTATATAAACCAAGGTTATATAGTAGGTAGTATTTATCAATTTGCTTAAATATCATTTATATAAACTATGGTTATATAGTAGGTAGTATTTATCAATTTGCTTAAATATAGTTTAATTAAAGTAAAAAGTAATGAAGATAAAAATAATAAATAATTAATAAAATATTATATTGGTAAATTGGATTACCAAAATATTAAGAAATATGATTAATTAATATTTTTATGATGATGATGATGATGGTTAACGTCAAATGAGACCAATCTTTGGTCTATCGGACCTAAAGAAAAGAGTTATTTAGTTTGATTTAAGATTTTATTTCTATGTTAGAAAAGCTTGGAGAGAAGCCTCCCTAGCTCACTTTAATTTTGACATCTTAAAAGGCTAGGAAGGTCAGTATTGCAACAAAGATTATGAAATTGAGCTCCAATTTGGTTGTAGGCTGGGCACTCTACGAGGAAGTGATTTTCATCCTCGATGTTCATATTCTCACAGAGATGGCAGATCCTTTCCATCCATGGTGTTTTAGGAACTTTCCAACGCCCTGTTTCACTATGGAGCTCATGTGAGTTCATTCTAATCTTGGCTATAATAATTTTGTTCTTTGAGCTAGTTAAAACAGAGAGATACTTTTGATCTTCTAGGGTGGGGTTGATGACCTCCTTATAATATCTTAATATTTTTTTCGCTGCTAGATCTTTCTCACACCACATTTTTTCTTTGAACTCAGAAGTAACAAATTTTTTAATGTTATTCATGTTTTGCAATGCAACATTCTGGTCGATCTTCCAATGGTTAACCAGGCCCTGGTGTCTTTATACCAACCTCTTTTAAGCCTTAGGTGGTTTTGGCTGGAATTTAAAGCTAGCTTAGGAAGTTTATGGTCTCCTATGCTATTGACCTTGTGCTTGTACAACATAAGCATAGTCATAGTTAGACTCTCCATAGGGGAAAGACCCACTTCTATAAGGAGAATAGGATAGGGTGTATTGCTTTTAATTTTAAGGTTATGCATTGTAAAATGCTTCTAGATTTTCTCAATCTTTCTCGAGGATTCTCTAGAGATGTTGCAACCCCAAACCTCACATCCATATAAGATAACAGGAGTGACTAAAGTTTCAAAGATAAACTTATTTCGATCCCACATTACGAGGTTTGTCGTTTTACAATTATTCTCAAGGCCAAAATAAGTTTTCCACCCCCATTAATCCTTTTCTCAATGCTAACATATTTATATTTATGTGTTTTATTTTTTTATTAATATATTATTATTTTTAATTAAATTTATTAAAATATGTATTTAATATAATATGGAGAAAAACTAAAACAAAAATTTGATAATAGATAGAAATGGAAGTTATTAGACAACCCATAATAAAATTTTGGCCAATCAATTTACAAATAAATACATTTAAATAATAAAAATAAATTTAAAAATTTATTTCCCAATGTTAAACTATGTATAAATGGCATAAATTTTGGTCAAAGAAAAACTAATACATAGTGAAAAGCAAAAAGTGGATGGAATAGTACCATATATAATAATTTGTTATATATATATATATATATATATATATATATATATATATTATTTATTTATCTATTTATTTATTTTTTTGAGTAAGACTATATCATCATCATATCCAATATAAAGCCATCACTTTTTATTAAAACTCCGTAAACTTTTTTTACTTTATTTATTAAATTATATTTATAATAAATTTAAAAAAAAATCATTTATTACGTAAAAGATTCTAATGATGTGATTAATCAGAAAAACATTTATCTAAATTATGATATTTATTAAAATAAACTTAAATAATAATATTTTTTACAATTATAATAATTATATTAATTTATACTTATAATTATTTATTCGTTTTCTATTTTACAATTATAATATTATTATATTTTTTTATGTAAAATATTATTATATTTTTAAAATATAAATTGGAAAAATATTTATTTAAGCTTTCATATGACGAGGTGTTTGAGGACAATAGTGTGTGGAGATTAGTTGCATTTAAAAGAAGTGTGCCGTTCTACTTAGGGTGTCCAAAGTTCTACTATGCAATGTTTTGAATTTGTTTATTATGGTGTTGTTTGGGTTGGTTTTGAATTTGTTTATCATGGTGTTGTTTGGGTTGGTTTGGTTTGACTTTGGATTTTAGTTTATTTTTATTATATTTTTGGATATTTTTTTTAGTCTTTAATTATTTTAGTCTTTTTAAAACTCCGTGTTAAATATGTTTAAGTATTTTATGTTTTTCTGAATTTGTTTTTGGCTTTTTTTTTTTAATTGTATTGATTTATGTGGTTGGTTTATTGTATTTTATATTTTTTTATATATGTTTTAAAGATAGTTTCATGTTTTTTTATATATTTGTCATTTTGGGTTTAGTTGTTTTACCTTTAACATGAATGTATTTATATTTAACATGAATGTATTTATATTAAATTTTTGTTCGTAAAGAGTAACGATTAAGATTTTTTTTTCATTAGTGTTTGGGGATTCATCTTTATTACATTTTACTAATATATATAACATAGTATGTATTTTAGGGTTTTTAAAGATGATTTATTGATGGTGATTACATTAAAAAAAGGATAACTCCCCTCAATATATTTATTATAGAAACATAAAAATATAAAATAGTAGATCTACACTATTTTAATATACAATATGTTTTTGTTATTATATATATATGATAATGTTAAGATATTAAACAAAAGACAAAAATTAAGTAAATTGTAACTTTATTTTAAATAATTACTGATGTTATTAATTATATAAAAAATAAAATAAGTATTAAACATTTATACTTTTAAAAATATAGGTAACAAGTTTTTTAATCATGGAAATTTTTAAATTATATATAGGATTTTTGTAAATTATTAATACTATATGCTCAAAAATCTATAACTGATTTTAGAGTAAAAAGTGAAGTCAAAATAATATATATATATATATATATATATATATATATATATATATATATATATATATATATATATATTTAATTTAATTTTATAACATTTTTATTAAATTGAAAAACAAAATGGCATAACTACCTTTAAGATAAATGTCAACCATCTATCCCTAATTATTACTAAAATATGCATAGAGACATAAATTAAATGATCACTAATAAGCATTAAAACACTTCCCCAATAGTACATTTCAGATTGCCAAGAATTAAAAAAAAACATAACAATTAACTAAATTATGTTATTATTATTATATGATTTATATAGCTTTAGAAAATATGTAATGAGATTTTAAACTTTGTCATGAAGATTTTGAATTTGTAAATAAGATTTGTTACAATGCCAGGGCTTACTAAAATTACATACCAGAAAAATCATGAGGCATTCATATAACACATATTCATATAAATTTTTTCAATCAATCAATGTTATTAAAATAGAAGAAACAACATAAATCTCAACTTTGATATGTGACTAATATAAATATTTTATAATGTTGTGGATGTTAAATCCTTACCATCCACTTAATAATTATTGATAATTAAACTAAAATTCTAAAACCCTTATTTCAAATATTTCATAAATTATATATTTATTATCCATCTAATAATTATTGGTAATTAAATTAAAATTCTAAATATCCTATTCTCAAATAAACTTGAATAAAGAAAATAAAAACTACTACATATAATATAAATTATGTCATATTCTATATAAATAACTAAAAATGACTAGGCTTAAACATAAAGAGCAAATGACTCTGTTTTTTGTTTATACCATAATAATTAGGTAGCCACTCCCCATAAGCATAGTTTATCCAGGCAACGTTTTGGCCCAGAATTTGGCAAAGATTTTGAAAAAATATGGCAAAGATTTTATCAGAATCTTGTTTATAGTTGTTAAACTTTAGTATTTTGAGTGCCTTAACAGTTTTTGATAGTGCTGAATCCATTTGCACTATCAAAAATGAATTCCAAACACTCCAATTACTTGATTTTTTGAATTTTAATTGACCAAATTCCAGCAAAAACCTGCTGTCCCAACTATTCCGTTGCGTGAATAGACAACTCCCCATAAGTATAGATGAAGTATAGATGGTTGAATTTGAAACCGTTTTCAAATCCATCGATCTCTTTACCAACTGCGACAACATGCATAACAAGGTGTATAAAAGGCTCGGCGATTTGATGGTTTTTTAATCAAACAATAAACACTCCGCATGCTAATTAACTGTTGTGGGATTCAGATATGGTATAATGGTGGCACCCTACTTCATTTCCTGTGCGTTTAATGAAAATATTTAATGGAATGTAGAATGAGTGGGGACTGAGATAGATTGATAGGTATTTGAGGAATTTTGATGCAAAGAATCTGATCATTGAAGTGATCCAGCCGCCATGGATGGCTTGGCAATGTTGAATGTGACCAGGGATGCTCTGGCGGTGTGTTAAATATTATATTAGCAAGTGGAGCATTAATGGAAAAAACGAATCGTAATGCGCCAGTTGTAATATTTTATCGCGGAGCTTTGGAGATTAAAAAAATTTGTAATGCGTGGCGGCTGTTTATAAAAATCCCTGACCCTCCAGTTACTATTCAGTGTGATGATGGTTCTGTAGTGGGTGGAGACATTAATCATTTGTTGTCACTGTATATAGGTGGATAGATTGACGGAGTATATGAATAAATGAATGATATTTTAATGTTTATGAGATTTAAAATATTTTATGAAATTATTAGCTTTGTTTTGTTTTTATGTTTTTTGTAATATAAGTTTTTTTTATTAAAATAGATGATACGCTGATCCAATCTTTTAAGAGTTTTCTTACTGAAAAGATAGTGTGACAGAGTTAATGCTAATATATTGGGGTAACTATCTCTGATGTCTCTGAAAGCATCACATTCCAAAATGAAATGCTTTTCTGATTCCATTGCTACCTAAGTGCAAAAAGTACACACTCTTTCTTCCCAAGCTTCTTTAGGTCTCTTTCACCCTCCCTTTTTCACACAGAAGTTGATGTGAGTTAGTTCTTAATTGAGCAATAAGAATCTTTTTGTTGCTCCAATATACTCTTTTTGTTGGAGCTCACAAGTGAGGTACTTCTTCTTTCTACCCAACTCTTTTTCTCATATATTCTCACTGAATTTCTCCAACACAAAATCCTTTAACTCCTTGCTATTTGTATGGCATGCATCAAAGTAAATATTCCATATACCCATAACTTTTAGTATTTTCTATGTCATCAAAGAATTGTCTTTAAACTTAAATTTGATGTTGTCTAATCAAATTGTTTGAGAGGATCAAAGGTAAATTACTGAGTATGGATGTTGTCATTCCAACTTTAAAATTCAATTTACAATTTTGTTGGTTAAGATTTTCTTAGAGGCAATTGGAAACTAATGGTTGGGTGCTACTCTTAACAAAGATATTATCGAGTTTAATTTTAAATTTGGCAAAATCTATTTTTGAATATCTTATACAAAATACTTGTTGGTGGTTAGAGTGGAGCATAATTTCTTTAAGATCATTCACATTTGAGTAGACATGATTAGTAGGCATGGAATGAGGTTGTTGTCTAGGACTCTATGATTATGTTCTCAAGACGAGACTGATTTTTGAGAAGGTATATGGTAAAAATGGAGTGGGGTTGTATTTTAATCATTGTTGAAGGTCAACATTATATCTTTTCTATCATTTAGTAAAACTCGACAACATTTTCATTAGGGTTTTTTATTGGCAACTACTTAGTATGTTGTGGAAAATAAATATCTTAGATATATTATTGTTCATAAGCTTCTTCTAGGTCTCATCAAATAAATTCCTTTATACTTATAGATACAAATCAAGTTGTTAATAGAAATTTTTCTAATGATTTGTTTTTGGTTGTAGTTGGGGAGTAAGAATTTGTTGAAAACAACATCAATGAATGAATATTTGTATATTTTCTACCATACCTAAGTGTCAAATTTTCAATGGACCAAACTTAATGTTACAGGTGGGGCATTAATGATACACTAGATTGACTCGTGAGTCAAGCTTGGTCTTAGAGTCACTTGGGGTAGTTCTTTAAGTTGTTGGGAATTCTATTTTTGTTTTTTTGGTTGTGCAAAGAATTTGGAAATCATTACTGTCTATCAAGTCATTTATCAATTTGACTAGTGATATCTTATTATTGACCCTATGCTTAATTAAGAAGTCATTACGGTGATTTCTTGTATTGCTTCAAGATTGAAAACTCTCAATACAATAAAGACTATATTAAATATATTTTATTTCCATAATAAAATAAGTATTGCTTCAAGATTGAAAACCCTTGATAAAATTAGAACCATATTCAATATCTTTTATTCCTATAATAAATATGAGCATCATGGTTAAAGCCTAAGGAGAAATAAAAACTCAAATTGAGAATTAAGCATTTTGATAAAATGATCATATATTCAATGAAATATTTAACTATATATGCTTTCTTCCTCATATTAAGTATCCAACCCAATGTTATAGTAAAATTTATTGGGTTCAACTAATTATGAAGATATATTAACTTATCGAAGATTTTAAATATAAAAAAAAACTAAATCTATACCAGGCCATAAATGTCAAAATTAATCGATTCCATATGGAACCATACAATGGATAATAAGAACCACTTAAATTTAAATATTAAAAACAAAACAATAAATTAAAAAAACCTTAAAACATTAAACCTAACCCTACCCCTAATTCCAATTAAAAAGGTCCTGATCAACCTCCATTTGACTCACACAATTCATTTGAGCAATTTGGAACTTTTCATCTAAGTTTCTTGGGTTGCTTTGGAGAGTGGATAGGTAGAATGATTGGGGTTTGAGATAGGTTGATAGGTACTTTAGGAATCCAGCCGCCATGAATGGCCGGCAATGTTAAACGTGACAAAGGATGCTGTGGGGCTGTGTAAAAACAAATATCATATGGGTCTGTGTAAAAAGAAATATTATATCGGTTAGTGGAAAAAGCAAATTGTGTAAAAAGAAATATTATATGGGGCTGTGTAAAAAGAAATATTATATCGGTGGGTGGAAAAAGCAAATTGTAATGCCCGATTGTTGTAATAAAAACAAATTGTAAAGCGTGGCGGCTGTCGATAAATCAATCAGTCAATGGACGGAGGCTGCATCACCGTCCTATGCGTTACCGCTGACGGGATCGATTTAGTGTCGCACAAGGAACCTCTTCTGTACAAAATATTTTTCGAATCTGTAATTTCCAGTCAGAAATATGGGATAATCCATTAATTTTCTTATAAATGAACGAACATCTTCTGCACAAAATACTTTTCAAATCTCTAATTTCCCATCAGAAATATGACAGCCTCCAAAGAACAAGCGAAGCTAATCCTGGTAGGGTTTATTGCCATCTTCTCGGGTTCAATCCTCACCAGTAAGTTAGCATTAACCAACGTTTTCTTCTTTCCGTTTTCTACATCGATTGGGTTCAGTTAAACTGTTTATCATTCAACTCTTTCTGCAAACACTACAACATAAAGGGGGGTTTTAAGCCAATATTTAAGACAATTTTTAGGTAAATTGTCTTAATTTGAGACAAAAGAAAATTTGTGTATTGTCTTAAATATTGTCTTTAAGCCGGTGTCTCAAATTAAATCGTCTTAAAATTAAATTGTCTTAAAATATTGTCTCTATAAAGACAATATATAACACAAGAATTTTTGTCTCTCCACAGACAATTTCATTTTTGTCTCTCCAGAGACAGTTTCATTTTTGTCTCTCTAGAGACAATAGTTGCACTACAACACAAAGAGGGGTTTTAAATTTTTTTTTGGGTAAATTGTCTTAACTTGAGACAAAAATAAACTTTTGTATTGTCTTAAATATTATCTTTAAGCAGGTGTCTCAAATTATTGTCTTAAAAAATTGTCTCTATAAAGACAATATATAACGCGAGCATTATTGTCTCGGTAGAGACAATATAAAACAATGAATCAGAAAAATATCTTACCATTAAAATAAATCAATATAAAAATATTTAATTAAAAAAATCTACAATATCATTGAATAATTCATGTTAGGGTACAGTGGAATCGAACCACCAACCTCCTGCATGGCAGGTGCTCTTCCATTGAGCTAGCACCCTTTAAAGAATTATGTGAGGAGTTATGGCAACCATTGAAATTGTATAATAGACATTGATTTTTAAAAAATGTTCAACACATAATGGCATAATCCTTGTAAAATATATATTCATGCAAGCCCTTATTTTTAACTTAATAAAAAAATTACTCGATAGAGTTAGCTCACAGTGACACCCTTGTAGCTTGACTTGCACAAAAAGCTAATAATAAACAATAATCTACAAACAAATTAATCGAGCCATACAAAGAAAATTAACTAGAATTAGCACAAGCAATACAACCACCACCCAAAGAGCTACACCAGCTTGATAGTAAGCATTGATGACACATATGATGTATACAATAAGCCATGACTGCATCGTCAACCCATTCAAGACAGATTGGCCATTCTCCTCATTCACCGTTACTAATTTCTTTGACCACTTCTTCAATGTAAGATTTTGAAGGTACAAAACTAAAATCCCCATTAACACACATTTGACTTCCTAGAAAAAAATGTCTTGCCCGTTTAAACATATCAGATGACTGTTGTGTATCACCCATTGTTGATAACTTAGCAATTAGAAAAAATTCTAACATATAAGTGCTCATAAAAATTAAAAAACTCTTGCTCTTTGAACTAAACACAGGCCATTTGATCATTAGAACATGGTTATCATCCATAAAAGTGTTTCATCTTCTAACTATGAGAATGGTTCCACCAAAAAGCACCACAAAAGTTTGTACCAAAAACCTTCCGCAAGGTAATGAACTACTCCTAATGAACTAAGAAAGGAACTACTGCCAGGCCATTTTTAGGAGCTGGATTAATGAACTAAGACATTCACAAGCAAGGAAACTCATTCCATTGTTCAACATAAAAAAATCTTCTGAAATTGCGTTTCTGTTGTCATCCCACTGTCTACATCTCTCCCTAGTCAAGATTACTGTATGGAGAGAAAAGCTCGCAAAACCAATTCTTCTCTCATTGGATTCCATCCCATGTCCCTGCAAATATTATCATTGTACCATTTCTAAAAAGTGGCAAGACACGATTTCCAATAGAAGGGTGTGATTTTCTTGATATACTTGAAGTAGCTTTCTGTATCTGCCTCCATTTCCTTGATACTTGGAAGGAAAAATTTGCGAGACGGAAAATGGGCCAGCCACTGTGTACGTATTTCAGAAGAATGCAGATTTGATAAACTTTCTGGATAGCCAAGGATTGTCATATGAGGAATGCATGGATGGATGCGCCCCCTGTTTGTTCTCAGAGGAAAAGTCATTTAGGCTTTGAGCGTCTGAGCTTCATTAGCATGGTCTATGAATTTCTTCACACTTAATTGAAGTGCTTGAATTAACAATGGGAAAAAAAGTAAGAAATAATTCAGGGTTGTAGTGAATAACAGACCTGTACAAAGGAAGTGGATCAGCTAATTCCTGGAGGACGTCTACAAAACGCGTTGGAAGTATGCTCTTCAGTTTTTTCTCCCCATCATAACCAGTGCCCAATACCACAAGATCAACTTCAATCTCTGTTCCATCATCTAGTACGATCCCCCTGCTGTAAAAACTGAAATTTGATGATTTCTGAAAGAGTATGAAACCCTCCTCTGCTTTTGGAAATAAATTATCCGGAAGTGATGCGATTTGGCAAGAAGAAATTTCTTGAAGAGAGATGTGATCTGGAACAAGGCCATACTTTCGCAAGGGAAGTTTCCAAATAAGGTAGAGCTCCACAAACATGGACATTGCCCATATCTGCAGAAAAAATAGAAAAAACAATGAACTCCAACACTGCACGTGGATTTAAATGATATAATTGTTCAGCAGGGGGCTACTTTCACATGAAATTACAGGTAAAATATATGTCTTATAATGTAATGTTCTGCCTATCTAATTTATCTATTGCAAATTTCAAGGACACTCATTCATTATTTCTAGACAGATATTTCACTTTGTTCACAGAATTTTGGATGATGAGTAGCTGTTAATGTAAATTTCAGGCACATTATCAGTGCTTAGAAAAAATCTTGTAGTCTACCAAACAGATTCAACAAATTACATTGACTCTTATCCATGATATATGCTTTAAGTAATCCAATGAATTAAAAGAAAACCATACCATAGGTGCAAATAAGCGCAACATTATTCTCTGCAAAAACCTCTGACCAGGCTTTTCAAGTAACAATTTCCCAGAACGTGTACCATAAATAAATGACAAGGGGACCCCCCAAACCTTGTAAGAAGGAATTGTCCAGTGCACTGTTCTGAAGACCATTGTACAAGGATAGCCACCTCCTTCCCCCAATAATTAGAAAGAAGCCATTAATATCCCTATAATTGTATGGATGAAAAAGACAACTCCTATAGCGTTTGTATTGTCTAACAATTTACCTTTATTTGCCTCAATGCATTCCACAGCAAAATCCATTGCTGACTTCTGGAATCCAATAACTACAACTCGTTTTCCTTTGATAAGCTCATAAACATTCCTTCTATACAAAACTGAATAGTCCATGGTATGCAAAACCTTTCCTTGAAATACTTCTGGACCTTTATTAAGAGGAAATGATGGGGTCTTGGGTACATCCCAAGACTAAGAAATCGAAGCGATGCCACTGCATTAAGTAACATAAACAAACACATTCATTATAACCTCAGTCAAGGATGGAAAATTTGTTGTGAGTAATAAGATGCAGAGTAGCAGGGTGCATTCTTTATGCAGAAATCAAAAGTGCATTATACAGCCTGAATGGTGTGGTGGTGAACGATTAACTCTTTACATGTGTTATGCAGTGTATATCATGGGAACTGAGGCATATTTTTTCTCTCAACCCAAATGTGAGGCATCAGCATACCTGATCTCAGTTCCAAACCATTTGTCAGCATCAACAAACTCTAATGCAGCAGTCAAAAAATGTTTTCCATTGTAAGAAAACTCATTTATCCAAGACACTTCCATTGCACAACAAACTGGATACATGACTGAAAAAATCACGTGCATAGTTAAAAGCTTCTATAGGACTGAAGGCAGAAGGGTTATATGTTTATAGGACAATTCCGGTGGGCCAAGATCACAGACATAATTGCTATTGGTAATTTGTAACATGTTCTTCAGGAATGATCTTGGATCTGGTAGATTTTTTTTTTTTTTATGAGTCTCATGAGGATGGCATCTAGAAGGTCATTGACACTACTGAGGCATTTGATGCTTTGTTATCATCTTTAGATATTTGGGGTGTTAGGGAGGCCCATTTACATGCTGTCTTGCAAAAACTGGAGAACCCATCTAAACAAGCAGTGAAAACACGTTCATCTTTAGGAAAGCACAATGATGTTATTACTGGACTGGGGGTTAAAATAGAAATTTCTTGCAAGCCATCATGTCCTGGCTATGTAATGGAGGATGGGGATCTCAGTGCCATTGATCATGATTCTTCGGATTCCTCAGAGCTTTCTAGATCCTTTACAATTGAACTTGGAACAAACAGGGCTTGAAAAATGGCATAGGTGGCAGTCATTGCAATACTTGGGCGTTCGATTCATCTTCAGTGATCCTCCATAAGTAATCTGGAACAGACCAAAAGCGTTCCCCTGAACTAATAGAGAAGCTTCAAAAGAAAAATGAGACCTAATGTTAACCAAATGAATGTGAAATGATAGTTTTTGTTTACCAAATGAATGCACAATGATATAAACTACGGTTTGGCCCTAGGGAAGTTGAACATAAGCTACTCATAACTGCAATTTATAGCCTAAATATTAGCAAGAGCCTTCACCCTGGAAAGTACTAAATGAATATTTTAAACATTGTAAGCCAAGCAACAACATTTTTATCACCTATGCATGTACAAAATAACAAAATCCCAGCTAAGAATCTTACCAGTGAAGAAAACCCGAAGAAGATTTTTCCGTATTGAAGGCAAATGAGGTCTGCGGACAATCACCTACGAGTAGGAATCCAGGTGAACAGAAGAATATGTTTTTCTCTCGAAAGTTAATAGGGTTAGAAACCATATAGAGCAATCTGATACTCCAGTAACAACATGAATAAATATTCATTGGTAGTTAAGGGATAAAACCGATGTAAGTAACTGCAGGAATAGATCTTCAGTTGCAGGAAATGGATGAAACTGATGCAAGTAACAACAGGAATATATTTTCAGTGGCAGGAAAGAGATGAAACTAATGCAATGCAAGATGAGGAAGAGAAAAATTTCTCAGCAGCGCAAAACAAAATGATAGAGGAAAACTTTTCAGGAAAGGGCTGAAACTAATGCAAGTAATAGCACTAAAAGCAGGAATAGATTTTCAGTGGTAGGAAAGAGAAGAAACTGATGAAATGCAAGATGATGATTTGAAAATTTTCTCAGCCGCGCAAAGCAAAATGTCGGAGGGAAACTTTTATTAAAATAAATAATATTAAAAATTATAAAATATTAGTTGTAAGGCTAAACTGCAATTTGTTAAAAAAACTTTTATTAAAATAAATAACATTAAAAGTTAAACTACGTACAATTTTTAACTTAAATATGAATAATAGCTAATTAAACAACAACAAAAATTGAATGTGAGGATAATAAACGTACTTATTATTATTAATTAATCATTTTAGATTTATTTTAATTTTGTATTTACCAAGTGTTGTGAGGATAATAAAAATATTATTATTATTAATTAATTATTGTAGATTTATTTTAACTCTATATTTATCAATTGCTATTGTAAAATCTATTTTCACTTAAAAAAAAGATTGGCATTTTAATATATTTGATCTTTCTAGAGGCCTAAGGGCATCAATAAAAATTATATAAGAACTCCCTAATGCAATCAAGTATGTTGACATAAGGAGGAAAAGGGGACATGAGGTCTTCACATAAGGGAAACATCCATTAACCCTTAAGATGGGTGATAAATATCCTCAAATCTGTGAATAATGATCACTAAACTCAATAGTTGTAGGTACCCCATAATTTTTTGGAGAACTTCACTTAGAACTCAAAATACCATATTAAAAGCTAATCATAGTTTAAAAGGTCTTCACATGTGTTGTTAAGAGAAACAAAGCAAGAAGAGGTAGATATACCACATTCCTCTAGGGTATAAGATAATATGATTTCCCCTTAACATTGTCATGAAGAATATTATGATCTAACAAAAGAAGAGCATAGCCATCTCATGGACTTAGATCAAGTAAAAGGAAGTATTGTTTGTGTGGAGCATCCACTTGAGCTAGAAAAATGAAAAGATGATGTCAAATGTAGAATTTCCTTGAAATTTTGCAACTACTATAGTGAATAATCTGAAAACTGAAAACTAGTTTCTTTTCACTAAAACTCAGAATTTATGTACTTCAAATTTGGAGTGGAATAGACAGAAATAACAACAATCACACAATTCAAAACACATTTTTTTAGGGAACCCAACTAGGAAAACCCTCTGCTTGCTTGAGAATTTTATTGAAGAAAAAAACTGAGTAATAGATCTCTTACAAAATAATTATTTCAATTAGAAAACACACTTGTTTTCCCTACTTGTTCTAAACATGAAACCCTTTCAAGATTTTTAATCTTTGTTTCCCTCTACCAATTTGTCCACAAGCTTCTCTTGCACACTCTCCTCTCTCAAACTCCATGCACAACCATGTACAACCTTTCCATAAACCTGTGAGCTCTATTATCTTGTATTACCAACTCGTGCTCACAAGACAATAATCAAATTGTGCTTTCATTCCTCCTTATAAGAACCTCGATTAGGCTATTACTAGCAAGTTATATTTTAGGAAAGTAGAACTATTGATTGACTAGTTAACAAAAGCTCATTGATTGTGTTCACTCTTCCTTCCTACAATTCAGGAGCCTGACTCAATCAACTCGTCCTTTAGCCAAAATAACTTGCACTAGAAGAAAATAAACTCGGTCTTCCACTAATTAACACTAGTCAATTGAAATGGTTAAGTAGACTTATGTAAGAAGATATGATTATCGAAAAATAAGGTTGTAGGAGGCAGAGCTGAACAAGTGGCGGCGATGGCAGAACTAGGGTTCGGGCTGCTTGGTGTTCATGGCAGGGTAGCATCCTCGCCCATGTGACCATTGAGATCATCTCTACTCTCTGCTCCATCTGTTTAGAGCTCTCCCCGTGGCTCACATTCATTAACGTCACTCACGAAAGTCTTAGGGGTTTGTTGTTTCACATGACTGCTTCTGCGCGCTCTCCGACAATTGCACCCCATTTTTGTTTTCTTTACACCTGCTCTGTTTTCAGTGCCATCTGCCCCCTCCGTGGATTTTGTGCACTGAATGACAATTGGTTATCTATCGGTTTGCAACGGTTTTCATTGGGGTTATCAATGGAAGGGGCCCAAGACGAAGAGTTAGTTGACTACTTGGAGGACCCATATGCCTCGGTGGACATCTGGGCATTATCCCGACACTTCTCTTCTGGTATTCATGGCACACACCCAACATATTCTCCTTTTTCATTATCTGTTGAACCCGGGTCCTCACCCTCTGCATCTTCCCCCTTTCACTTTTTCCCTGGCCTCGACTCCTTCCTGGTCCCTGAACTCACCCCTAAATCCCTTGTTATCTTGTCTGCGACTGACCTCGATCTCATCTCCTCCCCGAACCTCTGCCCTCCTTCCCCTTCTACGGTTTCCTTTCTCTCTCACACCCTCCCCCTCTTGGTTGTCGCTCCCTCCTTCACTTTCCCCCAGACATCCTCTCTGTTCCCCCCGCCTCCTTTCTCCACGTCATCCACCCTCCCCACTGCCCACCCCCCCTATCGACCACCCCCTTACCCCCTCCCCCCACCTCCAATCCACCCAGCTCCGCAATCCCATCCCCTTGTCGGCACTCTAGCCACTTCTACATCCCCCCACCTGAGTTTAGAAGTCACCCCTCCTCCATTGCTCCCTCCTCCACTGAGTTTAGGCTTGATCGTTTCCTCATTAAGGAGGATATCCTTCTTAATCTTTGCTCATACAAATAGTGGATTGGTTCAAGAGGCATCTCTTAATTTGGTTGCATCTATAAGGCTTTCAACGCCACTTTCATCGCCCTCATCCCCAAATCGGATCACCCCTCATCTTTTAAGGATTTCCACCCCATCTCTTTGTGTAATTTCATCTACAAGATTATGGCTAAAATACTTGCTAATCGGCTCAAACCTATTTTATCTAACTTTATCTCTCCTGGAAAATTTTCATTTCTTGAGAACATATAGATTCATGATGCCATCTGCATTGCTCAGGAAGGCCTACACTCCATGCACACCAAGTAGATCAAAGGACTGATCCTCAATATTTATTTTGCGAAAGCATTTAATCAAGCCAGTTGGCTCTACATCCGCATGCTCCTTACTCATCTTGGTTCCCCATTCAGGTTATCAATTGGATCATGCACTACATCACCTCTGTTTCATATAGTATCCTCATGAATGGTGATGCTACAAACTTCTTTCATGCGGAACGGGGTCTCCGTCAGTCATGTTCACTATCCCCCCGTCTTTTCCTACTGATAATGGAAGGCCTTAGTAGATGTATTATTGATGAAAGGGACAGAGGTAGACTGAAAGGCATTCGAATTGCGGAGGACTGTATCCTCACACACCTACTTTTTATTGATGACATATTTCTTTTTCTCAATGGATCTTTAGGTGACTCCAAAGTGGTAACTTTTTGTTGATGACATAATTCTGTTTCTCAATGGATCTTTAGGTGACTACCATTCACCCTTCTCATCCCTGGCATCATCTTTAAATAACCTTTCAGTCTGCATCAAAGCACAAAACAAACTTTAAACCCTAATCCTTAATTGTAGAACTCTATCACCGATGCAAGTCCATCAAGTGCATTATGGGGATCAAAAGGGGTGATGTTAACTTCAGAAAATCGGCATGAAAGCAAGCAAGGGAATGTGGGAACTTACCCCCATGTCTGTGAGCAGGAAGCTTTAACTGTAGAATTGTTCGCCCGTTCGCTTCCTTTTCCCCCGGAAGGCTTCTGTCCACCGGGAAAATATTTGTTGCAGATAAAGAGAAAGGATCGAGTGTAAAGCGAGGGATTGGTTAAAACAGTAAAGGAGAAACAAAATGTTTCAAAGCAGGTGGGGGGACAAATGAACATGCGCTGGGCCTGAGTGTTCTTTACCGCCTTCATCCAGATGACTTACGGTCTCATGGGAGTGTTATACATGTGACCTCTTTTAGGTTGTATTAAGACTTGGCGGCAATAAATGAAACGAATGAATTTGTTTACTTCCCCTCTTCTTTTTCAGAATTTTGCCGCCTCTTTGAATGAATTGTGTTAATTTCTAATTTAATGGAATGAATTGTCTTAATTTCTAATTTAAGACCATTAAAAAGTTTTAATTTTTAAATTAAAATAATTCAAATGATAATTTAGGATTTTAAGACAAAATATTAGTTTGGCTTAAAAAAATGTTTTAAAGTATCTTTATATGCTAGTGATATAATTGTTGTTATTGTTTCACCATTTAGTGTTTTTATCAATAGTTAAGTAACCTTATTAATTAATGAGGATTATTAATATTTATTTTTATTCATAAGGATTATTTTAAGATATTTGTGCCAGTGTAAAGGCCCTCAAGCAAGGCATCGCTTCCTAGGCTATATTAGAGCTCTAGGCATCCTCCAATTTTGAACAAAATACAATGGTGGAATTTCAAATAAATTGATGCCCTAACTATCACACCAAGAGGGAACCCTTGATGCTCCTTTGACTTGAGGATTTCTTGAAGGTTTGCACTTTGTATTTCATCATTCAAAACCTATTATCTTAACTATAAATGATCATTGGATGAGCCTTTACCATGGTATATCTCCCAAACCTTAGTCTTATAGTATTTCTCTCAAAAAAAAATTCATGGAAATTCACCCTAGATTCTCCCAAAGCTCACACTTTAATTGAATCTTTCCTTGCCTCACTTTGAAGCCTAGTATAAAGACGTCAATCACAAGTGAGGGATTTTGGAAGTTTTGATCTTAGGCATTCATCATTTTTTAATATTCCTAAACCCGAGGTCATCTTTCCCTCGAGCCTTTCTTGGAGAGTCCTTCTTTTGGTTCTAAAGCAAGGAACCTATTATCTGATCCTCTTCTTTGAATGGGCATTGGAAATCACATTGTGCATCGTTATTGGTCTCATCATTCTAGTAATTTCCCTATACCGAGACTCCTCCCATCAATGAAAGTTCATAAAGAGCAGGGGAAATTGAATGAGGTGACAATGGGTCCTTGTCCCATTGTTTCCACTTGATCTAGTAGTAGTCCCTTTGGAACCCCTCCTAGGACCCTTGCTAAATTAAGCGCTAACATTTTTCAAAAACAAGTATAAAGCGGATGGCTCACTTGAAAAGAATAAAGCTAGGCTTGTGGCAAAAGGTTTTACACAAAAAGAAGGGGTCTATTATGAGAAGAATTTTTCCCCCATAGAAAAATGGGATACCATATGGACATTATTTTCCCTAGAAACTCAAAAAGTTGGAAAGTCCATCAAATGGATGTAAAAACTGCTTTCTTGAATGGAGATATGAAAGAGAATGTTTTTGTGTCCCAATCAGAAGGATTTTTTATGAAGGGTTAGGAACATAAAGCATGCAAGTGGTAAAATCCTTTTATGGCCTCAAGCAAGCACCACGAGCCTGGTATAATAAGGGGTTAGGGGAATAAGGGCTTAAGGGAATAATGTGTTAGTGGTTAAGGGGTTAGGGATTGGGGGCTTAAGGGTTAGGGGATTTAGGTGCATTTAAGGGTTAGGGGAATAATGAGTTAGTATTTAAGGGATTAGGGATTCGGGTTAGGGGAATAATCTGACCACGATTGTTGAGTGCAAGCATTTGCGAAATGGCATTATGAGTGGAGCCTTTTCCAGAAGAGATTATTCATTTACATTACAATATATACAACATGAAGTTAGTGTTCCATCCATGTTAGTGCACACACTTGATGGTATCAGTCCTTAAACTGGTACAAAAAAAAAATGATTTTATATATTCACATACGAGACACTCACAAGATGTCAACAAAATCACATACTTATCGAAATCCTCAACCAGGAATATGCTACATTGCTTCTTAATGTGCTTGCAACTAGGTAGGCATCAATGACAATCATTGCAATGGGTTAAGGGGATCTAAGAGGGAAATATGTAAGTATTTCCTTCTAGGTAAAGGCCATTGGTATTACTATTGTTAAATGGGTTGGCCTACAAGGATACATTGGTAGCTACTGATGCAAGAGCATAATTTCAACAATTTATTTCAAAATTTGTATTTGTCCTCCATAAGGTCTTAGAGATTTATAGAAGAGGAAGTTGGTTTCCTTGTTGCCCTATAATTTTGTAGAATTTCTAACTTCATTTTTGGGATAGGAAATTTTAGTAGTTTAAGGCATAAGTTAAGATGGTTTTTATTTATTTTTAAGGCCTCTTAGTCATTAGGAAAGTTGAGTCTTATGATTAGGATTACTTGTGGCATCCTATGTATTTTTCAAACTCCAATACACCAAGGAAAATATGTGGAGGGCATTTGGGAGAAATGTGATTGTCCATAAAATGTAGATCGGATTTGGGGAACTTGTAGCTCTTTTCCTTGGACCCTACTAGTTCTTAGAGGTTGTATTTGGAGCGGTTAGCAAGAAAAAGCATAATATGCCCAAGAATATTAGTGTTGGAGCACCTATGGTTTGGGATAAAGGATAAGGGGTTCTAGAAGTGTATGGGTTTAAGGGTTTAGGAGCAAGGGGTTAAGGGTAAAGGGTAAAGGGTTAGGGCTTATGGGATTTAGAGGTTAGGGGTTGAGGTATAGGGGGTTTAAGGGTTAGAGGTTAATGGCTTAGTGGTTAAGGGATTTAGGGGTTAATATTAACCATCAAGGGCTTACATGTCAGGGGATTTAGGGGTTAAGTGCCTAAGGGTTATGTTATTTAGGTGTCAGCAGGTTAAGGGGTTAGGGGTTAATGAGTTTAGGGGTTAGGGGTTATGGGTTAAGGGTCAAGGTTTAAGAGGATATGGGATTAGGGTTTATGGGGTTCAAGGATTCTAAGTTAGTGGTTAGGGGTTAAGGGGTTAATGGCTTTGGGTTTAAGGGATCAAGGGGTTAATTTGTTATGATTTATGGGTGTAGGGATTAAGGGATTGTGGCTTTGGGGTTAAAGGGATAGGGACTTTAGTGGTTATGGGTTAAGTGCGTATGGGTTGTGATAATGTGGCCCTTAATCCCCTTGTCACAACTATTGGGGGTTCCCCTATCAATTTCTCTCATTTCCTTATCTATAGGTCCCCTAGCCCCTATGCCATAAGGCCCTAAGGCTCCTTCTCATTCGCTAATGTTAGGCTTATAGATCTTAGTAAACCATGCTCGAACCTCTCACTTATACCCATCCATGCTACCTTTATGTCCCCTTGCCCCGCTCAATACACCAAAAGAACCCCCTCCCCCAAAATTCATGAGAATTGAACATTTGGAGGTGATCATTTAACAACAAATTCACAACTACTCCATTTATAATGGTGTCTTGGACCTATTATATGTCATTTCATTGAGCTACAATGATAGGTGAGAGCTATGCATAGCTCACTAAAGGTGTATCAAGAGGATATTAGTCTATTGGCTATATAATTTGACTCTTTTTATTTGTAACTTAGCGAAATGGAAAATATGTGGAGAAAATATCCATTCTTCTTCTTTCACCGGGCCATGTAAAATAAATGAAGCAAATAGTCTCAACCCCTTGGAGAAGGAAAGTTGAGAACAATAATTAGCATGAACAAACAAAGAATCCAATGAGTTAAGCTTAGAGGGGTCTCCCTTTGTAAAAAATCATCCATAAGCTTGTTAGAGTTAGTATGAATCTTTACTAGAGGTTGAGTAGTCTTCACATCACCAACCACATCCAATAGAAAGGTACCAACCCCTATAATAAAAATGATGTCTCCAAATAAGGTGTAGTTAATACCAATAATATCACCTTATGAATCTATTACAATATGATTTGGAAAGTAAATTTCCATACATGTGTGAAAGAAACAATCCATTTGGATAGCAAAAGGAAGTCTTTTTGAAGACCTCAAGAAACCCCCTTGAAGGAGACAAGAAGTGTTTGAAACCATAGAATACTAGTCGATCTATGAACCCTATTTCTGATGTGTTTTGTGCATGTGTTTGTTCACTCGGTTTGACATGTGATAGATAATATATGAAGCCTTTTTTTCCACATATCATCTTCATTAGATATCATGTTGCTAATAATGAAGTGTCTGGATTAGAGTTAAAGTTGCTATTTTAGTTTGTTGTCTTTTTTTCTCTTTTAGAGTACGAATATTTCTGGTCTATTGTGCTAAGGTAGTTTGGCTTTCAAATATTCAAGGAAAATGTGAGCTAATATAATACCATATTGTAATATTTGAAATAACATGATGAAATATTTAGCACAATTTATGGTGTTGAATTGATTGAGATGTTTATTTTTGGATGGATGGATGTACATTTCTTTAGGCAATAGACAAAACTCACTAAGCATTGTTGCAAGTATGTTATTGACATGTTGAAGTGCCATTGAGACTTAGAGGTAGAAGATTTAGACTTGTATGTTGTCACCTATCCGAGTGTGATGATACCTTGTGGAGGTAGGCAAAATTTCCATTTTTTAAACTCTTGGATATATTCTATACGCTCTTTAGAGAATTTCAACCTATTAAACAAAATTGCATACAAATGTACATTCATGAAATGATTATTTATTTATTTGGGGGTGACTCAACAAATTGTAGCATGTTGGCTTATTGAATTTGTTAGTAAGTTAGGGTTTGATAAATTTGTAAGCTTAAGTGGATTTATTGTGGTTGTATGTGTTTTAGAGAAGTGAGTTTGAAGTGGTGGTTGTGCTTCCTTTATTGAATTTGATTTCTTTGGTTCTTCTTCTTGTGCATGCCCATTGTGGTATCTTCTCATTTGCAAATATTTTCTTATTATGTACAGAAAAAGTTCTTGTTGCATCCTTGAAAAAGTTGCACAATTGTCCTGATTTATCTCTGTAATACCTTGAGTTGTCTCGCTTCTTTCAATTGGGCTGGAATTTTCCACCTCAAGAGGGTTGTTAGTTGTTGTCTAGCTAAATTGTTGCAACATTTTTTCTTGTTTTATTTATTTATTTTTTCTTCAAGGAGGTGTTTCCTTTAAACTCTAGAAGAAGCATTGCAAGTGGCCTGATTATAGCAGTCATCAGAATTTGTCTATGATCATGGGCAAGACAACCCTCAGAGGGTGAAAATTGGGTATGTTATACTTATGGAAAACTTTGGCTAGCATCCAATTAGATATGTTATACATAGTTCACAATTAGGAGATCGCACACCATACAGTTTCACATAAAAATGCACTACTCCTCAAATATCAGGGTAAGTACAAGATTATTTATTGAATATAGTTTAGTCACATGATACAACTATCCCACAACTCTATAGTAGAGAGACAAACATGGAACAACAAACTTAAAATCGATCGATGCACTCACTTTCATGGGAATTTCATGAACATTTTTATTTTCTTATATAATGCACTTTTACCCACATCATGAGATCACACGAAAATGGTATTCATAATAAAGTTTTATGGGTGAAGTAATTCATTTTTCCTGCAAGATCAAGTTAGGTAGCTATAATGTCTCGTGTTTTTTCGTACATTCGACCAGAAACATATCTTGCAGGAATTTTGAAGGAAATCCCACTCAAATTATCAGAGAATCTCCAGGTGATCTCATTAAAAAAGCATGTTTCTCCTTATATGTTGATTATTCTTGCTCTTCACTATGTTTTTTATATAAATTAATTTCAATTCATTCACATTAGATATACTCCAGCTCCTGGTTCCAATTTAAAGGTCGAGTTCTCAACATTGTTTGTTGTTATTTATTTAGAAAGTGCTTGTGGTTTGAATAGGTTGCAAGAGACGAGAATCTCAAATATTTGTTGATCGGACCAATGCAAGTTTTATAGGTAGAATGTGCGGCTTCAATCCCTGATGTCTCAAATTTGGTCGCGCATTCAGGAGCTAGAATGGTCATCCTTCAGCCACATTTATCATGAGCTCAATCAAATAGCAGATAAGCTCTCCCAGGAGGCATTCAAGTAGCCAACTAATGAACTATCAACAAGATCAAGGTTGTGGCACACCCAAAAAAGAGGCAACTCGCAAAATTTAAGCTAACAACAACCCCTACTCATGAAGCTGACAACTTGTCTCCCTCAAGGACCATTGCCTTCTCCTTCATCAGGCAATACTTCCTCAACAACTCACTCAACTTCATCATTTCTATACCCCCAACAACATATTTATGTTATTGTGCCCATAACATTTTTCGAATAATGTGATGTTTCATAGGTGAATGTCAAATGCCAATTATTTACTATTTGAAAACCAAAATTTCATCCCTTGTACCAAATGAGCCTTCTTCATTGAATATTTTCTTGAATGGTGTTTTGTTTACTAATTTTTACCATTCAATGATTTCTTATATGTTAAGATTCTTCTCTATTTCATGCCTTAAGGCAATTCCTTTGCAACATCTGGTGCAATTGCTCGTTTAAATTTTTTCACATATTTAAAAAAATAAACAATTTTAATTCATGGAGTGTAACTCAATTGACAATCACCTTGTTATGAAGTATTATGTTAAGACATGAGATTCAAAGTTCAAATCCCCTTGAGTAGCCAACCAAAAAATAATATTTTTTTATCTATTTATTTATTAAATTTTTAAAATGTGGTTTAATGAAAAAAGAAAAATATAATATAAAATAAATAAATATGACATGATTAAATTTCATGTGGTTTGAATATCTATTTTCAAAAATAAAAAATATAATTATCCACTATCCACTCATGGATATTTCAATGCAAACTTCTGAATGCTAATGATTTTGTCTGAATTGCTAACTATCTTAAATGGGTTTCGTCTTAATTGTCATTGTCTTAAGTCGCCATTGTCTTAAATATTTTTGTCTCAAAGTGCTTTTGTCTTAAATCTAAAATTTTGTCTTAAAATATTTTTGTCTCAAATTGATTTTGTCTTAAAACATTTCTGTCTCAAACTACTTTTGTCTTAAATATAAAGTTTTGTCTTAAAATATTTTTGTCTTAAATATAAAATTTTGTCTTAAAATACTTTTGTCTTAAATTTTTTTTGTCTCAAATTGTTTTTGTCCTAAATATAAAGTTTTGTCTCACACTATATTTGTCTTAAATTTTATATTTAAGACAATTCAATTGATATTAAATTTAATATAAAATAATTAAAATAAAAAAGTGACTTTTTAAGACAAAAAAAATATTTTGTCTTAAAAAAATATTTTAAAATGCCCTTAGTGTAGTAGCTTAAATATAAAGTTTTATATTAAAATATTTTTGTCTCAAAGTGTTTTTGTCTTAAATATAAAGTTTTGTCTTAAACTATTTTTGTCTTAAACTGTTTTTCTCTAAAATATAAAGTTTTGTCTTAAATTGTTTTTGTCTTAAAATTTTTTTGTCTCAAATTGCTTTTGTCTTAAATATAAAATTTTGTTTCAAACTACTTTTGTCTTAAATTTTATATTTAAGACAATTCAATTGATATTAAATTTTAATATAAAATAACTAAAATAAAAAGTAGCTTTTTATTTCTTTTGTCTTAAACAAACCCTTGGTGCAGTAGTGAGATGGTGATAAAATAGGATTAAATTACGGCATAGTGGGAAGCGATCTGCCACCTACAGATGAGGTGGTAAGTTTGATGAAGAAGAACAACATCGGGAAGGCTAGGATTTTCAAAGCAAACACGGATGCGTTGAAAGCTTTGGCGAATTCGGGGATCGATGTAATTGTCGGTGTGGGTAGTGAAGAATTGCAGGCCATATCCTCCAAACAGGAGTCCGCAGACGCTTGGGTTAATGACAACATTGTCGCGTTCTATCCGGCCACCAATATCAAATATATTGCAGTGGGCAACCTCCTCTTGTGTGGCGCGCCTGAGTACATACCATATCTTCTCACTGCTATGACAAACAATCAAACTGCGCTGCAGAATGCCAATCTGCAGAATAACATCAAAGTTTCCACTACCCACAACATGAGTGTTATAGCTGGCACCGACTTCCCGGTGTCGAAGGGTGCCTTGGGCGACAATGTGAAGGACACGGCCATGAGATTTCTCCGCAATTTCCTGATAGCCCACAACTCCGCTCCTTCTCAAGGAACCTTCAGTGACGACGTAAAGGACAGCATGAGGTCTATTCTCGATTCCTGTCATATCACGGGTCTCCTTTCATGGCCAATGTCTATCCATACTTCATGTTTACCCGCAGCAGCGGTTCCGTCTCTTTGGACTACGCTCTGTTTAAGCCCACGACCCCGTTGTTAGACGGAGTTAGGAGGTACACCAACTTGTTCGATGCCATGGTTGATACTATTATCTCTGCCATGGAAAACTTGGGACATCCAGACGTCCCACTCATCGTTACTGAAAGCGGATGGTCTTCTTTCCGGGAGGATGTGGCCACAGTTCAGAATGCTGAGGCTTATAACGACAATCTCATCAAGCATGTATTATCGAATGCAGGGACGCCCAAGAGGCCGGGAACAAGCATCGATACCTATATGTTCGCTCTCTTCACGGAGAACCTGAAGCCAGGGCCTACGACGGAGCATGACTTTGGACTCTTCAACCGGGATCAAACGCCGGCATATGCAGTCAACTTTTCTCCATAATTGAGCTTCATGTAGAAAAAGTACAATTTATATTTTATTTAGTTTAAAATATATACCAGTTCAATGAGTTTGATATGTGTGTTTTATTTTCGGAACATTGCATAAGTGTAGTATGCTTATACACATGCCAACAATAATGTTTTATAGCTCTTGATACATGTTGGCATCGATACAAATGGTTTTATAGTATTTTATTTTTTGGATTGATTTGGTTGGTAAAATAAAACGCGTGAAGGCCGTGACAGAGTTCATGGTCAGCAAGACAAAGATTTATTTTGTGATGGAATATGTCAGACGCAGCGAGCTCTTCAACAAGGTCACCAAGGGGAGATTAAAGGAGGATTCTGTGAGGAAATATTTTCAGGAGCTAATGAGTGTCGTTATTTTCTTTTTGTCATAGCCAGGGGGGTTTAGCAGCGCGATTTGAAGCCGAAGAACTTGTTGTTGGACGAGAATAAGAATCTGAAGGTTTCTAACTTCAGGCTAAGCGCTGCCTGAGCAGTTCAAGCAAGACGACCCCCTGCATACGACCTGCGACACGCCGGCCTATGTAGTGCCGGAGATATTCACCACATAGTTACCAAATTCGGCCGTACCGGCCAAAAAAATACGGAAATTCGGTGATTCGGTTCGGTACAGCGAATAGTTAGTCTGAATTCGGTACGCTATTACAGTCTTGCCTTCGGCCTTCAACCATGAGTGCATGCATCTCTCAAGAACGAACCTTTCAGCATCCTCCCATGTCGTTGGGTTCCTTCCCATTGCCCAAAGATTCACTTAGGAATTTCATTGCACAACCTGAAACAAATAAAAGAAAAGGGACATGAGTGTGCTTTCACTGTTACAGTGTTCGCTCGGCCCTCAACCTGAACACATAAAAGATACATGGCTTTACAAATTACTAATTCACCACATTTAATTTTATGTTTTTATGATAACAATTAAAATGATCATATCTAATTTGATAGGTAATTAATTAAGGAGACCTGGAAGAAAAAATGCTTTGAACATGGGGCAGCCTGCCTGGCTAAAAAAAGTTATGGCCAACTAGTCACAGAATTGCTTACTTGTTTTAACTGGTCGAATTAATTCAATACAACCAGCGGGTGTGTAAAACTTGGATGGACTTCTCGTAGCTTCCTTTGCTTTCCAGATTATGGATGGGATGTGGCACAACATTGACATGGCTGGATGATTGTTAATGAGAGAGCAGCCTTGTTGAATGGGCTTCGCACATTGCATTCTTCACACTTTCTTTACTTAGTTTTAGGAATAATTAGTTTTTATAAAAAAATTTAGGATTATTTTCTATATGAGGATCTATTAGTAAATTGGGGAAACAATTAAAAAAAACTTTAATTTTTTTTATGAAAAATAGTAATTTCTATAATAATTTTTTTATAAAATAACAAATTACCATAAAAAAATAATTTTTACTTTAATAAAAATTCTAAAATGATAAATTAGTTGTAAATTAGTAACTTCTATATAAAAGAAATAAAAAACTATAATTTCTATAAGCATTTGTAAGATGTATAATGTCGAATTTTTTTAGTATTGGATTTTATACCATCGAATTTTTTCTATCGAATCGAATTCAAATTCGAATTCGAATTTGGTAACTATGATTCACCAAGAAGGAATACGACGGGGCCAAGGCCGACATCTGGTCGTGCGGTGTCATACTGTTCGTTCTCATGGTGTGCTACCTGCCTTTTTCAGGTATGGCTGTGTGTTCAAGGGAGGGAAATCGCCTTCAGTAGCGGTATGTGTATATCGCCCAAAATGTTGTTTGGCATGATTAATAGTGCAGTTTCCAGCTCCTCTGCTGTAAAACTCCACTTTTATGTTCAAAATTGGTCGAAAGACATGCTGAGAATCGAAGCCAACTCCCACATGTTTTGTAGGAGCCATCAGCGCTTCTGGGTAGGAGGAGGAGTCATTAAAACCATGAAGAAATCTCAGTCCTCCTTGCCACTGCTGTTCCTACGGGGAGCAGAGCGCTCAATGGCATAGCGCTCGCTAGCCTGGCTGGAGTCCGTGCAGTGCATGCTGTTTGAGATAATGCCTTCATTATGGTGCTTACCTAGTTTGGATTGGGTTGTTGAGGAAGTTGAGAGATTCTCTCAACTTCTCTCCCTAAAATTAGAATTAGTTTAATTATATATTTGATGTATCTCTCATTATTGAATATGGAAAATAATTATTAGTGTGTGTTATTCATTTGCGTTTTCCGCTCTCTCCAATTCTTATTTTGGTATCGGAGCTTTGATAGGACATACGCTGGTCCAGTGATCAATCCGGTCATCATTTGGAGGACACCGATAGAAACTATTGAACCTGCTGTGGATGATCGTCGACACATTGTATTGAACCTGCCCTGCGTTGTGAATCTCTGATATTTTCGAGCGGCATTAAATCCCCTGCATTGTGGTTGGACGGCGTCAGCCAATTGTAAGACCTTTCTTTCGATTCGCAGTCAGAACATACTCAGTTCCTCTTCAATCGCTCAAGCGGGTGTATGCCAATTTCTCAGCATCAGCGTTGTGAACAGAAGACAGCATCAGCGTTTCTGAAACTGGTTTGGTAAATCTGCTTTCCGGTCGCTTTGTTCATGGTTAATACGCTGTTTTTTTTAAAACTCTGTATTGTGGGAGAGTGTGAAAATTCTGTTTGTGATATCGGCGTTACAAGTGATACATTTTAATTGGTTAAAGACTCTGGAAGAAGACACCGCCATCGTGAACCAGCGTATGAGCAGATTAGTTGGAGGCCGTAAGCTTTGAAAGTAACAAGCGTAGTTTGTTTTTAATTTTGAAACGTTTTTTTTTGGATTTCTGCTGTGGTTTGGTTGGGAGTTGAACAAATTTATATTTGTTCTTGTCATTTTAAAAAAAGGAGCAAGTTTTGTTTGAATAGCTGGAGTGGAATCAATCAATTGCCGGAGCTGGTGTTTGCAGATTTCAGCGAATTTCTGCCAGATCAGTTTGCCTCAAATAAATTAACATTTTTTATTCAGTTCTGTTTTAGATTTGCAGAGTTCTAAAATCAGTTTTTGTTAACATGGAGCAGCCTATTGTATTAGAAAAGTTTAATGGGTTTAATTTCTACACTTGGAAGGTAAAAGTTCAGTTGCAAATGATGAGTAGAAATTTATGGAGTATTGTAGAAGGCTCAGAAAAAGCACCTACAGATGCTCAACAATTAATGGCATGGGAAAAAAGAGAGGAAAGAGCCAAGTCTATCCTTGGACTATCACTTGCAGATTCTCAGCTACATCTTATTGATTTAAAGAAATCTTCTGCAGCAATATGGGAAGAAATGAATAAGGTATTTGGGGCACAAGCTGTTAATGCAAAATTTTTCTTAAAGTTACAATTGTTTAAACTCCAAATGGATAGTGAGACATCATTGTCAACACACATAAATGAGTTAAGAGCTTTGATGAGACAATTGTCAGAAATTAATTCTAAAGTAGATGATGATGATGCAAAGGCAATCTTATTAAATAGCTTGTCTTCAAAATTTGATAATGTCATATTTACTTTAAGTCAAATGCCACATCAATCACTTGATGAAATGATAGCATCTCTTATGGCAGAAGAAAAAAGGATAGGTGGCCCAGAGGCTAGTTCACATAATGAACTTGCACTATATTCCAAAGGAAGGGTGAATAAAAGTAAGACTGAATGTTTCTATTGTCATAAATATGGACATACATCATTCAATTGCAAAATTCGAGCTCGAGATCTTTTAAATGGGCAATTGAAAAAATTAGCCTATGCAACATTTTCAGACGATTCACCCGATGCAATGTTTGAAGAGTCTTCAAGTGAGGATGAACCTCCTGATCCATCTCTTAAACTGTTCTAAAGCATGTTTTGTGATTTGCAAGTGTGTGACATATAGTGTGGAGTGCCTTATATTTATGAGAGTTGTGTAGAAGAGAACCAATTATTGAACAAATGAGCATTATTTAAATTAGTCGTTCCTGACGTCCTACAGGGACGAGAGAACAATTGACTAATTTGATTGTGTGAATTTGTTATATGCTGATCTTGTTGTGCTACGGGCCAAGGAGCATCAGTTACAGGTTAGCAGGTCAAGTTGTTAGATTAGCTCTTGAACACATTCAGTATTCAGACCATTTGCCTAGCCACTGATGGAGAGCCGAAAGCGAAATCAGATGGTGATTGGTCCATAGGATGGTACATCACTTGTCAGCTCTATCGCGGAAGCCCCGACGAGCCGAGTTGTCAATATTGTTGATCTTGCGACACTTCATTATTGCTGGTCAGAAACAATGTATTTTAAATGGGTTGAATGGTAGCTCGAAAGTGGTGGAGAAAAGAGCGTTTCCTATGAGATCTCAGAGTGGGTACAGATGTTAATGAAGACCAGATCAGACAAAGACACAAAAGTTTAAAGTGTTGTAGTCGTGATTAATTATTATATGTTTTGTAATGTAGGCATTAAGGGAGGGTGTTTGAGATAATGCCTTCATTATGGTGCTTACCTAGTTTGGATTGGGTTGTTGAGGAAGTTGAGAGATTCTCTCAACTTCTCTCCCTAAAATTAGAATTAGTTTAATTATATATTTGATGTATCTCTCATTATTGAATATGGAAAATAATTATTAGTGTGTGTTATTCATTTGCGTTTTCCGCTCTCTCCAATTCTTATTTTGCGCGTTGGCCAACATTTTTTGTTTTCCCCATGTTCCTGATCGAAGCGGATGGTTGACGTTTTCTTTCCAAGGATCCGTTGTCGTAGTCCAATAGGGAAAGAACGAAAGCACTGAGCTCTTCCTTGTCATCTTCAATTGGGTGTAGACGAATGCATGAAAAGTGAAGAATATTTGTGGGCAAGTGGCAATGTTTTCTGGAAAGGAATCCACAGTACGATTCCCTACGAGTCGATTTTATCTACGCTTACGTTTACTCATCTTCGTTTATGGAGTTGTTTGGAGCTGAGAGCGATGTTCCTCTAGATCTCGTGGTCACTGTGGATGCTGCATGGATCACTGTAGCAGCGAATCGAGATTTCTTGGGTTGTTGCTCACGGTCGTGGTTCCCAATTGGGCCGCTTTCTGTAATAGGGCCATGGCAGACATCTAATCCGTGACTGTAAAATTTTGTAGATGTTCTATGCTTGATGCAACTTTACTTTTATTACAGCAATCATTCAAATAGTTAAGTAAAATGCTGATAGAACATACCAGTGGATCTATAGAAGACAAACCGGAAACAGAAGAATGTGAAGGTGGGTTACGGCGGTCAACAGGGTGCTTCAACCAGCAAAGTCTCCTTGATCAGCCAACCTAGAATGTGTCACAACAATCCTCAAATCAATCACCCAGTCAATTCAAGTCAACTCCAAAAAAAGTCAACGTTGTCCAGAAAAGTCAACGCACGGCAGCAACATCAAAGTCAACGCAGCTCCAACTTTGGTCAACCTTTTGATTCTTGTGCCAATGTGTACGGCCTCCCAAAATCGAAGTCTCCAACAAATTTCAACCTCTTTGGACCATGCGTTGACCAAAGTCAACGTTGGTCAAACTTTCTTGGAAACCCTAGCTGCAGCAATGCGTCCTTCTTCTTGGCTGTAGTAACTCGTCCTTCTTCCCACGTGTGAGCCGAAAATGTCCTCCAAGGAGCTCGTACTAGATTAGAAGAGAAGAAGATGTGATGATGAGTGAGTGAAATGCTCTCCAACTTTGACTGTATTTATATCCATCATTGAGATGTGTGGCACATCTGCTGGGGGTGTAAAACCTTAAGGCCGACCTGCACATATAATTTATTATAAATAATAAATTCAAAATAAATGTTCTGCTCATCGGATTAAGATGAATTTTATATGGATCTTACACCTCTCCGAAAGAGGAATCCAATAAAAATATTGGCATCTTCATCTGAGCATCACAACATGGAGTTTGGACCTAGTTGTCCAATTTTAACAGTGACGGTGGAGCTTTGTGGGCTGACATGGAGAGGTACTTCTTGCTTGTGCACTATCAAAATTTAGTTTTTTAATTGTGTGCGCACACTGGTCTTGGACAGCCTCTCCTCCAAGAGAAAGCGAATGTAGGGTATTGAATGAAGCATTAGGAAGCTCAGAGCCATCGAATAGGTGGAGGATGAAGTCGAGGGTCTTACTGTCTCAGGGGGCTCTGAGGCCTCTAAACCCAGTTCCTCCCACGGGATACTTGTTGATGAAGTATGCAAAGATTAATTTGAAATGGGCACCAAAGCTAGAGAATTGGCCTTGCAGATACCTAATGTAGATCGGATCATTGATATTTTGAATACTCATTTGTTGTTTGGTGAGAGGGTGAACGAGGACACTGAGAAGGCCCGAGTACTCAAATGTTGGTTTCAATATGCTGTCAGCACATGTGTTAGAGTGTTGGATTCACAAATATTTCCAGGAAAGGAGTCAATGGTGCTCGAACCTGGTGGTGAATTTGATGGAAATGATGCCATGTCAGAGAAGGGAGTATTTACTATGTGGTGCTAGTAAGCACAAATTTTGACCATGATTGAATGATTGTGCTGTTAAGATATTGCAGCCATGGTTGGTGCTCTTGCCTTAATGCACAAAAGTCACAATAATATTTAGATTTTGGAATGTGCTTTTATTTCATATTGTTTTGAAGGGAATATGTCTTGAAAGTTTGTATACATATCGAGATTCGCGACCTGGATAGGAAGTCATTTTGTTAGAATTTGCGACTCTAACTAATGACAGGTAAAGCATGGAGATGCAAGACCAGTATATCCAAAACTCGAAATTACAAAATCTATGACAGAAATATTCAAGCAGGAAAATTTATGGCATAGTCATTGGTTAAAGGATCTAGTTTTGAAACTAGAAGGTGATCTGCTTCAGAGTTTGGATCTCTGAGGGGTTATCAACCTTGGCAGTCTCTTGAGATTTTTATTCTGGTGGTATGAAGTAGTGGAACCTGGGTGATCGAGCGTTGATCGAGAGTGGTGTGTTTTCAGGTATTTGTTTCCGAATCACTGAGTAGTTGCTCTGTGTTTTGATGGTAGACAAGGCCGCTTGGAGAAGTCAAATGTCAACGAAAGTCCTAGAAGTGATTGTTGTGTTGCTCAAGGATCGTTTGGTGTTACAACTGTTTGGTTCTGCAGATGCGCAACAAAAGTATGGATCACAACTGATAATGGGGACATGCATTCCAACAATGGTCAGGAAAACAACTTCAGTTTTCTAAAATTACTTGGAGTTTGGTTGAGTGGCATGTGTGTCGCATCAACGTTGCTGGACCGGAGGAGGAGTTGCAGAGAAGGATATCTCTGCTTGTAGAGACCATAAAGTCGAAATTGTTGTTGTGTGAGGAGGATCCTTGCGCTACCTTCCTACCTATCAACGTTGACGTCATTGGTGTTGTGTGAGGAGGAGCGTTGTGCTGCCTGCCTACCTATCAGTGCTTCCACCGTTGCTGGTGTGTGGGGAGGAGCATTGTGTTGCCTGCCTACCTATCTACGCTGCCAGCATTGTTGGTGTGTGAGGAGGAGTGTTGTGCTACCTGCCTACCTATCTGCGTTGCCACCATTTCCGGTGTGTGAGGAGGAGTGCTGCCTACTTTCCTACCTAGAGGAGCAATCTACGCTACCTACTGTTTACTTCTCCTGGCATCATCGTGCTAATTGCTATTGGCGTGGACTGGGAACCTTGGTTATAATTTTCGGTAAAAATCAAGTTACTGATATATATTTTTGGTGGAAAGGATTGAATGTTTGATAGCCAGTGTGGCCAACTATTGTCACATTTGTGAGTCTTAGTTGGAATTGGCCATTCCAACAATAGAAAAATTTATTTGCATGAATGATTAACCACCAGATGTAATGAAGACATGACATTGAAGATGGAAACATTAGATATTGGAGGATGAGTGGACAATCAAGTTTGTGTGAGTTTGTGGAATAGACTCATGATGATGGTAAAGTATGAGTCACAATTTGTAATTAGAGCAAATCTACATGTCATTTATTGTTGGTATGTGTTGTAAGACCCAGAAGGGCATGCATACCCCTTTGTTATGTGTTACCTCTGCTCGAGAGTTTTAACACCCTGAAAGAGTGTGTCATGCAGGATGAATACACTTGGGTGGGATGTATTGGTTTTAGACTCCATGAGGTGAAATTTTATATATAGGGGGAGTTCATCAAGAGGTTGGATGAACCATGTATGTGAAGGACTTCTTAGCATACTGTTGGTTGCAGCAGTTGGGAACCCATGCATTCCGGTAGATGGTTGTTCCTTTATATGGACATCGACAATTTCATGAACAAGATACACAGTGTAATTACCAGACATGACCTGATGTAGATTTTACAGATGGATATCGAGAGAAGTAGTCGTTAAGGGGGTGTGTTAGAAAATGTAATTCCTACTTGTCTCAGTTGTGATTCTTTCTATGTATAGAGTATGTTCCTATTCAATAGGAGTTAGCTAAACCTAAGTTCCTAGTTTGATGTGAGGTTGAGATATTCTCTCAACCAACTTATTGTGCGTTCAAGATAGCTTCCCTATCTTAAGACATACATCATGTATATATGTAACTCTATTTGATTAATAGAATACTGTGTGTATCAGAGATTTCATCTGTTTCATAGTGGGTAGAAGTGCTAGTGAAGACCATATTATACATATGTAACTTATATATGAAATGGAATTTGTGATTCTTTAAAATATTAATCTTTGTAATATAAGCGTTAGAGGAAGGACTTGGAATCTAATATTTACAATATTATGTTGGCAGATTTGGTTTATTGGCTATTAGAATTTATTGAGAAATTTTCTAAACAATATTCCCTATATTAAAATATGTTGGATATGATATAATTTTTTTTTCTATGATTTATTTTGATTTCAAATGTGTAATATCTAAATAATTTTTGTGTGTATTGTATAAACTATGTCTCCAAATTCAATTTAGTTTTTTACAATAAAGAATTATTAAAGAAAATGCATATACCACTTCTGATTTCCCCCATAGAACCAATAAGCAAATAGAACCTTATGAATATATATTGCGGTAGTACTTGAACAACTATAATTAATAAATCTAAATACCTAAGAATGTGTTATATAGTTTAATATATACAATGTTTTCTTCTATTTAGTTTAATATATACAATTCTTTCTTCCATTTCAATGGAACATTGATGGATTCACCATCTAGTAATAAATATCACTAAATATTTAAAGAAAGGGAGTATATATTTGGAAAACTGTTAGACGAGAAATTATATAAAATAATTTTTATTTATTTATTTTGATTATATTAATGAATTTTTTTATGGTTTTCATATAGATAATAAATAATAATTATTTTTAATTAGATATTTAATTTACGTTAAATAACTATTTGTGAAATATCATTATGAATTTTTTAACAAGTCTTCATCTATACCTTGTCAAATTTTTTAGGTAAATTTTTAGAATTGGTTTACATCATTATAAATTCATGAGATTATTTAGATATGTAGGAGTTATTTTTTCACTTAATAAATATTTATGATTTTAATATGTAATTATTATTTTTTTTTTCTTTAACTACCTTTTGTGTTGGTGTTATTTTCATCTTCTTTATTATTTTCCTTTGTTTCTCTTAGTATTTATATTAATTCTTCAACGATTTTTTTTTTTTTTTTTTTTTCATCTTGTACCTATAAATGACAAACATTGTTTATGTCCCTATAAAAAAAGTTGAGATTTACCGAAATACGTAGGTAACGAACTAATATATATATATTAGTTTCATAGGAAAATTTATCTCAAGAAAGTTTATCATCCATTCTTCAATCACAAATATATATATGCTTATACCTTGAAATCCCCATGCATTATGATCATTCAATATCTTGGTTCTTTTTGGCTTACTCGTAACCAAAATTTCTCAATGCACCCACATCAAGCTAGTAAGGAACAAATGAATTCTTCATGGGATCCTTTCCATGAGTTCATCAATGCTCTACCATTTTTTGTATATTGGATCGTCTGCCCAGTCTTCCTCTTGTTCTAGTTTCCATCTCACAACTTATGCTTCGCAATTTTCTTTTCTCTAGGTTTTGTGGCTTACCCTTAGCCATCACATCCTTAATAATTACTCTACTCCTACTCAAATCATTTTTCATGGCTTGCAATCTTTTTGACTATCTCATATTGATGTTTCCAATTATTGTGTACTACCTCAAATTGGTAGTTATGTCCATAATAAAGTTTCTCCTCTTCACTCACAACTTCTCCATTTCCTTTAGGAAATTATATCTCATGACAATATGTTTTTGGTTTACCATTAACCTTGCATTTCAGAGTTGTTTAAGGACCATCAAAATTTCAACCTTACAAAATATGGGGCCATAGTTGGCTCATCAAGGCTAACATCAACAATGACTCTAAGTACATACAATTCCAAAATTCATTTCAAAATAATATAACCCTTATACAACATATTCCCAATAATATTTTATTTTCATCAATAAAAGTAATTATTTAAAGACCATTAAATTTTTTAGGGATGTTACTTGTCATGGATTCACTGCACTTTGAACACATATTTTTTTCTTATCTTGCTTCACTTAGTTCTTCTTTTATTTGACACATAAAATGTGTTTTGTTGTCCATGTTTTACCCCTTATTTTCTATTGCTTAAAAGTGTCTTCCTTGTCCTCCCTTCCATTCTCTTAATTAATATGTTTGTATTTTGAATGTCTTACCTTCACTTCATTTCTTCAATCTAGAGGATGTTGTTATGTTTTCTTCTCCTTTCAACTATTTGTTGCATTTTCCTTCTATTGGGTATTTCATTTCACTATACATGTTATTTAATGCACCCGCCTTCTCTTTTTATATCTCAATGTGTCTCTTGTTCCTAAGCAAGTCTTTCTCACGTTACTAGATACTTCACCTAGTTTTCTCTTTCTATGAACCTAGTCTTATTGTATTTATGGTCCTTATTCGTCTTGGATCTTCTCTATAAGCATTTATCTATCCCTAGGCTTCTTCTTTCTATCAAATTATTCTTTTCTCTCATGGTATTCTTTATACCTCTTTTTTTTTATAATCTAATTTGTCACAGAGTCAATATCTTCTTTTCTCTGAACCTGAGCCTTTTTTTGTCATCTACAGCTACAGTGCAACATAAAGGAGATGTGTAATGCCTTTTGTGCTCAACTTAGAGTTGTCACATATCCCCGAAAAATATTTTAAACAAAAAAATGTCAACTATAATAAAACATCAACAATGTCATTCTGATCGTTCGCTTGGTTGTTATATTATAGTACAGTATGAGAAATATGTGATAAAAATATTTCTATTTCACATTAAGTGTTATAAATAACATATTAAATAATATAATTTTACATTACTTTATAGAAATAAAGTAATTAAAGCTTTTATTTATTTTATAAATATTTCCATATAAAAAAAAAGAATATGTTTGAATCTTCATTTTAGTAAGAAATGTGTAATTTATTTATTTTTTAGTATAAAATATTAGTAATATTAAATTATTAAAAAATATAAGTTAAACAATACAAAATTAGACATGAGAGAGAGAGAGAGAGAGAGACAAAAAAACCAATATAATTCTATCTAATCACTAATTTATGAAATACTAAAAGGACTTGAATTCTTCTAAGTCTAATTTTTTTTTCAAGTTTTTCACTATATAAAAGAAATTTGCATATAATGAGATTTGATTCCTATAAGTTCTTGGTAGATGAGTGGTTAAGATGGATTTATGCTTTTATTACTTGCAGTTACATGTTTGCAAATATGTTTCTTATTAGATTAGACAAAAAGCTCTTGATAAATCCATACTTAAAATAGATCTATGTTTTTTATTATCTATTATTACATGTTTACAAATATATTTTTTATTAAATTATTAGATTACACAAAAACCAATTAGGAAACCTATAAACTTCGTTTAGAAAACTTAATTGATATAATCGTAATTTGACATGAACTTACATTTATTTTCAACTTGGACTATCTCCATCCTTGATTTGACTTTTAACTTTAACATATCTTTAACATAGTTGGAAATTTACTTCGACTTGATGATCACGTTAACTTTAATTACAAAAAAATTAATTAATAAAAAAGTTTTGACAAAGCAACAATCATATCCTTTTACTCCATTACTTACCTTATTATTTAGGTGACATGTTAATCTTTTACATCATAATTTTAATCTTTCATTCACACCACTTGATGGGGATATTTAATCCATAAATTCTTAATCAATGTCAATGTACGTACATACTTAGACCTTTAATATAGTTCATAAATTCACTTGATTTGACTCAAATTTTATCTAGTTTCAACTATTACAAACTTTGGTGTCATAAAGAAGATAGTTCATAAATTCACTCGATTTGAATCAAATTTCATCTAGCTTCAACTATTACAAACTTTGGTGTTATAAAGAAGATAAAAAAACGAGGCTTGAGGGGCAACGAGTCCCTGCCTTAGTGGCCAAGTAGTTTACTGGGAACATCACAAAAAACAAAATTAGATTTTAAAGAAATGTGTAGAACCCAACCCAATGCACACAGATAAAATTGGAGATTAATGAAATGCACAAAGTGTTGAGTTAACACAGTGGAAACTTGCATAAACAATCAAACACACACAACATAAAACATGAGACAACAGATTTAACGTGGTTCACCCAACCAATTTGGGCTACGTCCACCAAACAAAGGTATTGACAGTCTTATTTCTAAACAGGAGATTTACAACACAGAGTTTCTCATCTGCATTTCTCTTCTGCTCACCTCACATCCCTCATGCTCATTTGCCTCTACGGGCTTACAATTTGTATTTGGGAGTAGAAATTGAATCATAAATTCAATCACAACAAAATAGGATGCAATAACTCCACATCAGGATTAGATGTAGTCAATTTAGCAAAAAAATCCTATTGTTGTCATATTCATGAGATTTTCTCCAAATTTAATATAAGAAATCTCAACAATCTCCACCTTGACAACAATTATCCTGATACCCTGTTCCATTATTATTTTTCTCTTTTCTGCAAGCCAAGTGAAGCCAGACACCATCGTATCTTCTCTAATAAAACTGGTTTTGTGAACATGTCTGCACAATTTTCCTTTGTATGTACTTTTTCAAGAGAGACTCCCCGTTCAGTGATAACCTGTCTTACAAAATGGTACTTAATAGGTATGCGCTTTGATTTACTATGATAGACTAGATTTTTAGCCAAATTAATTGCACTTTGACTATCACAAAATAAATTTATGTTGTTCTGCAACCTACCAAACTCACGAAACAAACCTTTCAACCAAACTGCTTCTTTGCAAGCATGTGAAGTAGCTATGTATTATGCTTCTGTAGTGGATAAAGAAACAATTTTTTGTAGCTTTGACATCTAGCTTATAGCTCCACTTGCAATAGTAAAGACATATCCTGAAGTTGACATTCTCTTATCCAAATCACCTGCAAAATCGAAATCAACATATCCGCAAACAAATTCACTACTTCTGTTATAAGTGATACAGTAATCACTTGTGCCTCTCAGATACCGAAGCACCCATTTCACTGTTGACCAATGTTCTTTTCCTGGATTTGCCAAATACCGGCTGACAACCCCAACAGCGTGTGAAATATCTGGTCGTTTACAAACCATCGCATACATCAAACAACCTACTACATTGGCATATGGAATTCGAGACATATATTCCTTTTCTTCATTTATGTTAGGACATAAACTTGAAGAAAGATTAAAATGGGAAGCTAAAGTGACTGAAACAGGCTTCACATTGTTCATACCGAACCTTAAGAGTATTTTCTCAATATACTTCTTTTGTGATAGCCACAACTTACCATTTCTCCCGTCTCTAAAAATATCCATGCCCTAAATCTGTCTTGTTGATCCTAGATCTTTCATATCAAGTGTCCTAGCCATCTGAGCCTTTAACCTGTTGATCTTTGGTATGATTTTTCTTGCTAAAATCATATCGTCAACATATAACACTAAGATAATGAACATGCCATTACTCAATTTCTTAAAGTAAACACAATGATCATATTCAATCCTTATATAATTTTTGCTCATCATGAAAGAATCAAATTTCTTATACCATTGTCAAGGCTACTGCTTTAGACCATACAATGATTTCTTGAGCCTGTAGACAAATTTATTGTTGCGATTTTGAACAAACCCTTCAGGTTGTTCCGTATAAATCTCTTCATCTAGATCTCCATGTAAAAATGCAGTCTTAACATCTAGTTGTTGTAATTATAAACAAGTAAAGCAACTAATGCTAAGACAATCCGAATTGAAAGAATTTTAACAACTCGTGAAAATATCTCATGAAAGTAAATTCCTGCTTTCTGAGAAAAACCTTTTGCGACTAGCCTTGATTTGTACCTGTCTTCTGTATCATCAACACCCCTTTTCAATTTGTAAACCCATTTACATCCCACAGTTTTTCTGTCTTCAGGAAGTTTCACCAGATCCCATGTGGCATTCTTGTCTAATGCCTTCATCTCATCCTTCATAGCTTCTTTCCACCTATAACTACTGGAACCTTCTATAGCTTCCTGATAGCACAAAGGTTGATCATCATTAGCAGTTAAAGCAACTGAAGTAACATAATCTGTTGGGAAAAATACTGAGAGGGGGGGGGGTGAATCAGTATTTAGGGCAAACTAAAACTTTTTACTTTTTCATGCTCTAAAACCCATACGCTACTTTGCTGAAGCCAACTAGCGTATATACGCGGATATCCTTCATAAAACTCGCGTATACACAGAGATCTAATTATGCCATTAGTTCTTCACTTATATCATTCCATCATTCATTCATTAGATGTTCTATAAACAGTAAACATGTGCAGTAAGAACAGAATAAACCATCACACAAAGCATCACACATGAACACCCGGATTTTTAGGTGGAAACCCAGAGGTAGGAGAAAACCACCGCTGGAGTTCATATTCAATATTTTATTATAGAAGAGCCATCTTACAACATGTCTTGGTGCAGACTTGCAAGCATAAGAGCCTTACTGCGCTCGTTTACCGGCCTCTCTGCAGAGGGCTCCAACTGACTCCTTTACGACCTCTCAAGGGAGCTCCGACCCCACGATCTCGTTTACACTCACTGGAAGGAGCTACAAAGGCTACAACCCCCAGTAGGCTCCAGCCTCAAGCCTCTACAGACCCGTTTCATCAATTTTTTTCACACTGGTCCCAAAGCTTCCTTTAGGACACCACTTGCGATTTGCTTTCATCCCTCTTTTCGAGGCTGGACGTTTCTTGCTGCCAAAGCAAAACATACATCACCAACATATACTTACTAATTCAGACAACACAGATTAGATAGCAGTAATACAGCAGAACAGATCAGATGTTTCATACCCCATGCTTTAGCAAACCCTAGTTTGCATACGCTCTTTCACTTCACTGATGTCGCGTATATACGCGCTTTCGTCCACACAAACCAGCGTATACCTCTGTATATATTTCATTGCGCATACGCGCTTTCTCTTCGTCGAAGCCGCGTATATACGCGCTTCCTCTGCGCCGAAGTAGCGTATAGATCTTCAATCATTATAGAAAGAAGCATAGTGCTTGATTGGAAGTCTTCATTCAGATTTACCCGCTGCCCAGACGGATGTTTAGCATCATCCCTGGAGTCTAAGCCTTCCATAAGCAGGATCAACGGTCTCGGCCATTGAATCTAGTCCATGTCATTGCTTCTGGGTGCATCGCCAGGTCTGAATCCTCATCAAACCTTTACCTCCCATCTGGGGCTCTGTGTCAGTATTCCGTCCAGCCTGAACATCTGCTCCCACCACAGTTGCAATGAATTTCTTCTCCTTATATAGGTTTGTCCTTCTTAATCCTACGGGCTTTGCCAATACCATGAGCCAAAACAATACCATGAGTCCAAAACTACATTACTTCCGATGGTATTCCTGGACGGGGTCAATTAGGCGGATCATTACCCAATACAATGGGTCAATACCATGGTGGTTACCCCTGGTTTTGCACTTTTTGAGCGCTTTTGCCCATACGCGACTTGGAACGTTCTTTTCCGCGTGCATACGCGACTTCTCCTAGACATATCCACGTATGCCTTGAGACATACTCTTTTTATCATAGATCTAGCACAAACTGAATTTATTTCTTCATTCCCTTCTGTACTCACTGTAGATACATCAGATTTACTTCATCAAGAACATATTCTATTAAGCACAACTTCATCAAGTAAGTTGCCATTATCTTCATCAAGAGGGTTGCCTTTCAAGGACAACATTCATCGTCATATTGCTAACAAACATCATTTACCAAGTCCATCACGTCAAGAATAACTTCATCAGGTGGATTGCCATCAAGGACAACACATGTCAACAATCGCATGTCTTCATCTTCATTCAGTGGGTTGCCATCAAGGACAACACTCTGCATCATATTGCCAACAATCTCCCCCTTTGGACTTGATGGCAACCACGATGGTGTTTGGTTACCACAACAGATAGGTACATTAAGAATACAATGACACCATGTCACTCTCTCCATTTTTGACACCATTATTTTTCTTCATTCAAACACCATGTCACTCTCCCCCTTTGACATCAAGGGCAAAGGGCGGATCAAAACCAACATACTCTCCCCTTTTCTCCTCATGTAGAAGAAACGTTCTGCAGATCTGATATATACTGAAGTGACCAAGCTCCCCCTGATTTCATGCTGAATCTTCAACCATGTTTTCCAAAGAAGTACATGACTCTATGAACGTCCTATCACCAAAGACTCATACTTACATCAAAGATCCAAACAAGTGGATTTACATATAAGACTCAAGTACCCAACCAAGTGGGTTTACACATTTCAACTCAGCTACCCAACCAAGTGGGTTTACAAAATTTGACTCAGCTACCCAACCAAGTGGGTTTACAAATTTGACAAGTCCTTTCATGACTGAATATTACAATTTTTACATCATGGGTCTCAACAAGACCTTTTCATCAAATTACACATATGACCATTTATAACCAATACCAAAGAGACCTCAAGAGAGATCATATATCAGAACCATCATAATGCCAACAATGCATTATACTCAGCAAAGCTAATGCTCCCCCTGAATCTGTGCAACCAAGCAACCTTTCCAAAAGACTAAGGCTCCCCCTTAGTTTGTGCATCCTGAACACTTTCACCAACAAATCATCAAGGCATCTTTATCAAAACATTAGAAATAGAATTATGAGAACTGGAACACCACCAGAGGTACCAAACAGTATTAGAGATACCAAACAGCATTGCAGCTGTGCTGAAGAAAGCTGACCCCAAACAGAAAATGTCAGCAACCAGACATACGCGGTTTTATGTGCATGAACTCGCGTATATACGCGACTGTGTTTCAGGAAACCCGCGTATCCAATACCATCTTCTATATTTTAACCAGATCTGATCCTCTGTGAGAAAAATACAGTGTTCAGCTTCTTTCTGAGATATTTGAATGCTTCCCTGGACTACAGATAGATAGAACAGTGTAGTTGTGTCTTCAAGCGTCATCCAACGGTTGTAGCATAAACACATTAGTAACCAAGCCTTCAGATTCTTTGCAGCATCAATACAATCTTTCCAAGAGAGATTATCATACCAGAACAGCATCTTCAAATATGTGTCAATCATCCATGTGGTCCAATATCACCATGATCATGAAGTAACATATGTAGGAAAAAGATCTCAACCATAGTAACAAACTCTGCATGATCTATTCTTATTTCTGAATCAAACGACATCCAACTCATCCATTTGTGAGCACAAAATATATTTATCAGCAACCAGGGCTCAAAATCTCATCATAATAAACCATGTACCAAGTCATCATCATTTGAGCATGAGTATCACAAAAACCAAGAATAAGCAGTCATATTGCCAACAATGAAATCATTAGTATTCAACCTGCTACTCCCCCTGGACCAGTGCTCCTTCTTGTGCAACCTGAAAACGTTCATCAGCAACAATCTTTGCATGGGCTGCCCTTATCTCCGAATTATAGGACTTTCATCTCAACAATGAATACTCTTCATCAACAAGCAAACATGACTCATCCACACTCTTCAACGCAAGAAACCATGTATCGTTTCCTCATTATTTAGAGCTGAGAAACTAAGCTGAAATTGAGTCAATCACACAGTTATTAACAGTCAGACTGATGCTCCCCCTAGACCTCTGCTCCAGATCTTCAGCTATCAGATAAATTCTCTTATCATCAATGCATACGCGGCTGTGTCAGCTAGAACTCGCGTGTGTACGCGACTTTGTTTCATAGAACCCGCGTATGGAAAGTGAAATATAGAAAATTTCACACCTTCATCTCCTCCTGCAAATTTGCCTTCTGTTCCTGTCTTTTCTTCACACCAGATGCACTGTCAGAAAAACATATAACCAGAATAATCAAATCAACCATGAGAGACATCATACATTGCTCCCCCTGTGACGATACATTACTAAATCTGATAATGTATCCCACATTATTCCTGCAGTCAATAAGAGAAGTAAGCTTCAAAAGCGGATGGCTGCAATAGGGTCAGAATTCCCTACGTTTTTGATCAGTCCTCCATCTTTTTCCAGATTTGTTTGAACTTTCTATTTGTGTGCTGGAAATTGTCCACTTTCTCAGATCTGTTCAACCTGCATTCTTTTTCTACATGTCCATACTTGTTACAAGAATAACATCTCATATGACCAGATAAATAAGCATAAGAATTATAATGAGTATTTCTAATCTTCCTCCTTTTACAATCAACTGCTTTATGTCCATACATGTTACATGAGAAACAATATCCCCTGAAGGAACCAGAGTACCTTTCTATGTAGGATTTGTTTGTTTGTGGCTGAAATGATCTGATCCTGCAATTTGCTGCAAGATGCCCATAATTATGACATTTAAAACATTCAACATTCTTGAATGAATTCCTTTGAGAATACATGATTGTTGGTTGATCTTTTGTCTCTTTCAACACTTCAGGTTTTGCATTGACTTCCTCTGAATTTTTAGCACCTCCTTGTGAGCTAGATTCTCCTTTAACAGTTTCATGGAAACCAAGACCAAGTTTGATAGCTGGAGACCTTTGATTGCTCAGAATATTGTCCAAAGTATTAGTACTATCTTGAAACCTCAAAAGTTTAACCTTTTCTTCTAATTTACCTTTGAGAATGTTTACCTCAACCTCCAAGGCTTGACATTGCTTTGTCATGCTTTCTTCTTTCCTTCTTCCATCTTCTACTTGATCCTTCATATTTAGAATCTCTTCTTTTAGCCAATTTTCGTTTTCTTCACATGTTTGTTCCAGCTCTTCATTTTTCTTCTTTGATTTTTCCAGATCTTCTTTAAGAGAGATGATTTCTGCTTCAAGGCCTTTCTTTTCGAATGATTGTAGAGGTTCCTTATTTTTCTTACTTGATGCTTCTAGATCTGCTTGTAGAGAGATGACTGTAGCTTCAAGTCCTTCATTATTCATGCGTGATTCTTTGAGATCTTTATTTAGATTGTTGATTTCTGCTTCTAGTTCTTTAATTCGATTGGATGCATAAGTATGAAACCTTTGATACTTGTCCACCTGTCCAGTCAGCATTTCTATTTGTTTTTCCATTTGAGAGATCATTTCTTTGTTGATAGATTCTTTCTTATCAATTTCCTTTTGTTGTTCTTCAACTTTGATCTTGATAGCTTCTTCTAGATCCACAACTTTACTTTCGCTATCTTTACTATTGTTTGCACAAAGAAGAGTATTACAAGTGGCCTTCTTCTTTTCCTTCTTTTCCATGAGTATTTGTAGAGCTTCGTCAGAAACTTCTGGATCCATACTGTCACTTTCACTATCATAATCTTTGCACATGCAATTAAGTAAGAGACAAGAACAACGATTAATACCTGGTTCATCTTCTTCAATTTTTTCTATACATGATTTCTGAGGTATCTTCTTGTTTCGAGTAGCCTTCTTCTTTTGCTTCTTAGACATGAGCACTTTCAGATCTTGGTCAAAATCTTCTTCATCTTCACTGGACACTTCATCATCATCTTCTTTTGCATAATAACTCTTTCTCTTTTCAAATTGTTTCCCTTTACCATGTTTTTCTCTATAAGGACATTTAGCGGCATAGTGACCAACTTTTCCACACTCAAAACATTTGAAGGGAAGCTTACCTTTGAATCTTCCAGTACCTAGTTGGAGCTTTCTCACGAAATTCGCTTCTTCTTCATCGGATATATAGCTGGATTCTTTGACAACTTCCTTTTCCTTTACTTTTGTAGATGCCTTAAAAGCAGCTTCTCTTATTTGAGAAGGACCTCCTTGTCTCATTTCAAAATCAGTCAGAGTACCATGTAATTGAACAATAGTAAGCGTTTGCAGATCTTGCCTTTCTTCAATAGCTGAAACTTTAGAGTCAAATTTTGAAGTCAAGGATCTTAAGACCTTTTCAACTAGAGTAGTATCAGTTATGGTTTCACCCAAATTTCTCATTCGATTTACAATATCATCCAGACGAAGAAAGAAACTGGCAACACTCTCATCACTATGCATCTTCAAATTTTCATATTCAATTCTAAGAGTTTGGAGTTTTGCACTTTTTTACCTTTGTGTCTCCTTCATAGCTTAGAATGATTTTGTCCCATATTTCTTTTGCTGAATGTAGCTGCATCACTTTAGCAAATTCTGATTCAGACATGCTTCCTAATAAGACATTCACTGCTTTGGCATTGATTTCATACTTCTTCCTTTCAGCTGCATCAGTAGGAATACTTGTCGGATATTGATAGCCTTCTTCCATGATTGCCCATACATCTGCACCAAGACTCTGCAGATATGCTTTTGTTCATACCTTCCAGAATATCAGATTGCTTCCATTGAATAGAGGTGGCTTTATAGACATCAATCCTTCTTGACTTCCCATTGCGACGGATCTCCTTCAAGCGATCAAGCTTCTGCAGAAGAACCTGCTCTGATACCAATTGTTGGGAAAAATACTGAGAGGGGGGGGTGAATCAGTATTTAGGGAAAACTAAAACTTTTTACTTTTTCATGCTCTAAAACCCATACGCTACTTTGCTGAAGCCAACTAGCGTATATACGCGGATATCCTTCATAAAACTCGCGTATACACAGAGATCTAATTATGCCATTAGTTCTTCACTTATATCATTCCATCATTCATTCATTAGATGTTCTATAAACAGTAAACATGTGCAGTAAGAACAGAATGAACCATCACACAAAGCATCACACATGAACACCAGGATTTTTAGGTGGAAACCCAAGTCGGGAGAAAACCACCGCTGCAGTTGCTCAGCCTTCAATATTTTTATTATAGAGAAAACATGTTACAACATATGTGCTGGCGCAGACTTGACCAGCACGCAGGCACCCACCTGCGCTCGTTTACCAGCCTCTCCTGGAAGGGAGCTACGACCCCCTGACTCGTTTACCAGCCTCTCCTGGAAGGGAGCTACGACCCCCCGATCTCGTTTACCGGCCTCACCTGGAAGGGAGCTGCAACCCCCTGACTGAAGGCTACGACCCTCAGCACCACCTAGGACCACGTTTCATCAATTTTCACACTGGATCCAACAACTTCAATAGAACAACACTTGCAGGCCACGTTTCATCATATTTTCAGACTGGACCCTTTCCATACTTTTAAGCACAAACATACATCACCAACAGATGCTTATCAACACAGATCAGATAGCAGAAACACAGCAGAACAGATCAGATATTTCATACCCTTTGCTTCAGCAAACCCTAGTTTGCATACGCGCTTTCACTTCACTGATGTCGCGTATATACACGCTTCCGTCCACACAAACCAGCGTATACCTCAGTGTATATTTTATTGCGCATACGCGCTTTCTCTTCGCTGAAGCCGCGTATATACGCGCTTCCTCCGCGGCGAAGTAGCGTATAGATTTTCAATCATTACAGAGCAGCATACTTCATCAGATCAGATATTCAGTTCAGATCTACCCTTTCGCTTCAGACAGATGTTCGCCTAGATGTTCGCCTCATCACAGATCTAAGCCTTCCATAAACAGATCTAGCAAATATAGATACATTTCAGATCTAGATATCCCACTTCATCATTTCTTCATAGGTGCATCATAGATTCAGATCTATCATCAAACCTTTACCCTTTCCATACAGATATACTTCACAGAGAAGTATTCATTCAAGCTCGGACATCTTGCACCCACACTCATGATTTGCACAATGAATTTCTTCTCTTTATATAGGTTTACCCTTTTTCAATACCATGAGCCCCTTTTTCAATACCATGAGCCAAAACAATACCATGAGCCCAAAACTACATTACTTCCGATGGTATTCCTGGACGGGGTCATTTAGGCGGATCATTACCCAATACAATGGGTCAATACCATGGTGGTTACCCTTGGTTTTGCACTTTTTGAGCGCTTTTGCCCATACGCGACTTGGAACGTTATTTTCCGCGTGCATACGTGACTTCTCCTAGACATATCCGCGTATGCTTTGAGACATACTCTTTTCATCAAATATTTAGCACATGCTGAATTTCTTTCTTCATTGCCTTCTGTACTCACTGTAGATACATCAGTTTTAGTTCATCAAGACATATTCTATCAAGCACAACTTCATCCAGTAAGTTGCCATTATCTTCATTAAGAGGGTTGCCTTTCAAGGACAACATTCATCATCATATTGCTAACAAACATCATTTACCAAGTCCATCACGTCAAGAATAACTTCATCAGGTGGATTGCCATCAAGGACAACACATGTCAACAGTCGCATGTCTTCATCTTCATTTAGTGGGTTGCCATCAAGGACAACACTCTGCATCATATTGCCAACATAATCATCATAACTTTTAGGAGGAATTTTGATTCTCGTGGATCTCCTTAAAGATGTTTCTGGTTCTTCCATAATTTCCTGATTATTATATGTAGGAACTTCTTCATGATCTGCATCTAAAACATTTTCATGATCTGCATCTGAAACTTGTTCATGATCTGCATCTGAAAATTTTTCATCTGGACCATCATTAGTATTTGAACTGGTTTCAAACTAAATATGTTGAAACTTAGGTACATTATCCTATTTCAATTTATCATCTACATCTGGATTATCAAGTTAAGATTCATAAAATTTAACATCTCTGTTAATGATGATCTTGTGAGTAGTAAGATCCCACAACCTGTATCCCTTAGTCCCATCACCATATCCAACAAAGATATATCTTTTTGATTTAGGATCTAATTTAGAACGCTGATGTTTCAGAATTATAGCATATGCATCAAAACCAAAAACTTTCAGTTTAGAATAATCACAAGGATGACCTTTCCATACCTCTTGAGGAATTTTGCATCCTATTGTAGTTGATGGTGAAGGATTTATCAAATATCAAGCCGTAGATACTTCTTCTGTCCATAATTCCTTCTGCAAATTGGCGTTACTAAGCATACTTCTTTCTTTTTCTAAAAGAGTCTTGTTCATGCGTTCATCCACTCCATTTTACTGAAGAGTATAAGTAGTAGTTCTATATCTTTTGATCCCAGTTCCCTTGCAATAATTATCGAATTCCTTTGAAGTAAACTCACCACCATTATTAGTTCTTAAACATTTAATGGTTCTTCTAGTGATGTTTTCTACTAATGCTCTAAACTGTTCGAAAACTGTGAATACATCAGAATTTTTCTTTAACATATAAACCCACACTTTTCTAGAGAAATCATCAATAAAAGATACAAAATATGACGATCCTCCATATGAGGTTTTAGGAGATGGACCCCAAACATCAGAATGGATATAATCAATGATTCCCTTACTAGTATGTTTTCTAGTTTTAAACTTTTTCTTGCTTTGTTTACCATATAGACAATGTTTTCAGAAACTTACGATCAGATAAAAATTTTAATCCTCTTTCGCTCATATGGCCCAACCGTTGATGCCATAGACGAATAGAATTACTATCGTTTTTAGATACTACAGAAGCATGATCTGACTATGTTCTTGTTACACAGTAATTTGTCACTGTCCCTGTAATTCCCCATCCTGCACAATTCGAGGGCTCATTCCATGACCTGTGAGCAATGACATGACTTGAAACCAATTTCATGACATCCCTCTGAACATGAGCTTTCAGTTCTCTGAAGACAACTCCTTGTAAAAAACCCTAAAAACACCCCTTTTTGCATTGGCGCGGGTAGCCAGTTCAGTACCCGCGCCAATGGGGGAAATCCTTCAAAAAGGGCACACCAATTGGCGCTCTGTCGCAGAGTCGCACTCGCGCCAGCCATTTTAAGGAGTGTTTTTAAAAAATAAATGGCGGAATTTTCGTCCTAACCAATTCATAAACTGGTATCTAATTTGAGTTGGGTGGTTTGGCTCCGGATCTCCATGTAGAGGAAGTGGTTTGCCACCTCTCATGGAAGCTTCCTTGAGGATAGGGCCAATCCCCTGATTATAAGGATCCCAACTCCCCTTCCTCCATCTATAAAAGCTTGCTCATATCCTTTTCAAGCTAATCTCCAAGTCTCCAGATTTAAAAAAACTAATATTTTGGAAAGCACAGTTCATCCCGTAAAAATGGAAGTCCCTTCAAGGAGATCATTGTTGAGACATTCAAAGAGAGAGGTTGTCCCATCCTTGACAGGCTTTGTCGAGACGTGTTCCGCTGGCGACCCTCCGAAGGAGAATTCAACGTCAGAGCTATGGTTGTATTCTTCTTTGATTGATTAATGATAAGCGACTATTGGTTATGGTTCCACTCTTGTTCTTGATTATGATGATGAGTTATGTCTTCTCTGACTGACATATAGTTGCATGCATTGGATTTTACGCTCGTGTTTGTTTTGTTTCTTGCGTGTGCAGGTGTCTAATCACGAAGATCGTGAGGATTATGATCTGCCAGAGCTAAGGAACGAGAGCGCTTCTTGCTCTACGAGCGACAACGTTGGATTCCGGGTAAGACTTCATTGCTAGTTGGTTTATTTTCAATTAGGAACCTGCACTGTAGCATGAACGATTATTGCTAGACCCGATCTGGGCTAGTAGGGATCGCCTCTGTCCGCAGAGGGGATTTACCTCCACAACAAATTGGCGACTCCGCTGGGGATCATCTAGCTTGTTGTTGTTCTATTTTGTAAGGTACAGACAGAGCCTGAAGTTAGCTAGACAACCTTCGAAATGCTATTGCTCTGCATTAGCGAAGTAGATCAAAGCTGCTTCAGTCAATCTCCAGTTTATTTTATGAACTGAACACTTGGAGTATTGTCTTGTCTTTTCGGTTGTTTCTCAATTCTGCTTGCTTGATTGGCTCTTTTGGCTGGCTCTTTTTGTGTTTGGATTTTGGTTCAGCCCCAGATGATAAGATCTGACCTCTGGTTTTCCAAATTTTCATCCTTTCATGGTTGGCTTGATTGACGCGGTTTCCACCTTGACAGTCGCGCCAATTGGTGTAGGTTGCCAGTTCATCACTCGCGCCATCCCCTGTCTGGCGCGGATTACAGCCAGACAGTCACGCCATCTCTTGTAGGTGATAGGGTTTACCCTTCTTCAGAAGTTTCTTTTGGTCAGTACTTTGCTTCTGGGTTTGTTTTAGATCCTGCCTGAAGTGGTGAGTCTAGTCTTGGTTAGGAGAAATTCTTTGTTTTTTCATTTTCAGGCGTTGGCGCTTGTTTTTAGTTAGAAACCCGTGCCAATTGGGCATTGGCGCTAGTTTTCAGTGAGCAAGTTGTGCCAGTTGGCGCTAGTTGTCAATGACAAAGTCGGGCCAATTTCAGGGTGTGTGAAAATTGAGATTTTTTTTTCCCTTAATCCTTCACCAGTGTGTCCTTCCCTTCTGGTATTTCCTCTGTATGAGCATAGATTACATTGCTCATTGTTCGGAATGTCTTCTTTCCATGATTGCTTGATGTAAAAGGGAATGAATGCCTTGTTTTGATCTCTTGCTTTGGAAGTCCTCTTTGTGTTTGACCTCATATGTCTTGTCGCCTTTTGAGGGATTTCGTGACAAAGTGTTTGAAACAACGATTGCATTCTTAGTGTTTGTTTACATCTCTTTTGCATCCATCCTTCATTAAGGAGATTTGCGTTCTTTTAGTTTTCATCTCATAGTTTTCTTTTCGTTAAAATTCATTAGATCACATTGCATTGAAAAGTATTTTTTGAGATCCATCATTGAACTTAGATCACATCGTTTAATGATTGAAAACTAGAAATCGCTTTGATTGCATTCTCTTTCATTAAAAGCATGCATTAAGTAGATTCTCATTTCATCA
>JAXQQM020079368.1:0-164088 GCA_034641835.2 Pinus albicaulis
ATGCCTGATATTCTTAAGGTATGTCATGATGAACCATGCGGCGGACACTTTGCAGACAAAAGGACGGCCTATAAAATCCTCTCTTTAGGATATTATTGGCCTTCCCTCTTCAAAGATGCAAAACAATATGTCAAAAGGTGTGACAGCTGCCAAAGAGTAGGGAAACCTACCCTTTCAAATGAAATGCCATTGCAAACACAGGTACTCATTAAACCCTTTGAAAAGTGGGCTTTAGATTTCATTGGACCTATTAATCCACCATCCAAGCAAAAGAAGTATATATTGGTTTGTACTGATTATGTTACTAAATGGGTAGAAGCCAAAGCATTAGTATCTGCTACTGAAAATTCATTTGTTCATTTTCTTTATGAGGATATTTTTACTCGCTTTGGTGTTCCAAGAGAAATTGTGACAGATCAGGGGAGCCAATTCACATCCAATTTGGTGGAAAAGTTGATGGAAGAATACAAAATCAAGCACAGAAGATCTACTCCTTACCATCCACAAGCAAATGGTCAAGTGGAGTCCACAAACAAAGTTCTTGAAAGCATCATCACCAAAACTGTTCATCTACATAGGAGAGATTGGGCAGAAAGGCTTCCAGAAGCCTTGTGGGCCTACAGAACTACATGGAGGAATACAACAGGACATTCTCCCTATGAACTTGTTTATGGGAAAGAAGTCTTGCTCCCCATTGAGTTCCAAGTCAAGACCTTCAAGATAGCAATTCAGTTGGGGATGGACACATCCAATTTGGTGGAGAATTTGATGGAAGAATACAAAATCAAGCACAGAAGATCTACTCCTTACCATCCGCAAGCAAATGGTCAAGTGGAGTCCACAAACAAAGTTCTTGAAAGTATCATCACCAAAACTGTTCATCTACATAGAAGAGATTGGGCAGAAAGGCTTCCAGAAGCCTTGTGGGCCTACAGAACTACATGGAGGAATACAGCAGGACATTCTCCCTATGAACTTGTTTATGGGAAAGAAGTCTTGCTCCCCATTGAGTTCCAAGTCAAGACCTTCAAGATAGCAGTTCAGTTGGGGATGGACTTATCAGAAGCCCAAAAGCATAGAATGGAACAATTGAATGAGCTAGATGAGATCAGACAAGAGGCAATTCTAAGAACTGATCTAGTTCAATATCAAAGAGCTAAATGGCATGACAAGTACATCAAAGAGAAGAAGTTTCAAGAAGGAGATTGGGCATTGTTATTTGATTCCAAGTTTAAAGATTTCCAAGGAAAATTTCAAACTCATTGGCTTGGGCCATATGAGATTGACAAGATCTTTAACAATGGAGCGGTAAGAATCAAGACCATTGATGAGTTTCAAACTCCTCTTATTGTGAATGGCCATAGATTTAAATTTTATCATAAGCCACTCTCAAAAGAGGATTTTGTCAAAATGTTTCAAGAAAGTTCTGCAATCATGTTGGTACAGAAGAATTCTTCTTCTCCACTAGCCTAGCTTTTGTTCTTTTCAGTTAAAATAAATAAATAAATAAAAATTGTATAATTCTGAAAACCAATCACTGATTGGCAGTCTTATACAGAAAATATAGGGTGAAAATCAGGAACACCTGACACTCTATATTTTCCAAAAAAAAAAATCTCTCTTTCATTTCACAAGTTTTGTGACCACCCACTCCATTCCATTCCACTTCATTTCACTCCATTCCACTTCATTTTATCTGTTTCATTCCATTTCATCAATAAAATTCTTTCTCATGACCATTCCATTCAGTCATTTGTCATCCGTTCATGTTCATTCATCCAAATAATAGCTGTGTCAGTTTCCGCAGCTGACATCTGTTTCCACAGCTGACTCCAGTTTCCGCAGCCAGAAGCAGATTCCGCAGCTACTACTCTGTTTTTAAAAGAATGTATAGCTAGATGTTATTTCCATAATCATGAAATAAAATGCAGGTGAGAGGATCAAAAATTAAGACATGGAGCATTCAAGACACCAATGAAGAGAAACTAGTTGAAGACCAAGGGAAAAGGCAAAAGATTCCAAGGTATGAGTAAAATTCATTTCAAATAGCATTGAAAAACACATTTTTATATAGTTCTAAACCATAAGCTCCGTCCATTATGTGAAATGATTATATTGACAACTTCTGTAACTCTTTCACGATCTCCATATGATCCTCCCGCATTCATTCTCAAACGGTTCCATAATTAAACCCCCGATCTTCACTCATATTCCGATATTCCACCGGTGACAATGAGACGTAGTTGATTTGACCACGGACTCTTACAGCCACATAAATCCATAGCCATTGTTTAAACGTGCTCACATTTATTTCGCAGCCACCAAATTTCAAAACACTGCCGGATGTATTATACTCTGTTAATCTCACACCCGTATCTCTGCCGTGCTCACGAAACCCCTCTCTGTTCTATTCACTCCATTTCGTTCTCCATTACGCTATAGTATGTATACCCACTCTTTGATATCTACCCACAGTCATTGTGCTCATCTCCGTGCATTCAGCCGTTCTATTTCCATTGAACCCTCATGCAGGCAAATTTGTGAAGAGCAGAAAGAAGAATGGGTAAATTACTAAGAGTAGAACCGGAAGGACCTAAGTTCATGGAGGGATATCCGCAAGTAAGGGATATATTGAAGAAAGAAAAGTGTTTGTGGTTTATCCAAAAGCTCAGAGGTTATCATAAAGAAGTGACAAAAGCATTTGCAAGGTCGTTCAATGGCCTAGAAGTAGAGATTGGAGACCTTAAGTTTGCAGTGAATGAGGCATCTGTAGCAACTGCCACAGAACTTCCTCAAGAGGGTGAGTGTTGGTTTAAAAATAAAAGCATTAGTGATGAAGCCTGGAGAACAATCTTATGAAACCAAGGTATGGACATAACTATTTTTAAAAGAGGAATTCCTGTTCATGCATTGAAAGAGGAATGGGCTACTTTGCTGCTAGTTGTTCAAAAATTCATTACCTGTGAAGGCCGTTTTGGGTCCATGTATATGTACCACACCAGGTTTCTGATGAATTTTCTAGATAATCAAGCTCTCAATCTCCCATATTTTCTATTAAATAGTTTGAAGAAAATGTCTGTGACTGTTCAGAAACATTTAGGAGAAGTAGAACCACATCTATATCACCACGGTCTTGTAAAAAATTTGATTGAAAAATAGTTGAAGGAGAAGAAGGACACATGGGAACAATTTATGATTAGAAATTTCTTTGAGGAACCTCAGGAAATTCCTGAAGGTAGTACAACAAGAAGGAGTAGAAGAAAAAGAATAAATGATGAAACTCAAATTACTCCTACTCAAGAAATTCCTGAAGGTAGCACAACAAGAAGAAGTAGGAGAAAAAGAACAATTGATGAAATTCAAAATACTCCTACTACTACAATTGAAAGAACTGATAGGGAAGAGAGACTGTCAAAGAGGAAGAAGAAATAAATCAAGGGTAAGAAGCCAATAACACCAAAAGAGAGGAAAACTATTGAGGCTATACATCAAACTCCTTCTTCTGAAGAAGAAGATCACCAAGTGTTATCTGAAAGATTAATTTATCTTAAAAAACAGTCCTCTATGGCCAAGAAGACAAAAAAAGGAAAACAAAAACAAAAGGATAATGTACCTCAGCGTGTGAGAAGAAGCAGCAGACTTAAGGGGAAATTGAGGAAAACGCAAATGAAGGGTCCTCATTTCATTGATTTGGGAGAGGAAACATCTGAACAGTCCCCAGCTGACCATAGTCCATCTCAGTCAGTTAGTGAACCTGGTTCATTTCATTCTCAGTCAGACATTGAACATAGTCCATCCCATTCTCAACAAGATGTTGATGTGAGCCCTTCTCAGCCAGATTTTGAGGATAACTCTCCTTCATGGCATTTTGGGGACAGCCCAATAAAAATGACACCTGAGATAGACTCCAAGCAGCAGGAAGTATATGATGATATAGAATCTTTGGAAAAAGTAGCTACAGGCCCCAGTACTTCGTCCATTCAGCCTCACACAGTACAGAATGATTTAGTCCAATCACTAAAACAGGAAGTCTTTGAGCTAGAGCTTTTAAATAGACACATCAAAAATGAAAATGAGACATTGAAGGAGCAAAGTAAATTGGATAAAATCATTCATGATAATACCATGCTACATCTGGGAATATGGCAGAAGAAGAACAAGAAATTGAAAAGGAAATGCCAGAAGTTAAGTAGAGCACTGGTTAATATCAAATTTAGGTGCTTAATGAAGAAGCCCAGGATGATGGCAGCACCAAGGAAAAAGCGGAGAGGGCTGGATGTACTAGCTGAAGTGTCAAGGCATATGAACTGAGGAAGGATTATCAAAATTTTGGTTGCATGAGGACATGCAACACCTTCACAGTGGGGGTATGTTGAGTTCCAAATCTGCATCTTTTCCATACACCTTTCTATACCATTTTCACTCACCTGAACCTCCCAAGTTGTCAATATCATTGTATATTAATTGCAAAAGAGCATCTAACATGGTTTTTAATTATATTTTTGTGTCTGCTGTTTGATTTAGATTTTGCTCATCTAGCTGCAGAATCTTGCCACTTTCCGCAGCTGCTGCAACTTTCCGCAGCCATTTTGTGAAACTCTATGTTACAGGTGTCTACAGGAAAAACGAGCCACATGGGCAAGTCAGAAATGATGTGGACATGGATCGTGTCCTATTGGCTCGAGAAAATTCATCTAAAGAGGTTGCGGTCAAAGCTTTCCAAATGGAAGTCAACCGTAGAGTCCCACGGTGACAGGACTCTGTTTCATGTCACGTGAAGGTTCATATGGCCGTTTCTGAGTTGCGGGGGACAAATCAACATCTGTACACGGCTCCATAGCCGAATTCAAACATCCACTCCTCATAGATTTACTCTTCAATACGGCCATGATCCTAGATCTGTGGACGTAACGATCTACGTGTTCTCCATCAGCATAAACTTTAGGAATCAGTTATATTTCTTTTGTTATAAATAACGCGTTTTTATACGCATATTGGATTAGTCTCGATTAGTCTGGAGATAGCTCTGTAATGTAATTGCCACTGTGCCATAATATCACCTTTTTGTTATGACTGCATATTAATATAAGAAGACTCTGTTTCCAAACGTAATTCGTACTTGAAGTCTGTTGCCAAGGCTGGTGTAGAGGGCCCCTGCACTTGCCAAGGTTCTGTGCATTATTGTATAGTTCTTGTTTTATTTCCTTAAAGCTCATTGTGCCATAATCCATTCACATGTTTATACATTGCATCTTTCATAGTATATATGCTTCATTTCTGTTTTTCATACTTTCCATTTTACTTCTGTCTTTCATGTTTTATGTTGTTAATCACTGATCAGTGTTCTTGTTTCAGGTTATAGATAGGCAGCCCGGGCATTTTCATAGCTTTTTGACTAATTACATGGAATTAACATTGTTCTGCTGCTAATTTGTTTTTTTCTTAAGTTTCTGTTTAATTTCAGTACTGCTTTGTTTAATTCAGTTTTGCTCATTTGCTTCAGTTGTTAAATTTAGATATATTAAACTGCTCATAACATCTTCAGTTGCCTCCGAAAGCCACAGCTGGACTGATGGTGAGGGATTGTATTATGAAATGTGTAGTTTGATATTAGTTTCCTTTATGCAAATTTAGATATATTAAACTGCTCATAACATCTTCAGTTGCCTCCGAAAGCCACAGCTGGACTGATGGTGAGGGATTGTATTATGAAATGTGTAGTTTGGTATTAGTTTCCTTTCTGCAAGTTAGAAATATTAAATTGTGCATGACATCTTCAGTTACCTCCGAAAGCCACAGCTGGACTGATGGTGAGGGATTGAATTATGAATGTATGGTTTGATATTAGTTTACTTTCTTCAATTTAGATATCAGTTACTCAAGTTGTTTATGGTTACTTCTGAAAATCATAGCTGGACTAATGATGAAGGATCAGAAGACAAATTGATGTAATCTGATTTAGATTTACTTTGTCGCAATTTTGGATTTCTTTAATCATAGTTTCTTTTGTCTTTAGACAACGGCAAGAATAGTTTGGTTTCCATGCTCAATAGTTCACTGTTTTGATTTATTAGACTAGCAGCACCTTTTCATTTCAGCAGCACATTTTCATTTCCTTTCAAGTTTTGTCATTGTAAGTTTCAAATTCCTTTTTAAGTTTCAAGTTGGTAAATCATTATAGAGGATATCATTTCCTTGAACAAACATAACCATACTTGTTTTTTATTTTATAATTTCCATCTCACCTTAGAAAACCAAAAACGACAAAAAGTTAAGAAATATGTTATCTTGCACATATAGTGCACCCCACTTCATCAGCTTACGAATCCCGGATTGATAAATTAATGTAGCAATTTAGGACACACTAAATTGACCAAACACACTTCACATCATTGGTGTGAGCATCCAAAAATGTAGAAAGTTTCCCATCGCTCCATTATGCCTACATTCCTTGCAATAGAAAATGGAGGTGGAGGACCCCAAGAAAAAGATACTCTTGAAGATTATTTTATAGAGTATGAATCTCAATCTCAAAGATTCGGAGAAAATATGAACTTTCAGGATTTATTTCAGATCAAGGACAACAGGAGACCCCATAATAACAATAGGAGTGAAGGGCACATGCAGAACAATGATCTGTAGTGTACAATGGTTAGATTCTTTCTTCCTTCTTTTGATGGTTCATCTAAGTGCAAATGAAAGTCTTGGGTGGAGAAACTAGACATCTATTTCCAATTGAACCAAGTACCGGAGATTGAAGCCATTAAGAAAGCAACATTGCACCTGGAAGATGAGGCACATGATTGGTGGTTTCACAGACTTTCTACATTGGGGCATGCAGATGTGACTGTATATCAGATTCACTTGGAGGTTGGTGGAAATATTTGATCGAAGAGATCCAAAGGCACCTTTTGTTGAGCTAGCCAAGCTTAAGCAGTCAGGTAATCCAGAGACCTATATCTCTAAATTTATAAAACTTTTTGTCATGGTGCCAGATTTATCTTCAACTAGGAGGGTTTATATGTTCATTGATGGTATAGCAGAGCCTCTGCATGAGTTGGTTAAGTCCACTACGCCAACTATGCTCCAAGATTCCATTGAGAGGGATAGGGACTTACAGGATGCTTTGCCAAGAGTAAGAGCTCAATTTCAGCAAAAGCCCACTTTCCAATTCAAGGGGAAATATGTGAAGGTTCTTCCTCCAAAGGAGAACCAGAACAAGGGGCTTCTTAGTGATGATATCTGAAGAGACTTAAGGAGGAGGAAGCTTTTCTTCACATGCCAAGAACCATGTGCACCAAGGAATTGGTGTGTTGCAGGAAAGGAACACTATATTAAGGTATTCTCTGATAGTGAGGAGGAGGAAGAAGGGGAGCGAAAGGTAGACAACACTGCTATGATACCAAGGGAGGATTAACTACCACTCGAGGGTGGGAATGGGTCATTTTCTCCAATTGGAGGGGCCCTTGCATCTTTGTGAGGAGTACCCAAGTATCTGACTTTGAATGTCTGAGGTACAGTTCCAGGGTAGTGAGTATCAATATTGATTGACAGTGGGGATATTGATGCCCAACTAGTGTAGAGGAGAACAATACCCACTGATGATTTTGAGGGATTCTCAGTTTTGGTTCCAAGAGCTAGAACCATGTAGTGTATGAAGTATGTCCCAACATTATCTGTAACCTTGGGGACATACACTTTGACTGATCACTTCTTTGTGGTTGACATTCATGACACCAATGTGATATTGGGTGTGTAGTATTTGATTACATTAGGAAAGGTCACCACAGATTGCGAGACTTTGCAAATGGATTGGATAGATAAGAAGAGTGGTAAGAATCAGATGATCAGGGACATGCACACCTATCCACCTCAGGAAGCCTCAGCACATAATATGGAGCCTGATTTGCGCATAGGAAGCAAGGAAAAATTAGTCCACTCAGATATGCAGCTTAATCTAAACCATGATTTATATTATTTGGAGGCATTCCACCAACAAAATCCCCGGACTAGAAGTTGGTTAAAGATTTCTCACAACAAGTTGCACCATTCATAGATCTAGCTAAGGAGGGAACCTTTGATGGGACCAGCATAGCACAAAGGGGCTTTGATTGGCTCAAGGAGGAGATGGATATTTTTATGGTATTGATATTACTGACTCTCACCAAGCCTCTTGCGCTGAGAGGTGATGTTTCAGGGGTGGATGATGGCACAATTATAGTGCAAAAAGGCTACTCCACAGCCTTTGAGATTCAGAAGATACTTCCACATAGGAAGGAGACTTCCATATATGGTAAGGGGTTTTTGGCATTCATGCATGCATTGGCCAAAATCAGGAAGTTTTGGATGGGAAATAGCTTCCAAGTGAATATTTACCACCATAAACTTCAGTATTTTCTTGAGCAGAAACAGCTACAAGGGAGGAAGCAAAAGTGGGATAGTAGAATTTCAGCATGTGGCTATGGCATTGAGCATGTCAAAGAGGGAAGAAATCATGTGACAGGTGCCTTATCATAGAGGTAAACAACGCTGGCATTCATGAGTGTGGATCCAGATTGGGAGTCCCAACTATTGGTGGAGTATTCCAAGAACCACTTCACATGTGAGGTACTTGATGGGAAGGTGACTAATGAGAGGTATAGAGTGATGGATGGAGTCATCTATTACCATGATTGAATATTCTTTAATATAGACTATAAGCTCAAGGAGAAGGTTCTACATGCAGCACATGATTCACTCCTTTCCGTCCACCAAGGTTTCATTAGGACATATCAAGCCATTAGGGAGATATTCTTATGGGAGGGTCTCAAGGAGGATGTGCTCCAACATATCAGGAAGTGCGTAGTTTGCCTAAAGAATGAGGAGGAAAACAACCATCCTGCAAGGTTGTTATAGTCACTTCCTTTTTTGGGAGATAAATGGGAGAGATCATATATGGACTTCATCACCAACTTGCCAACAGTACATGATAAGTATTGTATCTTTATAATCATTGGTCAAATAAAAAAGCGTTTACATTCCTTTGCCATTTATTAACAGTTCATTGCTCCACAAGAGGGAAAGACTTTCCTTGGACTTCATGGCCTTCTTGGGACCACAGTCAGTGGTAGAGATAGCCACTTCCCATAGGGCTTTCAGCAGGTGTTTTTTTGTTTCGGGTGTACCTAGTTGATACCAAATATCACTTACTACGCCCGGGAAGATGAGCAGATAGAGGTAGCAAGCAAGTGTCTAGGAAGCTACTTACCACATTATGTTTTGGGGCAGCAAGGAGCCAAACAATGTTGGTTCCCATTGAGGGACTATTGTCACCATTCGACATTTCATATGGTAATCAATGTATCTCTATTTTTGGTTCCATATGGTGATGATGTTCTATTCATTGTTGTTAGAATGGTTGGGGAAATCAAGGTTCCGAGAACCAAAGATTGGATCCTAGAGAGTCAGGATGTATTCCGGTATCTTAGTGAAAACATTGCTACAGCCCAAGATCAACAAGAGTTCTACAAAGATCATGGATGGGAAGAGAGACAACTTGGGGTGGACAATTGGGTCTATCTCCATTTTCTACCATACATACCATCTACTTTGCAGAGAAACGAGACAGAGAAGATTTTCTTTGGGTCACACAGAGTGATCCATCTTGTTGGAGGAGTAGTATATGAGTTGGGGATTCTCATTGGGAGTGAGATCCCAAACATTTTTCATGTTCCATGCCTCAATGAGGCCATTAGACAACATGTAGTTTCCACCATGGATCTCCCACTTCTTTCTGATGTGAGCCATTTGGTTTTATCACCAAGGGCTAACTTGGACACTTGGGAGGGGAAGCTAAGGGGCAGGTTGATTGAAGAGCATCTAATTCAGTGGAGGAATTTATAGGATGAGGTTGCCACAGGGTAAGGAGAGGAGATTTTATAGTATCCATCCTTGCAATTTATTGAGGACAAGCAACCTTTGGGAGGGGAGGAATGTAATATTCTTAATTAGCTTTCAGCTAGTTGGAATATTAATTTTTTCTTTTTTCATTAAGATAGATGAATAAGAGGGTAGAGAGACCCATAAATATCTTTAGTAGGAATCAAACCACTTCTAATGTGAATGTGGATCATTTTATCGGTTGAATAAGGCACTCTTAGGTGTGAATGGGGGCTTAAGCATGTGGATGGGGTCAATGTTGACCAAATCAATAGTGTTGCTATGGAGGTAGTGGGGAGTTATTGGAGGACAAAGCAGTCATAGTATGAGGGAGTTTCCATGAGAGTATCATATTTAATGAGTGGTACAAAGGGTGAGGAGGCTCACAAAGCATGTAAGGAAGGGGATGGCAGCCATAGAAGGCATTCTGAATATTTTTTATGTTTGGTCTTTTATGAATTTCTGCATGCTTCATTTGTTTAGTAGAGTCTGAAGTGTTGTTTAGCACAAGGGTGTTTTCGAGCGAAAATCCCACCCTCATCCTCGGGGGACTTCAAGTACCCACTTAGGAGAGGTTACTTTGAACTTCATTCCACTATCCGGCATCAGGCCAAGCTCGACCATCATCAATAGCTTAGTCTACTTTAGGAATTGCATTATTTTGCAGGGAAGTCATAGTGGAGGGTCAAGTACCCAAGTTTTAGAGCTTGTTTTCCAATGAGGGGAGAAACCTTTCATCCGAAGGATCTATTGGGAGGAGTTTCAACCATTTTTATATCAGATCAGCCACCCCATCATTCATATAGTTGCAGAGTGTAATTCAGCCCTAGGTTTTCATATTGGGTATTTCTAGAAACCCCTTATGGGTTGTCTTTGATTGGTGCTGGAAAGCCTAGTTCTCTTATCCCGACATTTTCTAAGAATTATATCAGAAGTTATATGTATTCCTAGTTTTAACCTATAGTTATTGTCCATAGGACTATGCAATCATGGCCTTCCGGCATTTTATGTAACAACAGTATTTCATATCTTATGTACTGGGTCAGTTGAGGCTTATTTTTCCTAGCTCGAGTGTCCTTTTCCTCAAGATATTGTACTCATTTATATGTTATAACATCTAATAAAGTGGCTATATGATCTATTGATCTGAAAGGAGTGTATTATTTTTTTTTGCTAAGTGTCCTTTTAATAAATAAAACATGTACAATTTGTCTCCATTTGTTTGCTTAAGGAATGAGTTTTTTTTAACTATGAAACATAGATGAATTTGTGAGTTTTAAGAATGAAAATAAGCCTAAAGAACATTGTACAACATTTTATAATAGAGAAATAACATCACACATAAGTTTTACACAGCAAGCATGATGAAACAATTCACCCCTCTAGGGTTACATTTGTTGGTCTAGCTCCCAATGGCATGTCCCTCTTTTTCATTATGCTCAAAATTAAAATTACATGTGTTTACAAGCCTCTAATGGTTTTTTTCTCTGCACCAGTGGCTCCAGAATTCTCCAATTAGTCTAGGTAGACTCTTCTTTCCCCCAAATTTCTTGAAAATTGACCTGCCAAAGCCTTTTCCCTAATCTCAACTAGAAAACCTCCACTAGTTATGGAGAACTGTAGTTAACTGTAGTTAGTTTGGAAAAATTCCAAAATTTAGTGGCACGCTATTAATCTCCGCTAACTATTAACTGTCACATTAAATTTTAGTGGTTAGGGCGGGGTGATCACAAGCCGACCCCCCACCTTAAACCTTGTGGTTTATAGTTTTAAAACTTTGCATACAATGGAGCGGAACCATAACACAAATTTTCGAAACCGTCACTACTTATGCCACCTAACCACGCATGTGAATGCACTTTCCACCAGAGGTTATGTTAACTGGTAGCTAATAAATGTTGCAGTTGCAACGACATGTGACCATGTCACCAAAACTGTCAGAGTGATGGTTTGGATAGCTGCCGGTTGAAGGTTAACTGTGCGGATATTTCCCAATGTGACCAATACTCCAACTTGAAATGGTTTTTGAAATCTTTTCGACGTTAAGTTTGATGTCACGGTTCTGGCAATGCCATGTGACCACATCATGGGGCCGCTAGCGAGTTGGGACCACTGGCGGTCCCCAACCCCCGCATACATACCTTCCAAACTTTAAATAATACATGCAACCCTTAGGTGTTAAGATCTAACACAGCGTGGATGGTAGAAGCCTTTTCACGCAGGTTAGAGGTCACGGGGTCGAACCTCCTGGACCTTATAAAATTTTACACCATCGTCCAAGGGACACGTGGTAGCCTCAGGGCTGGCCACATGTCACCCATCCATTGGATGAAATAAAAACGTCCAACCTAAATCTTTGGCCTAGATACAACCACATGGCACGATCTGATTGGGTTTGAGAAAAGGGAATGTTCCCAGTATATTCCACCTGTTGAATATACCTACATGCTCACTGGGAATCCCTGTCACTCCTGCCACAAAAATTTTAACTATTTGGGAAAACGATCAAAATGCGATATCTTCCTCATAGGACATCAATTTTACGAACCATTTGTGGCACCGAAATCGCAACGATGAGACCTATACGGTCGCTTAGGTTCGGTACAGTTTCAAGCACTTTCAATTTTGAGCATAACACATGATCTCTTGATCACACCTCCCCATTGGGAATCTTTTAGACCCCAAAAGTCTTTAATTACCTATTCAGAAGATGAGGGTACATCTCCCACACCTTTTCAACTTCCATCCACCTCGCTTACTTGATTTTCTTCCCTTGAGCCCAATTCGAAGATAATCGACACTTCCCCTCTTAGAAGTGTGTGTTCTCCGGTCAAGGATGGTATCCTCCTTGAGATCATCTAGAAATTATGGCGAGAAATATTCTATAGATGGCAGTTGAACATCACTCCCTTGATCATCAATCAAAGGAGGCTCATACAAACGTAAATTTTCCACATTGAAAATGGAATAAATTTTCATATATGAAGGCAAGTCAAGTTGAAATGCATTATTACCAACTTGTTTTATGATCTTGAATGGACCATAGCGAATGGGCTTGAGATTTTTACCTTCAGTTTGTGGATGAAAAGAAATACTCTTTTTCAACTTTGTGTCCATCATCTTCCAAATATTGGACCAAAAATTCCCAATGAACTTAGAATCCCTATCACTAACAATAGAAGTTGGCAATCCATAATGAACCCATACATGTTGAAAATAAAGTTCAGCAGTTTTCTCAACAGTAATGTTTTTCTTACATGGCATAATTATACACATTTTACCGAATCTATCCACAACTACATAAAGATAATCATGTTGTTTTCTTGACATAGGTAGACCTCCAACAAAGTCCATGGAAACACTCTCCCATGGCCTTGGTGGTACCGGTAGTGGTGTGTACAACCCAAGATTCCTATTACTAGGCTTGTTTTTTGCACACATATAAAAACCTCTTATAAAATGTGACACACTATCTATCATGTGAGGCCAATAGCAATACCTCTATTGATGCACCACTATTTTGCTTACCGCAAAGTTCCCAGAAACAAGAGACGAATGAGCCTCTCTCATGACACTAAGTCTCTCTCCTTGTGGTATAAACAGCTTGCCCAAATGAAACAACAAATTTTTCCTCAACTTGATTCCCTTCACTCAAACTAACATACACATCTTGAAAATCAACATCAGATGCATATTGTTCTATGTAAATCTAATTTACAATAGAATCATTTTTAATTAAAGTAGAAGCACTTATAATTGACCTTGAAAGAATATCAGCAAATTTATTGAAAATACCCTTCTTGTACCTTATAACCAAGTGAAACTATTGAAAAAATCCCATCCATTTGAAATGTCATGATTGCTGCAATTTTGTTTGCAACTGCAAGTACTGTAATGGTTGGTGATCGGTATGTATAATCGTCTCTTTACCAATCAAGTAGTGTTTCCACTTCTTGACGTTGTTGGGCCACTAATTTGTATTACTATTATCACTTCTTAACATCTGTTTCATCTATTTCTAATGTTCTTTTATCACATTATATATCATAATTTATTATATAATTCCATTTCATAATTATTTATGCTTTTTTGGATAAATAATACTTGTTCTCCTTTATTTTAATAAATTAATGATTATTATGCATGATTTTTCCAATGATGGTTTATTAATGAATTCGTTATAATATCACTCATTATTTTAGCCTCCAAGATCTCTTCCAAATTTCATATTTGATCTTCAGCCGATAATTAAAAATTCCAACTCAGAAATTCGTTGGAATAACAAGAGAAAGTTTTGCGTTGAACTTTTCGGGCAAACGATGAAGAATCGCAAAAATCCGAAACATGGGTTTTGTGAAAAACAGACAAAATTAGTTTTTGACTGAACATTTTTCCAAAATTCCATCTTTATTGAGGGAAATGCACGGTTCTTCAATGGACAAATTTGCAGATTTTTTGTTGTGATCATTTTCCAAAACTGCCCCAATTGTAATTGCCAGATTCGACTTGTGACAGCTAAATCATGATGGCGTGGAGATTCAACAAGATGATGAGCTTAGTGAAAAGATTCGCCTTCACTAAGTGGGCCCGCAGGCTATTTTTGGTGCAAAGTCTATTTTTAGACTATGTTTATTTTGCATGCGCCATCTACTCAGCATTTCAGATGTCATTTCCAGTATGTATTATTGTTGGAAAAAATATATGGACTTCTATTTTAGACATATTGGGCGGAATCTATTTTTAGATTGCCAGTCTAAAAATAGATATGTCGAATATTATTAGCTCTTAATAATATTTGGACTCTAAACATTATCTTATTCTCTTGGAGCACTTCAGTTAAGTGCACAGATGTGGCACAGGAGCTGACAGAAGGAATTACGCTATTCCTGAGGGTTTAGTGGAGCTATTGCATGGAGAACTTTAGTTAGAACTCATGTGACAGAGTTTGGTGGAATTGTAGAAGTAGTTGGTGGAGTTGTGTTCAGTTTAACTCAGTTAGACATAGTTGAGCTAGTTGTATCTAGTCTAACTGATTGATATAGTAGTGAGAGTAGTGTGAATTAATTAATAATTAATTCACTAAATATTAACTCATTAATCAACTAAAGAATACATCAGTTAACTACAGTGCATGGACAATTTTAGTGGAGACTAGTGGAGAGGTAGGTGAAAGAGCAAGATGACTTTTTAATTATAAATCTTCCGGGAAATCACATAAGAAATTTTGGAACCGACGCGTTTCGAACTACCAACTGTAGTTCATCATCAGGATAATGAAGATTGGCTGATCTAAGAAACACATTTATATCAGGAAGAGAGAAGCAATGATAAAAACCCAAAGACTTAAAAAACAGTCAAAAATAAGAAAAAAAATAAAAATATAAAATAAACCAAAAATATAACTAACCCATCTTTAAAATTAAAAAATAGTCAAAAATAAAAATAAATATATAAATATAAAAAGAATCAAAGACATAATTACCCCTTCATTAAAAACTCAAGTCAAAACTAAAAATAATATAAAATCAAAACTAAAAACTAAAATAACTCCCCCCACGGAAATAAGATAAATAAGTTATTAAGTGAAAAAATTAAAATCAAAGTCAAAGATTATAAATATATAAAATAAATAAAATAAATTAATAAATAAATAGATGAATGAATAGAACAAAAAAAATTAAATAAAAATAAAAATAAATTATTTTAATAAATAAATAAAATAATATAAATAAAATAAAATAACAGAAATAATAATAAAAAGAATAAATCATAAAAATAAAAACCAAGGACCAAAGAGTTCAAGTCAAAGTCATAAACTATAACCAAATAAATTATAAATAAATAAAATAATAAAATAAAATCAATAAATAATACATGAATGAATAAATTTTTAAAAAAACTAGAATTAAAATACAATAAAAATAAATTATTTGTATTTTATTTTAATAAATAAATAAATTAATATAAATAAACCAATAAATAAAATACTAAATAAAAATAAAATAAATAAAATAATAGAATAATAATAATAAGACCAAATCATAAAAATAAAAATAAAAACCAAAGAATAAAAAGACCCTTACAGGGAGTGAAGAGATGGAACCCAACAACTTCTAACTTTCCATCCGTCATCCCTGTTCAACGTGCGGGGCCTCTTCTCAATCTCAATCGCCTCCCTAAATTTCTGGTGATGGAAATGGTCAACCCTAGCAAGGATTCTAGCTTCCTCCATACAAATGTGATGCTTCATATTTTCTGCATGCTCAGCTAACGCTGAGGACTTGGTTCTACCATGCCTAATATCCGCAAAATGCTCCTGGATCCTTTTATTAATTGATCGAATAGTTTCACCAATGTAGGGAGTCCCGCAAGAGCATGGGATGAAATAAACACCTTTCATGCTTTTTAGGTCCAACTGGTCCTTAACCGATTTAAGGGAGCCCCGAATGGTGTTTAAAGGTTTAAAATAAGAGGAGATCTTATGCTTCCTTAAAATCTGAGCGATCTTGTCAGTAGTACCTTGAATAAAAGGTAAATGAACTTTACCAACAACATCATCACTAATCTTATTCTGTCTAGGACCTTTGCTCGCATTCATGAATGGTTATAGTAGAAGTCAGGGTTTGAAGGTTTTCATGAATGCGAGCAAAGGTCCTAGACAGAATAAGATTAGTGATGATGTTGTTGGTAAAGTTCATTTACCTTTTATTCAAGGTACTACTGACAAGATCGCTCGGATTTTAAGGAAGCATAAGATCTCCTCTTCTTCTAAACCTTTAAACACCATTTGGGGCTTCCTTAAATCGGTTAAGGATCAGTTGGACCCAAAAAGCATGAAAGGTGTTTATTTGATCCCATGCTCTTGCAAGACTCCCTACATTGGTGAAACTAGTCAATCGATTAATAAAAGGATCCAAGAGCATTCTGCGGATATTAGGCATGGTAGAACCAAGTCCTCAGTGTTAGCTGAGCATGCAGAAAAGACGAAGCATCACATTTGTATGGAGGAAACTAGAATCCTTGCTAGGGTTGACCACTTCTATCACCGGAAATTTAGAGAGGCGATTGAGATTGAGAAGAGACCCCGCACGTTGAACAGGGATGACAGATGGAAAGTTAGCAGTTGTTGGGTTCCATCTCTTCACTCCCTGTAAGGGTCTTTTTATTCTTTGGTTTTTATTTTTATTTTTATGATTTGGTCTTATTATTATTATTCTATTATTTATTTTATTTTATTTTTATTTAGTATTTTATTTATTGGTTTATTTATATTAATTTATTTATTTATTAAAATAAAATACAAATAATTTATTTTTATTTTATTTTTATTTTATTTTTATTGTATTTTAATTCTAGTTTTTTAAAAAAATTATTCATTTATGTATTTATTTATTAATTTATTTTATTTATTGATTTTATTTTATTATTTTATTTATTTATAATTTATTTGGTTATAGTTTATGACTTTCACTTGAACTCTTTGGTCCTTGGTTTTTATTTTTATGATTTAGTCTTTTTATTATTATTTCTGTTATTTTATTTATATTAATTTATTTATTTATTAAAATAATTTATTTTTATTTTTATTTTTATTTTATTTTTGTTGTTCTATTCATTCATGTGTTTATTTATTAATTTATTTTATTTATTTATAACCTTTGACTTTGATTTGAATTTTTTCACTTAATAACTTGTTTATCTTATTTCTGTGGGGGAGTTATTTTAGTTTTTAGTTTTGATTTTATATTATTTTTAGTTTTGACTTGAGTTTTTAATGAAGGGGTAATTATGTCTTTGATTCTTTTTATATTTTTATTTTTGACCATTTTTTTAATTTTAAGGATGGGTTAGTTATATTTTTTGTTTATTTTTTACCATTTTTTAACTCTTTGGGTTTTGACCGTTGCTTCTCTCTTCCTGATATAAATGTGTTTGTCAGATCAGCCAATATTCATTATCCTGATGATGAACTACAAGCTATATTTCAATGAAGCGGCCCTGTGTCTTCCTTATGTGATTTTTAAGATTTATAATTAAAATGTTATGGATCACAGAGTTGCATCAACAAGATGACTATCGGGCCAGACTATAGCGACATCATTGTCCAAATAACACATTGGAGATGCCACCGAGGATTGCGTGGAGTTGCTATCGGGACCAATCGTAGTTCATTCAAACCATTCTTCAACAGGATTTCACAAAGAGAGTGCGAAAGCAGTAGGTAAGTAGGATTCGTGTACGGATTTGCCAGATCAAGACCGATTAAAGGTGCAGCTATCATCGTATTTATAGCTTGACATTCGACGCAAAGGAGGATTTGAACATGATCTCATGACACATATTATACGTATAGTTGGGGTTTTTATTTTGTGCTTTTCCTTATTAAAAAATATCGTGTTCATATGTGTGAACTTTTATGGTTTCAATGTGTGCATGCAATTGATTTTATTTCCACATATGGTGATCAATAGTAGAAGAGATTATGTATTGTGCATGAAGTCAAATAGTGTGTGATCAGGAGAATCTTGGATGTATAACATATTAGTTATATAATTTCTACATGGTATCAGAGCGATATTGATCATTGGAGCAATTGCAAAGCATTGAAGCGGTTGAGTTTTGTGCTGGTGGAATTCGAATTTGCAACAGTGTTTTCTTGGTGTCGAAGTTGAGATGTTCTTCAATCGATTGTGATTGGAGTATGCCCTTGAGGGTAGCTCGAATTATATTGCATGGAAGGATAGGATGGAGGTGGTGCTGGAGGATAATGGGTTGAAGGAGTTCATAGATGCAGAAATTCCAAAACCTGCTTCTAGCGATGTTGCCGCACTTGATGCATGGCAAAAGAAGTTAACAAAATGTTGAAGAATTCTGTTGGAAGGTGTGAAGGATCACATAGTGTCCAGCCTTCATGGTAAAGCTTCTCCATTCTTGATGTGGAAATCTTTGACAGACTTGTTCCAAAGCAAAAGCGACTAGAGGAAGTTGGCACTTAAAGACAAGCTCAGGAAAATAAAAATGGAGAAAGGCAACAGTATACCCAAGTACCACACGAAGTTTGTCCAGTGTAGGGATGAGTTGGGAAGTGTGGGGGTTACTGTAGATGAAGAGGACTTGGTGAGCTTGGCTCTCCTTGGGCTTCCGAAGAGTTGGCATTCCTACGAGGACTCTGTCAATGGTCATTTTAGAAACTATTTTTGATGGGAGCTGGAGCTCACGCATCTTTGTGCGGGAGGAGACAAGGTGAACATGATGGATTCTTCATCAAGAATGAAGATGACAATGTACCAGCTTTAATGCCAAAGAAAGGAAAGGGAAGGGAAAGAAAAATCCTTCTCAATCCGGTGCGAAAGGCAAGAAGCAGGACTTGTCCAAGGTGAAGTGCTTTCACTATCACCAACACAGACATTATGCCACTAATTGTCCAAAGAAGAAGAAAAATAAGCAGGTTGCTAGATCTGCAACTGGAGAGGCCTTAGCCTCGCAGTTTGAGCTGGATTTTTCGGTGATCGCATGCTTGGTCTCAAGTGTGATGGGATCAGTGTGGTTTCTTGACAGTGGTGCATCTTTCCATATGACCGGAGACAAATATTTTTTTATTGATTTGGATGAGAAGGATCTTGGAGTGCACATCGAGATGGGCATTGATGGTAGATACAGTGCAACTGGTATTGGGACCATTTCCTTTGAGAGGGAGTCTGGAAAACCTTTCATCTTGAACGATGTCATGCATGTTCCAGGATTAAAGAAGAATCTAATCTCTGTGGCGATGTTGGAAAACAAGGGATATGATGTTGTCTTTAGCGAGGGAAAGGCTTTCCTGTGCAGTAAGGCAACTGGTGAAACCTGGAGGATAGGGGTTCGAGTTAAGAACCTTTATCAATTGCAAGTAGATGGTTGCACAGCTATGGCAGGAAAAGTAGGAGTGGTGAGCCGGGATGAGGGCAAATTGTGGCACAGGAGATTGGGCCATCTTCACCATGGCGCTTTGAAAATTTTGCAGCAGATTTCTACCGGGCTTCCTAAGGGTACACTTGCGTAGTCAGATCAATGCAAGGGATGTACTTTGGGAAAATTGTGAAAGCCACCTTTCATGAGAAGGATAGTCATGCCACGGTGATCCTTGAGAGAATTCACACATACGTGTGTGTACCTTTCTCAGTAGCTTCGACAGCAAAGCACAGGTATTATGTGATATTTGTCGATGAATTTTCTCATAAGCGCTAGATCTTCTTCATGCAGAAGAAGAGCCAGACATTCTCAAAGTTCTGTGAGTTCAAGGCACTGGTGGAGAAAGAGTCGGGGAAGTAGGTGAAGGCTCTTAGGAGCGATAATGGTGGTGAATTCACCTCTGGCGAATTCAAAGACTTTTGCAGCGCAGAAGGAATTAAAAGAAAGCTTATAGCGCCTCATAACCCACAGAAGAATGGGGTTGCGAAGTGAAAGAACATAACGATCGTGGGTGCTGCATAGGCGATGTTGCATGATCAGGGCCTTCCCATACACTTGGGGGCTGAAGCATGCAACACTATGGTTTATGTGCAAAACTATTGTCCTCATAGAGTACTTGGCATGAGTACACCAGAGGAGGCGTTTTCTGGTAAGAAGCCTGATATTTCTCATTTGAAGATTTTTGGCTCACCTATTTACATTCATGTGACGAAGGTTTCTAGGAAGAAGCTAGAGCTGACCACAGAGGTTGGGATATTTATGGGATACATAGAAACACCCCACAACTATCATGTGTATTTTCTAGACAGTCGGAAGACTGTTGTGCGACGGGATATCGAATTTCATGAAGAGAAAGCCATGAAGTTGTCGCTTGAGAGGGAGCTACACTTGCATGTAGATGAGGAGCTACTAGTTCCTAAGGATGAGCCTTAGTATGTGGATCAGCCACAAGATGACATTCATGGAGTGGAAGAAACCACTCATGCAATGCCAAACATCAGAGGGCGGAAGCGCACTATAGAAGTTGAGCGACTGAATCTTGATGCAACGAAGAATGTAGGAGCACCTACATCACAGCGCAGACAGAGACAGTCACCTGACCGATTTTCTAGATACATGGCTCTGATGAGCAAGTGTATCGTGATAGAACCATCTTATTTCAAGGAAGCTGTGGAGGACCCTACCTGGGTAGATGCCATGGTGGAAGAGTATGATTCAATTGTCAGAAACAGTGCATGGGAGATTGTCCCAAGGCCAGAAGGGAAATGAGTGGTAGGTTCGAGATGGATCTACAAAGTGAAGCAAGCTGCTGAAGGGAGCGTCGAGAAGTACAAGGATATATTTGTTGCTAGAGGCTTCTCACAGATCAAGGGGATCGACTATGAAGAAACCTTTGCACCTATCACAAGGTATTCTTCCATACAGAGCATCCTTGCTCTCTCAGCGCAGATGGGTTGGCACATTCATCAGATGGATGTGAAGACTGCGTTCCTCAATGAAGTCATTGAGGAGGAGGTTTACATAGAGCATCCTGAAGAATTCGAAATCTTTAGCAGCGAGTCACATGTGTCCAGGCTCAAAAGAGCACTATATGGGCTGAAACAAGCACATCGTGCTTGGTACACACGGATAGACAGTTATTTCACTGGTCTTGGATTCACCAAGAGTGAGGTGGATCCTAACCTATACCATATTGTGGTGGAAGGTAAGTTTCTGATCATTTTACTTTATGTAGATGATTTGATACCGACAGGTGATGAACAGTTGATACTCTCATGCAAGGCTGATCTTGCAAAGGAGTTTGAGATGAAGGACTTGGGCCTCCTTCATTATTTCCTGGGATTGGAAATTTGGCAGCGGAAGGATGGAATGTTTGTGTCTCAAGGAAAGTATGCTTGGGAGATACTGGAGAAGTTCAACATGCAAGGATGCAAGCCTATCGACACTCCTCTTCCTGGTGGTTGGAGGAAAGAGGATGCTACATCGGCAGAGGTAGTGGATGCCACTGTTTACCGACATTTGGTTGGTTCGCTCATGTATCTAGTCAATACACGACCGGACATATGCTATGCCGTTAACCAGCTTTCACAAGCTATGGTTAAGCCTACCAAGCTCTTTTGGAAGGCAGGAAAGCATGTATTGAGATATCTCAGAGGCAAATCGGGATATGGATTATGGTACAGACAGTCGGATGAAGTGATGCTGCATGGCTTCATGGATGCAGATTGGGCAGGGAGCCCAACGGAGAGAAAGAGAACATCTGGAGGGATTTTCAGTATCGGGTCTACAATAGTTTCTTGGTACAGCAGGAAACAGAGATCTGTGGCACTTAGTTCAGTGGAGGCCGAGTACATGGAAACAAGTTTGGCTGCATGTGAGGCTATATGGATGAGGAAGATCCTGGTCAGGTTGTTCGGTTCACATTTAGATCCTACTGTGATATATTGTGATAATCAGAGTTGCATTAAACTCTCGGTTTTAATACAATATTTTATGATAGATCCAAACATATTGACATCCAGTATCATCATATCATAGATTGTGTGCAGCGGAAGATCACGTTGCTATCTTACATTCCTATGGAGGATCACGATGCTGATATTCTGACAAAGGCGCTCACCAGGAGCAAATTCGAATACCATAGAGATAGGATCGAGGTGGCAGATAATGCCTATCTTGTTGAGAGGGAGTGTTGAGATTCAACAAGATGACGAGCTTAGTGAAAAGAGTCGCCTTCACTAAATGGGCCCGTAAGCTATTTTTGGCTCAAGTCTATTTTTAGACTATGTATATTTTTAGACATGTTGATCATATTCTATGAGTTGCAGGATGCTATTTGTGGATGGTTGGTCAAGTTGGAAAAATAGATAGACTTCTATTTTTAGACATATTGGGTGGAATCTATTTTTAGTTTGCCAGTCTAAAAATAGATATGTCGAATATTATTAGCTCTTAATAATATTTGGACCCTAAACATTATCTTATTCTTCGTATACTCTGCACATAATCCAAGCGGTGGCACAGAGTCACTGAATGCCACCACGCTATTATCGAAAGCTGCGGGAGCGATTGTGATGGAGACTTCAAGAAGGAGAGCGCAGAGCTGGTGGCGCGAGAAGCAGAGCAGTGAGCGGGTGTCTTGGCTTTAACTCGGCCGATGAAGGGCTTGAGCAAGTTGTATCTAGTCTAACTGATAAATACACTAGTGAGAGTGGTGTGAATTATTTAGTAAATTAATTTACTAAATAATAACTCATTAATCAACTGAAGAATACATCAGCTAACTACAGTGCATGGCAGTTTCAGTGGAGAGCAGTGGAGAGATAGGTGAAAGAGCAAGATGCATCACGCTCAGACCATATGATGCCGTATCGTACCCCAACACTCAAGAGAGACAACGAGGACTGCATGAGCAAGGTCAATTGGCCCGAGTTCATCTCGTATCCATTCTCCTTAGCCTGATTATTGTGCAGAGGCAGCGAAAAAAATAGATCGGTGCATGGATTTGCTAGATCAGACTCGATTAGTGTGTAGCGTATCAGACAGACCAGAGCTCATGTGATCACTTTCAGATGAGGATTGTTACATGATCTCTATGACATATATTACACATATAGTTGGGGTTTTTAGCTTCAGGCTTTCCCGTTAAAACATTGTGTTCATATGTGTGATTTTTTATGGTTTCATGTGTGCTTTGCAATTGATTTAATTTCTGCATGTGATGATCAATAGTGGAATAGATTTTGTATTGTGCATGAAGTTAAAATAGTGTGCGATCAGGAGAATCTTGGATATATAACGCATTAGTGATATAATTTCTACAGATGGAAAGTTCATTCAAATCTCATCTTGCTTATTGATATTTTGTAATCAATTTATTTCCCCTTTTTGTTTGTATATTTAAAAGGGCACAAATCAAAGAGAAGGGGAGGATAGAATGCATAGGAGATAATGCATAGAGGGTGGCTATGAAAGGAATGGAGATCTATAATAGAAAATTTCATTGAGTTAATGCAAGTTATCTTCGTGTTACTCTTGTAAGTTTGTGAGTACATTGCAGCCCTGATCAAAGAGTTCGGCCCACTCTCCTGATTAGGTGTTGCATTCTTTCTGTACATTGTTAATTCTATTTTTTATTTTTCATATTTCGTAATTGTCGTAACAGTATATCTGATTGCTAGTGTCTTTATTGTTGTGAATGCATTGCAAGCTTTACACTTTATTATTGTCATTCTTTTATTGTTATTAGAGTGATTTTTTATTTGTTTAAATTATCGAATCCACGATTGATATCAGAATTGTGCTATTGTATCTGCACATACTGTGCGCATTAGCCTTGCAATAACCAATGCACTTGGATTGATAATTAATGTGGAAAAGGGTTTGAATATTCATTCACACTTGGACACCAACATTTTGGTGATGTTGCTGGGGAGGCTAAAAAAGGTGCAAGAACATGATTGATATTGATCTAAGGATCAATCTCTCATCTTAGGGAGGGAAATTCTATCCTGATCTAGGTATTGAGCGTATTTTTTATGTTTTTCTTTTTGATTGATTTATTAGGAACCTATCTCTCTTCCTAGGGAGAGAAATTTTACCCTGCTCTAGGTCCTGAGCATAGATGTTCTATTTTTCTTCTTTTTTGATTTATTTCTTAGGAACTGATCTCTTGTTCTAGGGAGGGAAATGCTACCCTGCTCTAGGTCCTGAGTGTTAGTCATTTTTATTTGTTTTTATTTCTATTGATTTCTTAGGGCCTAACCTCTCGTCTTAGGGATGGAAATGCTACCCTGCTCTAGGTCTTGAGCTTAAGATTCCTTGATTTGCTTTCTTTCTTTATTTATTTTTGTTTAAACACCCAATATCTCATCATGGGAGGGAAGTTTCACCCTGCTCCAGGCCATGAGCTTTAAGAATTGTTTGATTTTTTTTTCCTTCCTCTGGTTCTATGAACAAAGATCTAAACAAAAAGGCAAAGGATGAGGTCAAGGAAGAAAGCATCAACACTATCTGGAACTCAGTCACTAAACTTTAGGATGTGACAAATATGGGAAATCAAGACTATATTGAAGACTGGTTTCACTCTGTTGTTTTCTCGCAACATCACTCTACACTTAAACAAATCTTGGCACCATCCTTAACAGGGAAGTTGGTCTCTCATACCCGTGTATTTGTTAACATACATTTTTCAAATACGGGTATGTGCATACTTGAGGCATTATTTCGAAAATGGCTTCACTAGAAGTACTTGTATATGTAATTATATTTTATTTTTGCAAATTATATTAGTGTAGTGTAGAATATAGAATGAATAAAAACGTAAATAAATAAATTACTTTACATGTAAAAATAGTTGTTTTTATTGTAACACGCTGTGAAAATTAACATCGGTGATAAATATTCAAATTTATTTATGTATGTAAATGAATTATATTGAAAATAAATTTTCTACAAACACTCATATTCATTTTGATCACATTCTTGGAAAAATTCCTTAATTATCATATCTTATGGCTTGCGGGCTTGATGAAAATTTTGGAAAAACAGTCGGGACAATCATGTTTTGAGAGACCAAATGGGCATATTTTCAAGACCTGTTTCTATCCTATGTAGCCCTTCATTTCTAATTTCTAACCCAATTTGAATCACTCAATTTCGAGTTGAAATGAAAAATTTATGACCAAAACAATGACATGATGTCTAGTAGGCAGCTAAGGAACAAAGTTGGGACAGTTTGTTTTTGGAGGCTTAATTGACTAGATTTTGGAAACCTGTTTCTGTTGTATATTCCACTATGAATCTAGTTTACAACAAAATTTGAATCACTTTATTTTGATATTGTATGAGGAAGTTATGACCAAAATACTGGCTGCTTATCGTAAATCAGCACTCTTGAAACTCTGTTTTCCCGGCTGTTCACTAGAGTATTTGACCCACCAATTATTCTTTCCTTCAAAACCTGTTTCTATTGGAGATAAATAAATGAATATAATTTAAGCTCCAATTTGAATCAGTTCAATCCATCATCAAATGAAAACTTTATGCTTGAAATATCAACTATTGGTCTGAGCTAGAAAATCGAAAATGACTCTATTATGCAGGTTGTTCTAAGCAAATTTAACATACCATTACATGGAATTTTTAAAACCTATTTCTATTGGAAACATCTCTCCGAATTAAATTTTATTTTTCTTTGGAATCACTCAAATCGGATGAAAAAAGAAGAAGTTATCATTGAAACATTGTTGGTTAGTATGGTTGACCACCACTCTCTCGCGGGTAATAAATTAATTTTACTTTGCTATTTTTTTTCATGGATTTGTTTTATAGAGTAAATAATTGTACTTTTTTTGCATATTTCTTGGATTATGAGAGCCCAATCATCTCTCTTCTTCCATGATTTCATGTTTTATTACAGGTAGACACTCATTTTTTTGCAGGTTCCAGGAGAATAAATGAGGTCAATTTATGAACAAGTGATTCTTGAACGCAATGTTAATGAAATAAAAACATTTTCAAAGACGTTTCCTCACACAGAGAAAACAACATAAATAATTTTCATCAATTAACGGATTTATAACATGAGAAATGGGGAATTGATTTCCATTTGAAAATCCAAGTCATTTCTAAAAAAGAATTTTTCCATTCATTCACCATTCACAAACAACATTGCTGCAAAAAAAATCATAACCATTGTAACTTAGGTTATTTATTTATTGGAATTCAATAAAGATTCATTTATTTTATGATTTTTCTTATGTTTTTATGCTTCAGGTATTGTTTACTTCAAAGCCACATTTTTTTGTTTGGTTATAAAAATAAAAAGAGTGAGTTCTTAAGTTTTGTGATGTTGTTACTCCAGATGTTGCTGCTTGTGATGCTATTACTTCTTGGATGTTGCTACTTTTTGATGTTGTTACTCTGGATGCTACTACTCGTGATGTTGTTACTCCTTGGATGCTTCTACTCCATAATTTTATTACTCCTTGGTTGTTGTTACTCCGAATTTTCCTACTCAGGATGTTGTTACTCCTCGGATGCTGCTACTCCACGATGTTGTTACTCTGTGATGTTGTTACTCCTTGGATGTTGCTACTCCGTGATGCTATTACTCTGGATGCTGCTACTCGTGATGTTGTTACTCCTTGGATGCTGCTACTCCGTAATGATGTTACTCCTTGGTTTTTGTTACTTCGAATGCTGCTACTCAGGATGTTGTTACTCCTCGGATGCTGCTACTCTGCGACACTGTTACTCTGCGATGTTGTTACTTCTTGATGTTGTTACTCCTTGGATGCTGCTACTCCGTGATGTTGTCACTCCGCGATGCTGCTACTCCTTGATGTTGTTACTCCGTCGGTGTTGTGAATCCGCGCTGTGACTCCATCACTGATGTTACTTCGTTGGTGCTGTGAATCCGTCACTGCTGTTACTTCGTCGGTGCAGTGAATCCGTCACTGCTGTTACTCCACCAGTGTTGTGACTCCGTCACTGTTGTTACTCCTTCAATGCTATGAATCCACCATTGTTGTTACAACGTCGACGTTGTGAATACGTCACTGCTGTTACTTCATCAGTGTTTTGAATCTGTCACTTCTGTTACTCTATCGGTGTTGTGAATCCGTCATTGTTGTTACTCCATCAGTGTTGTGAATCCATCACTGTTGTTACTCCATCGGTGTTGTGAATCCATCACTGTTGTTACTCCATCGACGCTGTGAATTCGTCACTTCTGTTACTTTGTTGGTGCTGTGAATCCGTCACTGTTGTTACTCTCCCTGTGATGTGAATTTGTCACAGTTGTTACTCCGGAAATTTTTTCTAAGTGTTGGATGATGTTACTCTGTCGATGCTGTGACTCTGTCACTGCTGTTACTCCGTCAGTTATGTGACTCTACCACTATTGTGACTCTGCCGCTGTTGTTACTCTTTCAGTGATGTTACTCCTCTATTGTTGTTACTCCGAATTTTTTTAAGTATCCAATGTTATTACTCCTTCGGTGTTGTTACTCCTCCGATGCTGTTACTCCAGGAAATTTTCTAAGTGTCTGGTGTTGTTACTCCTATGATGTTGTTACTCCTTCGGTGATGTTACTCCATGGTGATATTTTTCTAAGTACTTGGTGTTGTTACTCCTCTAGTTTTGTTACTCCACCAAGGTAAGTCGTCAGGTACGTCCTCAACCGACTCCGTGGATTTATTTGGTATTTTACTTACAACATGACCAACTATGACTGATGGCAGACATACTTTACTTGGGGGGAGGTCTCATATTTAGTAATAAGGATGATTATTATGGTAAGTCTTGTCAGGAATGAGTCACTCTTAATTCCTCAATATTTTTTAAAGTGACTAATCCTCCTTCATGGCACCTTCTTACCATCGTTATTTTTCCCCTTTCCTTGTTATTACCTAAGTCATGGTTGTTGTTACCTTAGTCACAACTACTGTTGTTGGCCAATTTTCACATTGAATTCAACATATGTAGGTCTTTCTTACTTGTTTTTGTCTTTGGTGAACAGGAAATACTTTTAATGGTCTAGGCTCTCTTTGACATAATGCTTGGGTATTCAATTTATCTTTGTTTATCTATAAACATAATATTATTTCTATGCAATAATTATGCAAAGATTATTTCATCATGCCAGCTTTCAACTTTCCTAATTGGTCAAGTCCGTGATCTTGTAAAATTTTTGATGATGACCACATAATTGTATTTAAATCTTTCCACCATTATCTAATGAACTATTCATCAACCCCAATCTCAACAATGGAAAATATATTTATCAGTAGTCATTTTAAGGTTATTAGTTTTTGAGAAGCAAAACTATCAAATTTAAAAATAGTTACTACACAACTTTTTATGCCATCCCTAGCTCTTAAGGAGCTGATCTGCCACCCCATCTATTAAGTAATATGTTATTGATTAAAAAAATCCGTATTTGAATTTTAAACATAAAAGGTCAACTAGAAGATAGGAGGTCTCATCACGAGCCGACCTACCATGATCATAGGTCCTAATAAAGTGACATTACCACTGCTGGTCACCAAGCCACGGTAATGGCCTTCAACTATAAAACTGAAGGACAAAAGGTCTAATCACGAGCCAAATTTTTCACTTTTGTTAGCTCCCGTGAATGGCATTGTTATTAACTGGTTACCGCGCCAAAAAAATGATCTTCAGTTGACATCTAAGTAAATTGAAAGAATTTTTGGAACTATGTACATATTTCTAATATATGGGACACTAGCATCTCAATGGATTAAAAAGGCATCCTTGTTGAGGCTATGGACACCTGCCAGCAGCAGTGGCTATGTATATGGTATAGACGCTAATTTAATACTATAATCTACTTAGTTACCTTGTTTTCTCAAAGCTAATTTCTAATAGAGCTAACTATTGCATATACAAGGTTTTCCAGAACTCATGGTTCATGGGGTAATATTTAATCAGTTCTTCTTAGATGATGGCGGTTATGGTTTATATCTACTATTGGGTTATAAATATTTACTTTACATGTCAGGTATGAAACTTTTAGGATATTTGATATTTGACATTTTTTATCATCCAACCATCATTCCTTTATTCTTCAAGTATAATATATTTAACCAAATATAGTTTCTTTGCCCAATCAGTCACCATTTATTCATAGCTTAACAACACCACTAATTTTTTGAGGTGGAATAAAGAGGCCTAATTCTGATTTTGAATCCTAGGTAATTGGACAGATCTTGAGAAGCAAAGACTGAGATAGCTAATTCTCATAATTTCTATTCTCATACCAACCAAAGCTTATGGGTATAGGGAATGCATATTTTCCCTTCTTATCCATTATTATCCCATGCCATTCACAATATGATTATGTCACTTTTATATGTAATGAGGTAATTGAGGTGATGAATTTCTGATTAAGGATACTCATGAGATGTTTTATAGATGACAGGGAAACTAATCAGTTTGGTAGAAGGAAACCCTGCTACACTTTTTGATTACTTTTTTCAGCCTGCATGGCTTCTACCTTCCGCATCACTTTCAGCATCAGCTCAGCCTACATCAGCTTAAAAAAAATGTTAATCCATACATGCTATTCCACATTTTTATGGAGGTAAAAATTGAGGTAAAAGAGCATAAGATTTTGATTTAATAAAATTTTAGGATAATGTCATGAAAAACCATTAGGCATTATTCACTCATCTTTTTCAACCATTATTTCCCTTTCTTTACCACTTCCCATTTTTCAGAGACAAAATCTTTCAGTTTGGGGGAGTGTTACTTTAATTATCATGAACATGCCATTAATATTCTTTATCATCCATTGATCTCATTATTCATTCTCAAAATCTCCCTTATTCCATGTTGTTATACACCAAACAAATATTTCAACCATGATTGTAGAAACCACCCCAATTTGTTTTCTAGTGTAGCATGAGGGCATGCTAATTCTCCAGTTTGGGGAAAGGGTTGCAATGCATGATGAATGATTTCTCATTTCTTCCTAGTTTAAGGTATATAATCCTGAAATTGATTTGTGTATATCCTTAAAACTATCAATTGGATTCTTTTAATTTTTGGACAACAAAGATGTATCATTAAACCCATAAATTTTCAAGATAAACCAATTTGTTAATTCCAAAAAAATCATGCATTATTACCTAAAGCCATTTTGTTGATATATTGAAATCCATTCATTGAAATGATTTGATTTTCAGATTGAAGAAGCATTAATATAGTATAAATTTGCTTACAAAATTACAGCAAAATCTGGTTTGTAATGAAGTTTGTATTTACTTGTATCATACTTTTTTGCAACTTCATATACATACAGTTAAAAATATACATGAAAATTATTTTAAGGAAGCATTTGAGGAAGAAGCCTTCTCTTCCATCAATATCATGCGATGGGGTGAGAATTTTGATTATTGTATTACAACTTGGTTAATACTGAAGCATTGGGCTGCATGAGGACATGCAACATGTTAAGTTTGGGGGGAATGTTGGGCCACTAATTTGTATTATTGTTATCACTTCTTAACATCCATTTCATCCATTTCTAATGTTCTTTTATCACATTATTTATCATAATTTATTATATAATTCCATTTCATAATTATTTATGCTCTTTTGGATAAATAATATGTGTTCTTCTTTATTTTAATAAACTAATGATTATTATGCATGATTTTTCCAATGATGGTTTATTAATGAATTCGTTATAACATTACTTACTATTTTATCCTCTAAGATCTCTTCCAGATTGCAGATTTGATCTTCAGCTGATAATTAAATATTCAAACTTAGAAATTTGTTGGAATAACAAGAGACAATTTTTCGTTGAACATTTTGGGCAAACGAAGAAGAATATTTAAAATCTGAAACATGGGTTTTGTGCAGAACGAAACAATTAGTTTTCTCATGAGCAGTTTTCCAAAATTCGGTCTTGATTAAGAGAAATGTAGGGTTCTTCAAAGGATAGATTTGCAGATTTTTTATTGTGGTCGTTTTCCAAAACTGCCCCAATTTTAATTGCCAGATTCGACTTGTGCTATCTGAATCATGATGGAAAGATCTTTCAGATCTCACCTTACTTATTAATATTTTGTAATCAGTTTATTTCCCCTTTGTTGTTTGTACATTTAAAAGGGCACAAATCAGAGAGAAGGGGAGGATAGAACGCATAGGAGATAATGCATAGAGGGTTGGCTATGCAGGGAATGGAGATATGTAATAGAAAATTTCATTAAGTTAATGCAAGTTATCTTCGTGTTACTCTTGTAAGTTTGTGAGTACGTCGCAGCCCTGATCAGAGAGTAGGGCCCACTCTCCTGATCAGGTGCTGCATTATTTCTGTACATTGTTAATTCTGTTTTCTGTTTTGCATATTTCTTAATTGCCGTAACAGTAGAAATGATTGTTGGTATCTTTACTGCTGTGAATTCATTGCAAGATTTACAATTTATTACTTCCATTATTTTATTTCTATTACATTGATTTTTTCTTTGTTTAAATTATCGAATCCATGATTGATATCAGAATTGTGCTATTGTATCTACACATATTGTGCACATTAGCCTTGCAATAACCAATGCACCCAGATTGATAATTAATGTGGGAAAGGGTTTGAATATTCATTCACACTTGGACACCAACAGACGCGTTGTACTAACACATACAACACTTTTTCATATGTAGGATAATTAGATACAACACCATTGAATGTTTCAGAATGAAAAGCAATAGGCTTACCATGCTGCAAAAGTATTGTGCCCATGGCATAATCACTAGCATCGGTTTGTATCTCAAATGGCTCTCTCAAATTCGGTAATGCAAGGACCAGAGCTAAAATGATCTTGTATTTTAAAGCTTCAAAAGCTTGTTGATGTTTTCCTCCCCATTGGAAGCATTTCTTCACACTTGTCACTTCATGCATAGGAGCTACTATGGCATAAAAGTTAGTAATAAAATTTCTCCAATAAACCAGAGAAGTCTTTCCAAATTCCAACTTTGACATCTTAAGAAACAATTTCTCTTTCTTCAAAACATCAAGAACCCTTTTCACATGCAAGACATGTTATTATCTTGTTTTGCTGAAAATGAGTATATCATCTAAATACACAATCACAAATTCATCAAGAAATGGACGCAAAACATTATCCATAACACGCATGAAATTCGCCAATGCATTACACAAACCAAATGGCATAACCAACCACTCAAAGAGTCTTTGTTTGGTTTTGAATGTAGTCTTCCGTATATCAGTTTCTGCAATTATTACTTGATGATATCCACTTCATAAATCTAACTTAGTGAAAAACTTTGCTTCTTTCAACTAATCAAGAAAATCATCTATCCTTGGGAGTGGATATCGATTCTTTACCGTTATCTTGTTCAAAGCTCTGAAGTCTACACACATGCGCCAAGTCCCATATTTCTTCGGAATCAAGGCTATGGGTGAACCACATGGTGAAGTTCTTAGCCTTATGAATCCCTTATGCAACATGTCCTTGATTTTCATCTTTATTTCAGCGTTCTCCATTATCGACATGCGATACATGTCAATGTTTCGAAGAGGACAATCTTGTTGCAATTGAATCTCATGTATAATCTCCCTTTTTAGAGGCAATCATGTTGGCTCCTGAAACATCTCATGATGTTCATCAACTACATCATATAATCTGATTTCAAATTAGGATGACAATCGTCAAATGATTCATAATTAGCATCAGCTTTAGGCTTAATCATTAAAAGAACAAAATTCTTACTTGAATTCACCAACCTTTTTACCTGTCCAACATTTACCATTGCAATATTTGTCTTCTTGCGATGTGCTCTAACAATGTACTTCTTGCCATATTTGAATACATGGTATTTGTTCTAATGGGGATGGAAGATCGCTTTCCTGTCATATAAGTAAGGACTGCCAACAAAATACCTGTAATATCAAGCGGAACCACATCTAATTCAATTGTGTGAACAAAATGTGCAGTTATTACAAAGCGCAATATTCACTTCTTTGAAACCTGTAAATTTTCATCCTTACAAATCCACCCAAGTGGATATGGTTTTGGATGTGGAATGGTCTCAAGATTAATTTTCTTGACCAAGTCTTCAGAGATTAAATTTTCTTGTGACCCACTGTCAAACAGTGTGTCAATATTGGTATGTTTGGATATGACCCTCACATGAAACAGTTTACTTCTCTCTTCTTCATTTGGAGCTTGTATGTGACAGTTTGATGTACTAGTACCGGGTTTTGTTTCAATTTCTTTCCCCTTCATGTTATTCAATCCCATGGCTGTAATTTTTGATTCATCACCTGAATCCTCTCCTAAGTCATGTTGAGTTGTAGCTGTATTTTTCTTCTTCCTTTTGTTATTGTTATACATGGGTCTCTTTTCAGGATGTAATTTCCAACAATTTTTCTCTTCATGGCCTTCTCTTGAACAATTTTTACAAACCACTTTTTCTCCCTCTTTCTTGACATATGCATTCTTTTTTCCCTTACCTGTTGAGGTCTTCTCTTTGTTTTTCCCCTTAAAAGGTTTCTTCCTACTCTCATCAGTAATGTTTTTCCCTTTAGCTTCTAGATGTGTGGCCTGAACACAAACTTCATCTAAGCTTGTAGGGTTAAACATGAGAATAGTATTTTTTAGGTAGCTATGTAAACCTCCTATGTACTTGAGCAAAGTATCTTGGATCTGCAAATCTACCCCTAATAACAGAGCTCTTCTCCTAAATTCTTGGGTGTATTATTGTACATTCTGTCCTTTCAATTGTCTAAAATTTTGCCAGTTCTTTATGGCTTTTTGCATGTGAGCTAATGGATAAAACTATTGTTTTATTGCATTAATGAAATAAGTCCATTATAGAATAAGCTTACCATGATTTTTGATCTCCTATTTTGTCTTGGCTTCCCACCAAACAAGTGTTGCACCTTCCATCCTCAATGAAGCTAGTTGGATTTTGGTATCATAATCATGAAGGTTCTCAATTCTCAAATAGACCTCCAATTGTCTAATCCAATTATCAAGCTGTTCTTCATTGACTTCACCATTAAACATTGGCAATTCAAACTTAACATCAAGTTTTAGAAAAGGAATTTTACCAGTGTTCTTTGACTTGTGTGACTGGTGTACTGAAGATGAAGTAGAGGATGATGTGGGTTTTTGCGGATCCATAAAACGGTGTACCCGGATGAAAGTCACATGAAAGACTCTTGTCGACGCTGCTTTCGAACCAGCTAGTGTGGTTCATCATCGACAAGATGAGTATCTGATTAGGAAACCAATTTAAATAGAATAGGTGGACCGCTTCCAACTAGCCATTGAAAAATAGTTATTCTGACTGTAATAGGGAAATTATTTTTTATTTATTTATTTTTTTATATCAAATTTGATTATATTTTTATTATAAATTCTATATAAAAAAAAATATAAATCAAATATAAAATCAAATCAAATCAAATATAAAATCAAATCAAATCAAATAAATAAATAAGTCATAATAATAATACTAATTGATCAATTAATTTAATATTACTAAATAAATAAATAAAAAGAAAATAAATTAATTAATTAATTAAAATTAAAAATAAATAAATAAATAAAATAAAAATAAAACTAAATAAATAATACTGATAAAAAATAAAAATAAATAAACAAATACATCAATATTAATTAATTAATTAAAAATATAATAAATAAATAGATTAAAAAATAAAAAATAAACAATAAACAATAAATAATAAATAATAAATAATAATAAAATTAAAAATATAAATATAAATATAATAATTTAAAAATATAAATAATAAATAAATGAATAAAATATATATATATATATATATATATATATATATATATATATATAAACAAAACAAAACTACTAATCAAAAGAAAATTAGAAAAATAAAAGGAGCACAACAGGAAAGAGTAAACAAGATCGACTAAGAGTGAACAGCAGGAATCCAGCATCTGCTAACATTCCACCCATCATCCCTATTAAGGTTAACCAACCTCTTCTCTATTTCCAGGGCTTCCCTTAACTTTCAGTGGTGGAAGTGGTCAATAGTTGCAATAACCTTAGTATCTTCAATACAAATATGGTGATTTGTTTTTTCAGCATGCTCTGCCAAGGCAGAGGACCGAGATCTACCATGTCTAAGGTTAGCGACATGTTCATGAATTCTTTGGTTAATAGATCGACCAGTTTCACCAATGTAAGGAGTCCCACATGAACATGGAATTAAATAAACACCCTTACCATCCATCGGGCAAACCGGGTCTTTAACTGATCTAAGAGAACCACGGATAGTGCGGAGAGGCTTGAAAGTTGAAGAGACATTGTGTTTCTTCAATATCCTTGCGATTTTATCAGTAGTACCTTGGATAAAAGGAAGGTGAACTCCAGATAACCGATCGCAAGGATCTTTCTTAACCTTAGGACCTTTCTCAACATTTTGAAAAGCTCTAAGACACTGAGCCTTGCTATAACCATTCTTACAGAAGACATTAAGGAGATGCGATTTTTGACCTTCAAAGTGGTTCACATCTGATATTCTCAAGGCTTTAGTTGCTAGGGTACTGAGAACCCCAAGCTTCTGAGCCGGAAAATGATGAGAACTAGCATGTAAATACTGTTCAGTATGGGTCTTCTTTCTAAAAACTTGATGAGAGAAGGAACCATCATCATTTCTTGAAAGAAGGACATCCAAAAAGGGAAGGATACCATCAACTTCGAATTCCATGGTAAACTTAATGAAGTGAGATTGATCATTAAGATGCTGGAAGAAAAGGTCCAATTTCTCTTTACCATGGGGCCACAATACATAGGTGTCATCAACAAACCTTTTCCAAAGCTAAGGTTGAAAAAGAGACGAGGAAAGGGCCTTCGATTCAAAGTGTTCCATGAAAATATTAGCAACAACAGGGGAAAGGGGGGAACCCATGGCCACACCATAGGTCTGTTCATAGAATACACCCTTGAAACTAAAGAAGGTTGAGGTAAGACAAATATCTACAAGATGAGCAGTATCAGGATCCGTGATACGAGAGATGACATCAATGGCTTCCTTAATGGGGATGCAAGTATATAATGATACAACATCAAAACTCACAAACCTATCGTCTGGATCCAACTGAATGTCTTTCAATTCATTAATGAAGGAGGAAGAATCTTTGACAATAAGATGAGCATTAATGGTAGCCATAAGATTATTAATAATAACATCGATAGGATATTGATATTATTAACAATAATAATATTGATAATATTATTAACAATAATCATAACATTAACAATATTAATATTGATATTATTAACAATAATAATATTGTTAATATTATTAACAATAATCATAACATTAATAATAATAATATTGATATTATTAATAGTAGTAATAGTAATAATATGATTAGCCATAAGATTATTAATAATAACCTTGATATTATTAACGATAATAACATTGATAATATTATTAAAAGTAATCATAACATTAATAATAATAATATTGATATTATTAACAATAATAATATTGATAATATTATTAACAATAATCATAACATTAATAATAATAATAATATTGATATTATTAACAATAATAATATTGATAATATTATTAACAATAATCATAACATTAATAATAATAATATTGATATTATTAATAGTAGTAATAGTAAGAAAATGATTAGTAGAAACCATGACATTAATAATAATAGTATTGAGATTATTAACAACAATAATATTAATAATAGCAAAAATAATAACATTATTAGTGGTAATAATATTATCAATAACATTAATACCAATTCTCCTTTAAAGAGGACTGTTATAAATCTTTCTTGTTTTTCCTTTGATCGTCATGTCTATAGTTTATTGGAAAGGGGGCTTAATTTTGCTCTTGCTCCTAAAAAAATTCCTATTCATGACATCATCTGTGATATTGAATACGGAATTAGAGATTTGCTTGATGCTACTAAAGACATCATTAGGCAAGACTGTTCTGTGATCCTTAGAAAAGCTAAGCCTCCTAAGAGCAATATTTGCAAACATGAGTTTGAGGCTCTAAAATCCTTAAACAATAACTAGGACATTGTCGTTCTTAAGGCTGATAAGGGAGGTGCTACGGTTATTTTAAACAAGGATGATTATTGGAATAAGATGTTGGATCACCTTCAAAATAGCGGTAGCTACAAGAAGCTTGACAAAAATCCCCTTAAAAAAGTGTCTAAAGCTGTGGCTTTGGCGATAAAATCAAGTAGCACTGTTGGCTCCCTTAGTAAAAAGCTTATTGAAAGTAATCCCCTTACCCCGAGGATTTATGGTCTTCCTAAGATTCATAAGGAAGGTGTTCCCCTTCACCCCATTGTCAACACCATAGGTGGTCCGACTTATCTGCTCGCTAAATTTTTAGCTAGTAAGTTGAAGCCCCTTGTGGGTCGCACCGACTCTGTCAAAGATTCTTCCTCCTTCATTAATGAATTGAAAGACATTAAGTTGGATCCAGATGATAGGTTTGTGAGTTTTGATGTTGTATCATTATATACTTGCATTCCCATTAAGGAAGCCATTGATGTCATCTCTTGTATCACGGATCTTGATACTACTCATCTTGTAGAGATTTGTCTTACCTCAACCTTCTTTAGTTTCGAGGGTGTATTCTTTGAACAGACCTGTGGTGTGGCCATGGGTTCCCCCCTTTCCTCTATTGTTGCTAATCTTTTCATGGAACACTTTGAATCGAAGGCCCTTTCCTCTTCCCTTTTTCAACCGAAGCTTTGGAAAAGGTTTGTTGATGACACCTGTGTTTTGTGGCCCCATGGTAAAGAGAAATTGGACCTTTTCTTCCAGCATCTTAATGATCAATCTGACTTCATTAAGTTTACCATGGAATTCGAAGTTGATGGTAGCCTTCCCTTTCTGGATGTCCTTCTTTCAAGAAATGATGATGGTTCCTTCTCTCATCAAGTTTTTAGAAAGAAGACCCATACTGAATAGTATTTACATGCTAGTTCACATCATTTCCCGGCTCAGAATCTTGGGGTTCTCAGTACCCTAGCAACTAGAGCTTTTAGAATCTTAGATGTGAACCACTTTGAAGGTGAAAAATCGCATCTCTTTAATGTCTTCTGTAAGAACAGTTATAGAAGGGCTCAGTGTCTTAGAGCTTTTCAAAAAGCAGAGAAAGGTCCTAAGGTTAAGAAAGATCCTTGCGATCGGTTATCTGGAGTTCACCTTCCTTTTATCCAAGGTACTACTGATAAAATCACAAGGATATTGAAGAAACACAATGTCTCTTCAACTTTCAAGCCTCTCCGCACTATCCGTGGTTCTCTTAGATCGGTTAAAGACCCGGTTTGCCCGATGGATGGTAAGGGTGTTTATTTAATTCCATGTTCCTGTGGGACCCCTTACATTGGTGAAACTGGTCGATCTATTAACCAAAGAATTCATGAACATGTCGCTGACCTTAGACATGGTAGATCTCGGTCCTCTACCTTGGCAGAGCATGCTGAAAAAACAAATCACCATATTTGTATTGAAGATACTAAGGTTATTGCAACTATTGACCACTTCCACCACCGAAAGTTAAGGGAAGCCTTGGAAATAGAAAAGAGGTCGGTTAACCTTAATAGGGATGATGGGTGGAATGTTAGAAGATGTTGGATTCCTGCTCTTCACTCTTAGTCGATCTTGATTCCTCTATCCTGATGTGCTCCTTTTATTTTTCTAATTTGGTTTTGATTAGTATTTTTGTTTTGTTTATATTATTTATTTATTTATTTTTATTTTTAATTTATTTATTTATTATATTTTATTTTTATTTTTAGTATTATTTATTTATTTATTTTTAATTTTAATTTTTATTTGAATTTATTTTATTTATTTATTTATTTTTAATTTATTTTTAATTTATTTTAATTTTTTAATTATTATTATTATTTATTATTTATTTATTTATTATTATTATCATTTTTAAATCTTACCTCTTTAGTAATATTAAATTATTTGATTAATTAGGACTATTATTATTATTATTACTTATTTATTTATTTGATTTGATTTTATATTTGATTTATTTATTTGATTTGATTTGATTTTATATTTTATTTATAATTTATAATAAAAATTAAAAAATAAATAAAAAATAAAAAATAAAAATTTCACTATTCTAGTCAAACTAGTCGTTTTTCCAATGGCTAGTTGGAGCGGTTCTGTTCTATTTAAACTGGTTTCCTGATTAGATTTCTCATCTTGTCCTGATGATGAACCACACTGGCTGGTTCGAAACGCGTCGACAAAAATTTCTTTTATGTGACTTTGCCAGAAAAAATTTACCTATTTTTTGCATTAATGAAATCGGTCAAGTGATAGAATAAACACCATGCTTTTGATCTCCTCTTTTGTCTTGGCTTCCCGCAAAAAAGTCTTTTGCACCTTCCATCTTCTGACTGACTAGTTGGATTCGAGAATCATAATCATGAAGGTTCTTGAATTATAAATAGACCTCCAATTGCCTAATCCAATTATCAAGATTTTCTGCATTGACTTCACCATTAAACATTGGCAATTCAAACTTAACATCAAGTTTTAGAAAAGGAATTTTACCAGTGTTCTTTGACTTGTGTGACTGGTGTACTGAAGATGAAGTAGAGGATGATGATGATGAGGGTGAGGATGGCGACTTTCCACTGCCTCCATTTCCTCCATTTCCCTTCTTTGATTTATCTTCATCATTGTGACCTCCTGATGATCCCTGACCTTCCTTGTGAAGTTTGGATCCTTCTCCTTCTATGCTCTCATTCCTTTCTTGATAAAGGACTCTCACCATCTCAGTCATGTCAAGGAATTCTTTCCTGAACACTCTTTCTTCTTTGTTGGGATCCACCCCTTCATGGATTTCGTTTTCCTCTAGCGGCATGCTTAATGCTTCTTCTGCTTCTTTTGGAGGTGAACTAGGTGGTGGAGAATGTGGTAATGTGGCTCACTTTGAGAACCTCTTGCTTCCACCAATTTTCCTTCTACTCTCTTAAGCTTGAGCCTAGTAAGCATGTGAACACTTGCAAACAGTTAAACAAATCTTTGCACACAACAACACCAGAGATTAAAATCTAGCTTTGATACCAACCTGATCTAAAAGGAGTGTATTATTTTGTTGTGCTAAGTTTCCTTTCAATAAATAAAACATGTACAATTTGTCTCCATTTGTTTTCTTAAGGAATGAGCTTTTTTTAACCATGAAACATAGATGAATTTGTGAGACTTAAGCATGAAAATAAGCCTAAATAACACTATACAATAGTGTATAATAGAGAAATAACATCACATAAGCTTTGCAAAGCAGGCATGATGAAGCAGTTCACCCCTCTAGGGCTACATCTGCTGGTCCAGCTCCCAATGGCATGTCCCTCTTTGTCATTATGCTCAAAATTGAAAATACATGTTTTTACAAGCCTCTAATGATTGTCTTCTCTGCACTAGTGGCTCCAGAATGCTCCAATTAGTCTAGGTAGACTCTTTTTTCCCCCAAATTGCTCAAAAATTGACCTCCCAAAGCATTTCCCCTAATCTCAACTAGAAAACCTCCACTAATTGTGGAGAACTGCAGTTAACTACAGTTACTTTGGTAAAATTCTGAAATTTAGTGGCGTGTTATTAATCTCCGCTAACTATTAACTGTTGCATTAAAGTTTAGTGGTTAGGGCGGGTTGATCACAAGCCGACCCCCCACCTTAAACCCCGTGGTTTATAGTTTTAAAACTCTGCATATAATGGAGCAGAACCATAACATAAAATTCTGAAATCGTCGCTACTTATGCCACGTAACTGCGCATGTGAACGCACTTTCCGCTGGACGTTATGTTAATTTTCAGTTAATAGATGTTGCGGTTGCAACAACATGTGACCACGTCACCGAAAAATTCGGAGTGATGGTTTGGATAGCCACCTATTGAAGGTTAACTGCGCGGATATGTTGCAATGTGACCAATGCTCCAACATGAAATGATTTTCAAAATGTTTTCGACATTAAGTTTGATGTCACGGTTGTGGCAATGCCATTTGACCACATCGTGGGGCCGTCGGTGGGTTGGGACTGTCGGCGGTCCCCAACCCCTGCATACATACCTTTCAAACTTTAAATAATGCATGGGACCCTTAGGTGTTAAGATCCAACACGCAGTGCGGATGGTAGAAGCCTTTGCATGCAGGCTGGAGGTCATGCGGTGGAACCCCCCAGACCTCATAAAATTTTACACCACTGTCCAGGGGACACGTGGTGGCCTCAGGGCTGGCCACATGTCACCATCCATTGGATGAAATAAATAATGTACAACCCAAAAATTCGGCCCAAAAACAGCCACGTGGCACGATCTGATTGGGTTTGAGAAAAGGGAATACTCCTAGTATATCCTACCTGCTGATTGTACCTGCATGCTGACTAGGCATCCCAGTCACTCCTATCACAAAAATTTTAGTTGTTTGGGAAGATGATCAGAACACGATATCTTCCTCATAGGACATCGGTTTTACGAAATGTTCGCGGTGCCAAAGTCGCAACGACGAGACCTATCTGTTCGCTTAGGTTTGGTACAGTTTCGAGCACTTTCAGTTTTGAGCATAACACATGATCTCCTGATCATCCGTTCATGTTGATGTATTGATATTCCAGTGCATTTTCCAGTTTCATGTTCTATATTCTTGTTTTTCCTAATTTGGGATATTACAAGTCTATTCAAGTTATTGAACCATAATGTATTCCTTCATTTCTAAGTGGATGTTGATTTAATGATGTGAGAGTGAGCGACAGTGTCTCAGTGTGAACATTGTTTCACTTGTGAGCTACATTACTAGCTCATTATTATTTCCATTACTTAGTATTTCATTAATTTGTCTTTTATTTCATGATAAATCTCACATTCCTAAAATTAAAAAAATTAACTAACTTATAACCTTTTTTAAATTATTATTATTATTTTATTAATTATAAAAATAATTAATATACTAATTAAATATATATACATCTTCCATTTTACCATGGAGATTCTTAACTTATAAATAGAATTTGTTACAATACTATAGGTGAATAATAATATTTATCAATACTCAATACCACATCGTCAAAAAACTATAACTTTTTTATGTAACATTTTTTTAATAAACCAATTTAATTAGAAGCACTGAAAAAAACATAACTACTTTTTAAAATACATTTTAATAAAAATTAAATCCTTATTATATATCTGATAATTATTAACAATTAAATTAAAATTGTAAAACACGTATTCTAAAATAAATTGACCTATTACTATTATAAACAATTTAAGAATACGAATTAAGAATATGAAATTATAAACCATTTAAGAATATGAAATTTTGAGGAGAAGGAGAAAAAAATAAAAATGGAATGCTGAATATCAATTACTAATTAAAAAATGTGAATAATTTGAATGATGGATATTAAATACAATGTTTTCAAAATTGCACAATATTCCCCATTCCACTCATTAGATTCAGAAGTTGAGTGCGAAGCATCAGGGAGGACAATCACATGGCTACAAAGTTTTCTAAGAATTCTTTTATGCTGGGGCCAGGTAGACTTTTCACCTCAATAGTAATTTTGACTACTTTTCAATGCTTTCGGTAGCTTCTGGGAAGGTAACTAGAATTGTGAGGCCCTGCTATTTTTTTTCCTATAATTATAATTTGAATCTGAGACGACTCCCCACACCCTAACTGGTTTACCCAATTTCTAATTTCTCTGTGCAGTGATGTCTATGGAAGAGGTGAATGAGGCTGCTGTCTGTGCTGGAAATCTGAGCTTTAATGGTTCAGAGCGACGGTAATTACAGTATACAATAAATACTGATTTTGAATTACAGTATATACCATAAAACCCTGAATACCATAAAACTCTGACCAATGTTTTTTGATTGCAGATTGGAGGGCAAGGTCGCAATAATAACTGGCGGAGCAGCGGGCATCGGAGAAGCCCTCGTTCGGCTCTTCACAAAACACGGAGCCAAAGTCATAATTGCAGACATTGCAGACGAAGCTGGGAGAAAACTTGCAGAATCCCTTTCCCCTGCGGCCATTTTCCTGCACTGCGATGTGAGCAAAGAAGAAGACATCAGGGCAGCGGTGGATTTGGCCATGGAGAAACACGGGCAGCTCGATATCATGTATAACAACGCAGGAATCAACGATTCAGTTATCATGGGCGTAGCAGAGTATGACATGGAGCAATTCGACAGAGTTATGAGTGTAAATGTAAGAGGGGTAATGCTGGGCATTAAGCATGCCGCCCGCGTAATGATCCCGAGGAAGAAGGGCTGCATAATCTCTACTGCCAGCGTTGCAGGGATCATGGGAGGAGCTCGATACTCATACACGGCCTCCAAGCATGCAGTGATAGGGCTGACTAAGAATGGAGCAGCCGAGCTTGGGAAATTTGGGATCAGAGTCAATGCTGTCTCTCCTTATGCCTTGGCCACGGCTCTCACAGTCAAGAACTTCAAACAAGGGGATTCCACCTCACAGGAGGATATGGCCACCGCAGAGGCCTTCTATAACAGGTTTGCCAATTTACAGGGAACGACGCTTAAAACAGAGGATGTTGCAGAGGCAGGGCTGTATTTGGCGAGCGATGAGGCTAAATATGTTAGCGGGCATAACCTTGTAGTGGATGGAGGATTCTCAGTTTCTAATCACTCCTGGAGGTTATACCGATGAGGTTGTTTATGCAAATTCTGCTCACCAATGAGATGGTTGCACAATTCTGATTGTGGCCTTCAGAGGTAGTTCACATTTTCAATTTTTTTTAAAGATTTTCGAAAATCTGGTTTACAATGGTTAAATTTCAGTATTTTGAGTGTTTTAAGTCTTTTTGATGATGCTGAGTCTATTTATATGTTAAAAAATCCAATTCAAACACTCCAACTATCTGATTTTTTGAAATTTCTTTTACTGGATTCTCCTCCGGGACTATTCTGTATAGTCCGTTACTATTCTGTATATTGCTTAGAATATATGACTATGAAATTTGAACCTATGACTTTGTGGTTAGCATCTTCAACTTTTTTTTCTCATGAAATTCTACACTATGATTTTGTGGGGACTAAACTCCATACAAACTAATTAGCTCACACTTCGTGGTTAATGTAATAATGTCAGTTTATCTTATTATCAGCTTGTTTCAATTTTTTTTTATTAATCTTTATATTCTGTAATGTCTGATTAATTAATTTGTGTAGGATTTGAATTTAAAGGAATTTAAATCTCATGTTAAAACTTGAAAATAGAAGTTATTTTTAGGAAATTAAATTATTTCATAGAATTTGACTATTGAGGAGTTATAGCACTGCATTATATTAGATATCATTTTTTGACATTCAATTGTTTTAAGTAAGTCATTCATCTATGACTATTTCCATGAGAGATATATTTCTCATGATTATTGAGTAACTAGCTAATTTCTCATAATTATTGAATAATCCACTTAATACTAATTGCATTTGGTGATGCTCACAAAAGTAAATAAAGTAAGTATTTCACAAAATATTAAGTTAAATTAAACTTAATACTCGTTGTATCTAGTAATGCTCACAAAAATAAAAAAAATTGAATATTTTACAAAATGCCAAATTAAATTAAACTTCATACAGATGTCATTCCATTAATAATGAGCAATTATTTTTCCTTCTAAAATTCGAAACTGGAACTAACTTAAGTTTAGCATAATTGTGAAAAAAAACACACTGATAATCTCTCTTAGAGATTGAATATTAAACATGACTCCAACTGTATTAGTTTTTGGCCGTCACAATTAATAACATAATATATGAGCATTTTTTCCTTCAAAGTTCAAATATAAATTTTAACAAATTTTTTTATTGAATTTGCAAAAAAAAATTCATCATTTTTCAAGTCAAGCTAATGAAATTGGGAAGTAAACTGACTGGAAAATTGGTAGGTAAGCTGACATGAAAACTAATACTCTAGCAGTTCTGTTGGATTCTCAATGAGAACATTCCTGAGATTCTTGACAGAAATATACAAACTCGTTTCCTGCGTATAAATCTGTATGGGAGTTTTTTTTTTGGGTAGAAACACACAAATTCATACTGCATAAATCTCTGATTCACTGTAACTCACTATAAAATAATTCCATTTTTATGATAGAAAAGAGATAAAATTTCAAATGAAGAAACGGTTTTATTTGTTTTGAAATGAATCAGAGAATTATAGAGTTTTCCATCTCATAACATACGAGCATAAAAAACGATCGGATTTGTGGGTCGAACCATCTAATCTGTGGGTCAAATTATCTTATCTTTCAATGTTTAAATGTTAATCATAGATTTTTAAATTTTGTTGTAATTGCGCCGAGAGGTGCATCTACAGCCCAGTATGACCCCAATCTCAGGTGGGTCACGTCCTCATACAAAATGTCGGCTTAAGTTTTAAATTAAAAGAAAAAATAAAAAATAAAAATCGCATTGTGCTAGAACATCTATCAATTTCTAATACAATTATGTAGTATTTATATAATTTGAATGGATAGTAAATTATATACGAGAATTTGAATGGATCATAAATTTACCTTTAACAAAAAAAATTACCACATTGAATTTCCAAATAAAGTAAAATTTTAAACATCTTTACTCTTTATTAAAGTCAATACCATTTCCTAAATCAAAGGAAAAGAGTTAATTCAACACAAACAATCAAAATCCAAAATCTTTTAATATTTCTTTTAATTAAATATTTGTAAAATGAATTTATACTTACTCCAGAGCTATGGTAAATAAATAAAAAAATATGTAAACTAGATGTATGGTAAATAAATAAAAATTATTTTTATATTTATTCCATAAACCTTTTTATATTTAAAAAAAACTTTAAAAAGAGGTTTTATTTAGATGAAGCCTATGGGACGAATACCATGGGACAAATTAATATTGATACCATGGGTGAATAAATAAATATAAAATAGGTATAAACAAGTATGATAAATAAATAAATAAATATAAAATAGATATAAAGATGTATGGTAAATAAATAAATATAAAAGAGGCATAAAGAGGTAAGGTAAATAAATAACAAAATATCAAATAGGATTATAAATAAAAATATAATTAGATAACAAGCCTATGGGCCAAATACCATAGTAAAGAAAAGGGGTTTGGTAAATAAATAAAAATATAAATAAACTAGAGGTATGGTAAGTAAATAAAACCTCTTTTCATATTTACTCCATAATCTGCTTTATATTTATGAATATTTATGTTCATTAGTTTACATAACTAAGAAGAAATAGAGAGAGAGAGAGAAAGAGAGTGATAAGGGAGAGATGGAGAGAGAGTGTGTATGTTTAGGGGTGAGATAAAGAGACAAAGTAAGATGTATGGAAAGAAGTGGGGAGAGAAGAAGTGAGAAGGACAGAGGGAGGGATATAGTAATGTAGTTGGAGAGAGAGAGAGAAAGAAAGGGATGGGGAAGAGAGAGGATTAGAGAGAGAGAGAGAGAGAGAGATATGGGGGAAGAGAGAGGATTGGAGGGAAATGAGAGAGAGAGAGGTGGGAGAGAAAGGGAGAGAGAGGAAGGATGAGAGAGAGGAGGAGAGTGATGGAGGAAGAGAGAGTATTGGAGAGAGAGAGAGAGAGATCAGGGAAGAGAGAGGGATTTAAGGGAGAGAAAGAGAGAGGAAGGATGAGAGAGAGGACTTGAGAGAGAGGAGGAGAGAGGGATCGATAAGAGAGATGGATTTGGAGGGGGAGAGATGTAGGAAATAAGAAATATAGAGAGTGAGAAGTGGAAAGAGAGAAGGAGTGACAAGGGAGAGACAGAGAGAGAGCGTGTATGTTTGGGGCTGAGATAAAGAGACAAATAAGGAGAGATGGAGATAAGGGGGGAGAAGGAGATATAAGGAGATAGGGAGGGATATAGTAACATAGTTGGTGGGTGAAGAGATAGAGAGAGGGAGAGAGAGATGGGAGAGAAAGGGAAAGAGAGGAAGGAAGAGAGAGGATGTGAGAGAGTGGAGAGAGGGAGGGAAAGAGAGATGGACTTGGAGGGGGAGGGGGAGAGAGGTAAGAAGAAATAAATAGAGAGAGAAAGGTGGAGAGAGAGAGTGAGTGAGTGATAAGGAAGATGGAGAGAGAGGGAGAGAGGGGAAAGATAGAGATATAGATGGAAGGTGAAGAGAGGGAAGAAGAGAGAGATGGGGAGAGGAGGGGATTGAAAAAGAGATTGATATGTATGGATTGCGAGAGTGTGTGTGTTTAGGGGGGTGAGATAGAGAGACAAAAAAGAAGAGATGGAAGAGGATATAGATATGGATGGAGGGTGGAGAGAGGGAATAATATTTCTCACACTAGATGGATTGATATAAGTGGAGATGGTGATTTATAATCCTATTTGATTATTTGCACCATATGCATCGATTTTAGTGTAGATATTTATTTCTAATGATATTTGATTACTTGCACTAGATGCATTGATTTCAGTGTAGGTGGTGATTTCTAATACAATTTGATTACTTGCACTGAATTTGTTGATTTCAATTTAGATGTTGATTTATAATTATATTTGATTACTTGCACTAGATGAATTGGTTTCAATGTAGATGATTTCTAATCCTATTTGATTGTTTGCACTAAATGCATTGATTTCGGTGTAGATGGCGATTTCTAATCCTATTTGATTTATTTGAGTAAATGCATTGATTTCAGTGTAGATGTTGGTTTCTAGAGAGAGAGAGAGAGAGAGTGATAAGGAAGATGGAGAGAGAGGGAGAGAGGACAAAAGGAGGAAAGAGAGATATTAATTGGGGAGAGGGAGAGAAGGGGAAGATAGAGATATAGATGGAAGGTGAAGAGAGGGAAGAAGAGAGAGATGGGGAGAGGGGGTGATTGAAAAAGAGATTGATATATATGGAGTACAAGAGCACGTGTGTTTAGGGGGGTGAGATAGAGAGACAAAAAATAATAGATGGATTGGGATATAGATATGGATGGAGGGTGGAGAGAGGGAATAATATTTCTTGCACTAGATGGATTGATTTAAGTGGATATGGTGATTTATAATCCTATTTGATTATTTGCACTAGATGCATCGATCTTAGTGTAGATATTTATTTCTAATGATATATGATTACTTGCACTAGATGCATTGATTTCAGTGTAGGTGTTGATTCCTAATACTATTTGATTGCTTGCACTGGATGTGTTGATTTCAATTTAGACGTCGATTTATAATTATATTTGATTGCTTGCACTAGATGCATTGATTTCAATGTAGATTATTCCTAATACTATTTGATTGTTTGCGCTAAATGCATTGATTTTAGTGTATATGTTGGTTTCTAATCTTATTTGATTGATTGCATTAGGTGCATTGATTTCAATGTAGAAGATATTTTCTAATCTTATTTGATTGCTTGCATTAAATGCATTGATTTCAATGTATATGTTGATTTATGATTTTATGTAATTGGATATATGACGGTAGATTAATATTAAAGTGATTGGATTAACAATATGCATTGATTTTAGTGTAAGCACAAAAAGTTATTAACAATGTAGATTGATTTTTGTGTTATAGTAATTTAAGCTATTAATATTGGAGAGCAAGAGAGACAAAGTATCATGTTTACTACAACAGATCGAGCTAAAGATTTAAATGGTTTACGATTTAAATTTTTTTTTTCATATAATCGATATGAAAAGATAACAAAACTAACAAGGGAGGAAATAAGAATAGTAGAAGAAAATAGTTTGAGATTGATTGTAACATGAATACATTCTTATTATTCACATTTTCTATCTTTCAACACTATTATTGTCACTTTGCATTTAAAAAAAATATTTCATCATTTTTCATCATTATAGTTATTAACAATAATTATCATCTCAACGAACTGAGGTAACTAAGAAAATTTAAAATTAAAATGACCAAGTTAATCTCAGAAATATTTAGCATATTTAAAATGGTTATAATAATATTTGATATATTTACATATTATTGATAAAATTAATCATATCTTTGATAGATTTTCCTTGGCAGCACACTACTGAAACCAGCCTAGATCCATCTTACATCTCAAAAATATACAAAAAATTTAATAATCTGAAAAATGTGACATTGATGCCTCTGACTAGAACCAGCCTAGATCCATCTAACTCTGGATCTATCATGCGCCGAGAGGGATCAAATCTCTCGAGGTGCAAACCTTTCCTCAAGTTTTGCACTCAAAAAATAGGTTTGTACCTCGAGAGATTTTATCCCTCTCGGTGCATGATAGATCCAGAGTTAGATGGATCTAGGCTGGTTATAATATAATAATAAATTGATTTTTGATTAAATAGTTGAATGTCCTTGAAGCTAGTGCTAACGAGTTTCCTTAGAAAAAATAGATTGGAGTTCATCTCTAGAATAGTCCTGGTATCTAGATGTACCTGAATTTATTAAGTAGACTAAGAGCAGATGGCGGGTCCCAATAGACTCGGTCCCATTAGCCAATCAAAATTATTAAGTAGACTAATTTGGAAACTATTGGATTAACCTTCGCTAGAGAAATTGTAAATTGGAAACTATTGGGTTAAAATTAGCTAGAGTAATTGTACTCTTGAACAAGTCACGATAATAACAGTCAATAAGGAAACATAACAACAACGATATACCATCATATTAATAGTGTTGTGAGAATGGCGGACCAATAACTACTATGCAACTTAATGATTAAGAGTAGACATGAAAATTATAGACACTCTAAAGGAATGATGGCTGCCAGAGTCATCATTTTATAGTCATTTTTATTTAATTGTACCACAAAGATATAACCCCAATGGTAATTGTAAGTACATAGCCCTTACATCGTGATAAATATGAAAGAAAACAACAACTATCATTCCAATAAAAAGAGTGTTGTAACCAAAACCCTAGGTATTGGGGTAAACAAATTCAATTTTGTTTAGTAATAAAATAAATAATATAAACCATTATAACACAATTTGGCGAGGTAGCCGAAGATAAATCTATCATGTTTACACACATATTTATAAAAAATTTCATTACACTCTTATTAGAAAACTATGTCAACCTCTAGGGGAGGGGGACTTAAATTAAATTATAATTCGGAGATTTTCACTATGAATACTCCTGAAATAATGTATGTACAATGGAAATATGAGAAGGAAACAAAAAATAATACCAACAGACCATGAAAAAATGTAGAGAATTAACCAAGTTTTCCTTGAAATTCTAGGAGACCCTACAGGAAGAACAAGATGAGGCTTATGAGCACCCTAGTCTTGAAGTGTTAATAAAGGTGTAAATGGATGTTAGAGGCAAAACCCTTATAGCCAGAAACTCACCTGTAAGAATAGTGTTAAAGAAAGGGATCAATTTTTATTGCCATGGATACTAATAGGAGACAAAAGGAAACATAATTAAACAACATAAACCTGCCTACTTGAAGCCTTGCATCACCATGAGGGGAGTACTCATCGCATTGTTGAGAAAAAAACAAACTGAGAGAGAAAAAAAATCTTCGTAAGCAATCCACAAAGGACATAAGAGAAGCAATAGATTCCTTGCGAATGAAAGAAAAATAAATCAAATATACATGTTCTATGTTACCTAAGAATGATGAAGGTGCTCAACTGGAGCCATCAATGTTTGAGTGAAGATATACTAAAACAAAAAAGGAGTGGACCCAAACCTCGCCCTGTAAAAGTTAACCCGATGAGAATCGAACGGGTAAGGCATAACATGAATAAGGGATGACAATCTGTAGAAATTAATTGTAGATTCAATACTACTCATATAATGTTATAAAACATAAGACTCAAATCTACTCTACTCATCTGCGAAAAGAAATTCATGATTGAGAAGCAATATAAAAAATGTGACATTAAGAAATTAACACACATAACACAAAGATATATCTAGGGGAAAGCCACTGCTCAAAACCCCTTCCTATTTGTATTGAATTAGTAAGAAAATAGAGAAGAAATACAATGCTTGCTCAATCTTGAACAATCTCTACACAAGTATATTCTATCTCATTGCTTCACAGAATGAATCTAGCCAATGTTTAGCCAGTTTTGCTGCCTTCCAATTTCCTATTTCCTTGCGATGTTTCTCAAGTAATTATCCCCCTATTAATTAGGGAAACCCTCATCCTGAATTGCACAATCACTATAGGTCCTTCTCCGACTGCACGCACCATGTGTACAACTTGGATAATTATACAACTAATTGTACATTTCCCTTGAACTCCAATCTCAACAAGGTAACTCGTATTTCATGCATGCATGAGTTAATTATGGTTGATTTATCAGTTATCTAGTTAATCATTGAGTACACACCCCACTACTAGACATCCCACTAGTTCCTCCAACAGTTGCAACTAATTTAACTAACTTTAACTTAGTTTAACTGAATTAAATTATTACAACTCAAATTAAAGTCAACCTAGGATACTAAAATTTAGGAACCACTCTACATGACTAAATTTATGCCCTCATCCCGAATCAACTGAGCCAACTAAGTCAAACTAACTTAGTTAACATATTCTTGTTTTCTTGTGATGTGGAATTACAATTTTCTCCTAATTTAATTTAAGGGAAAACTAAATCAGGAATTTATTTTTCTCATTTTCAACATAATCGTAGAAAGAAACCAAATAAGGAGGTGGCCACATACCTTCTATTCATGGAACCAAATAAAAGGGTCCACAACAAACTGCGAAAAATTTGTAGTTATTAAAATCAAGAGGATTATTCTTAAATAATAATCAACTCATTGAATGAAGTTTTTTGTTACCTAGAGAACAGGTGAATAGTAAGAGAAGGCCAAAAGCAAAACGAAACCCTGCAATTGAGGAATAAGAGAAAAATCAGTTACGTAAAACCTTTCCACCTTCATTCTATAACTACAAACTTGTAAGAGTAAACGAGGACTGTAAATTACCGATATAATAGGCACTTGAACCTTTGAATAATGAGGGTTTTATGCGTAATGATTTCTGGTTGCATAAGGGTGCGAAAGGAGGACATGCACAACAGAGGAATGGGGTGGTTACACCCATAAATACCTTAATTCCTCATGAAAACCTGATCTAGAGTCAGGTAATCCAAGGGCTGAGTGGGAGACACCTTTGAGATGTCAGTATGGCCACATCTCCTCGTGGAATAATCGAAATGATGTAATAATCAAGGAAGAACACCACCAAATAGTTAAGTAATACTAATGTGAGAGTTTAATACTTATGCTACCCATATCATAAAATAACCTTAGGGCATGATCGATATATTTGAGGGTTGTGAATTAAACTTGTGACATGACTTATCACTAGTGAGAGATTCATGAAATTTAATAGCCAAACTAAATCATGGGTGTTAAGCGAGAAAATTTCACATTCACTAGTGTGTTGTTACCATGTAGACTATAAAGAGTATGTGTGGTTGTGATGTAAACGAACAACCATATATAAGTAATTTCATAAATAAGTACCTAACCTCAAATATAATATGCATGCTAGTCACTCGTTGACTTGGAAAACCCAGTAAAAGATATAAATTTCCTAAAACAAAATCATGTGGCATTGGGGATATTACAAGTGGTATCAGAGCAAGTTGGGTTCAAAATTTCAGCTTGTTTAAGGGACAAATAGTAACAAATCATGTTGTATTTCATAGTATAAAGATTTGTAAATGTGGAAACTTCGCTTATAGGACCCTTACCTAATTCAATTTGAGATATGGACACAGTCAACCCATATTCACTTTGTTGTTTAAAAATTAAAGGTAGCAATGCCCTATTAAGAAATGACATTGAAAAATGGATTAAAATAAATATATATGGGTGTCCTAGGTTATAAAAGACTAAAGGAAGTTATTACCTATAAAACTTATTGAGCTCCTTGGAGAACAATTTTTTTTTGAAATATTTATTTGATAATAAGTGATAACAAAGAAAATCATATTCCATTATTGTTGGTCATGATCTAGAATGATGAGGAAGCGTATACACCAACATATTAAGAAGAGAAATATTAATAAACTTGGCAAAGTAACATTCCTACACTATGAATATGTTTGAGAAGGAAGGTGGGTGTTTCCTGTGAGATCATTTTGAGGAATCTAGGATTATCTACAAGACAAATACCTATTTATAGTTGTGAAATTATTTTTGTTAAGGTTATATAGTTATAAAATTTGTTGAAAAGAGGAGTGAAGAAAATCATTGGTGATAGCCTAAAACTTTGAATATTATCTGCGAATGGAAAGATAAATTAACATCGTACAATAAAATAAAAATAAAAATCAAGAACATTGTAATATATACAAAAAATTATACGATATACTGATGTACCCCAAGGAAGTCAGTTGAGCACAAGGATAAATCTTGTCCAAATTGAATGGGTATATAGGATGCCTATGATTACCAAATGAGTCAATGGTGGGTGATTGGTGGAATGGTTTGAATCCTTCCAATTAATATGGCAGATATTGACAATGGTGACATTAAAGGAAAAAAAATTTATATGATAATAGTATACCTTATGTATAAATGAGTCCAATAAAATCATTCTAGTTGATACAAATTTCATGATTGATGGAGATAAAGTTTAAATTGGTAAAGGAATTAATGAGATTTTGTTGGTTGCAAGTTTTTGTATAATTTCTCGATAAGATACCTAACATAGGACCAACAACATGAAGATAGGTTGTGAAAGATATGATGGAAGCAAAATAATCTTGGAAATAATAAGATACAATTGAAACTTTTATGTGGAAGGAGTGTGGTAATCATATCTAGGATACTTCCTGACACCAAATAGATATGGAAGTGCATCAGAACAATGTTGTGGATATCTAGAGGAGAAACACACATTACACCAAAATTTAACAAGTGTAAAGTGAGTAAGACCAGAATTTAAAATATGAAACATTGTTAAGGAGTGCAATGGCCCTAAACAGGGGAATGGAATCCATCTATTTTTGAAAATTTATGTGCCAAGTGAACGCAAAGGGCTCAAGAATTTTTTGAGTTAAAAACTCATAATAAAAATTCTAGAATGATTCTTTAGATGGTCTATTTTGTAGCCACCTTGCAACTGGGAAGGTGGTCCAAACTTTATGTAGAACGACAAAATATATATATATAAAAACATAAACACAGAGATGCAAGATAAAATAAATATTCATTTCATTTATCAAAGAATTGAAAGATTCTTACAAGCAAAATGGAAAGAGACTAGCTCAGGTGATGGTAACTTATCTTTGAGAAGATATGTGGTGGCTACATGCCTTTGAACTATGTTAAAATGAGGCTCAAGGGAATTTTTATTATTAAAAAACAAAGGAAAGCCATAAACAACCAAAACCCTAACCTCAAAAGATGGAATTCCAAGAGTTTGTTGGCCTTGTTGGGGTTATTTGTGCATCCAACTCCCCAGGGTCGTAACTTGGTCATATGATCTCTGTTTGGCGTGTATGATACCTCTTTGGAAATATCTCTATGAGTACTATAATATTTTTCATAGGCTCGTAGATGACTAAGACCTCAAAAAATGTCGTTTAGGGGGTCAAAACAACTTCGCAAGTTCAAGACCCGAGAAACTGCTAAAAGTAATAAATGCTGCTATGATCAAGGAAACAAATGAAACCGACCAAAGGTCTAGGTGGAATAAGCAGGTGGCCACCAATATCCACCTAGATTAGTCATCTCCCCTTAGGAAGAAATTGTCCACATTGCGTGTATAGCATCCATGAGGTGAAGAAATTTCTGTTGAACCTAGTTCCTAGTGAACCACTTGCCCTAGTGAACGAGTTGACCTCCTTTGAAAAATCGATATATATGGATCCTCCGTTGGCGAGTTTTCTTGATTTGTGTTTCCATGATCGTATCAATTGTGTCCTATTCAATGAAACTTGGGTTGAGCTGATCTGTTGGTGTCAGTTGCTCATCAATGTCCAAAGTGTCCAACAATTGGGGAAAATATGGTCGTAGTTGGTCCACATTAAATATTGGGTGTAGGCGAAGGAACGGTGGAGTTCTGAGCTCGAATTCATTGTCCCCTATAGCCTTGGTGATGGTGTAAAAAAAATATTGGAGCCAATGAAGTTTGCGGTGGGGCCGAGTGAGGCACTCCTTCTGCAAATATAGCCAAACTTTGTCGCCCACCTGGAACTTGTGTGGCACCTGATGCTAATCATGACGCTACTTGTACTTAGCATTTTCTCTATCCAATATGTCATGGAATTTCTGGAAGATATGATAAATTCACTGAATGAAGCTATTAGCCTTGTCAACTTCGGATTGGACATGAGTTGAATCCAAGGGAGTAGATGCAAATGGTATGGTCACATAAATGGGACATAGTGGCTTGAATACCAACCCCTCCTAAAAGGGACTATGCCCAATTGAGCTATGGAGAGCTTTGTTGTAGTTGTGCTAGACATAGGGGAGGCTTTCATCCCATGTGCGTGGATGATTTGAGTTGGACATGCATAGAATGTGTACAATCATCCTATTGACGAACTTTGTTTCACCATCATTTTGGGGGTGGAAGGTCGTGGACTTAGTGAGCTTGGTATCCAACATTGACCAAAGGCTTGACCAAAATTTACTCAGGAACATTTTTTCTTGATCTGAGACAATAAACTATGGGATCCCAAAGTGTACCCACATTTTTTCAAAGAAGAGCTTTGCAGCGACCTCTTTTGTGATAATATTCTTGCAGAATTCCATAATGGAAATCTTAGAGAATCTCTTGATGACCACGAAAACACATTTGTTTCCATGCTTAGTAGAACATATGCCCAACATGTAATCCATAGATATGGATTACCAAGGTCGACTATGAGTAGGAAGAAGAGTATATAGGTCTTGCTTCTTCATTGTGGGTTTGGAAATGACACAGGAAGTGCAGGATTTGATGTACTTCCCAACATCATGTCAAAGGTTCGGCCTGTAGCACTACCACCATTTTATCTACTTCGAAATGTCAACCAACCCAACTGTAGTGTGCCTCCCAAATCATATAGGAAGGTTTTTTTGAAGGAACACAAAGGTTTCCCAGGCGTCATAATAGTGTGCCCTGGAGGTGAAAATCTAAAACTTGCTTACCTTCTAGAAGCATTTGATATGTGTTGTCGAGTTTCGGATCACTCTTGTAAAGATACAACCACCCTGAAGTCTTGTGTCCACAAGAGTCGAGCACATTGGTTAGCGCCATGATCGATCATCGACTGAGACAATATGCAACATTATTTGTGCTATCCTTATTGTACTTGATGTTCAAGTGGAACTGTTGCAGATATGTGGACCATTTCTGATGGTGATCTCTCTACAAATTTCCTTGCGTTTGTATGAACTGCATGAGTCAGTGGTCTATGTGGATGACCATTTCCTTCCCTATAATGTAATGCTTCCATTGTCGGCAATCCTGCACAATGGAATACATCTCTTTGTCATAGGTAGGATACTTTCAGACTGTGTCTGAAAGTGTCTGACTGTGATATTCTACTGGATGCCCCTACTGAGTAAGAACTACCCCGATAGCATAATCAGAGGCATCTGTCTCAATCTCAAATGGTTTTTATAGGTATGGTAATGTGAGAACTGGTGTAGAGTAGAGGCGGTGCTTCAACTTAATAAATGCCTTATGTTGGGGTTTGAACTAGAAGAAACTTTCTTTCGCTCCACCCTTGGTGACTTGAGTCACAGTCCAAGTGATATGAGAGAAACCCAACATGAACCTGTGGTAGAAATGGGAAAGTCCCAGAAGGTTGCATAGCTATGTTAGAGTAGTTGGGGTTGGCCAATCTCGAATAAATTTTATCTTGGCTGGGTCCACATGCACACCCCGCTCATCAATTATTTACCCTAGATATTAAACTTGATTCATACCAAAATTTCATTTCTCCAAATTGGCACACAACTTGTGTTGTCACAGGGTTTGGAGGACCTGCCATATATGGTGTAGGTGCTCTTCTAAAATCTCGCTAAACATCAGGATGTCATACAAATACGCTACCATGGAGGAGTTGGTGAATGGCTGCAAGATATCATCCATTATCCTCATGAAGGTTGTGTGGGGAGTTTTCAACCCGGAAGGCATGACTAGCCATTCGAAAATTCCCTCAGATTTGAAGTTAGTCTTCCACACATCAGAGGGTTTGATTAGCACATGGTGATAACTAGAATTCAAATCAATATTGCTCAAATATTTGGTCCCCTTGAGTTGTTCCATAAGGTCATCAATCTGTGGGATTGGATACCTATTCTGGATAGTGATATTATTCAATGCTCGATAGTCAATACAAAGTCTCTAGGTGCCGCATTATTTTTGTGCTAACATGATCGGGCTCCCACAGTGTGATGAACTGGGCCTGATGTGTCCTTTCTACAACACCTCCTGAATCTTCATCTTAATTTCATCATTCTAAAGAAAAGAGCGTTGGTAAATTGGTCTGCTGGGTAACGACGTGCTTGAGGTCAGATCGATGGAGTGATTGACCTGACACTGCAAGGGCACCCCTACGGGTGAGGTGAAGATGTCACTGTAATTCTCCACGACCTTTTCAATATGATGTTTTCGTGTGAAGGACTCTAGGATTGAGGCTGTGGATGTGGCTACAATATTTTTTTTTCCCTGAGGTAAAATCATAAGGATGAAAATTTTCCTTTTCTAGGAAATGATATTACTGCATTGCTAACAAAGATCAAAGAGATGGCGGTAAGTGGTGCTATCTTCGATATCATGTATAACTTTTTTCCCAAATAAATAAAACAGTGTGAAGCCTAGACTCATACACATCATGATGCTTCCATAAGTATGGTTGGCCTAATAATGCATCAAAAATTTCAAGAGGAGAAACATCACAAAATATTTCATCTTTAAAAGGTTTGAGGATGTGTGGAAGGAAACATTGTTGGCTAGCGCCAAGGTCTCGTCCTTGGTGAAGCCACCCGATGGTGTACAGTTTCGGGTGTGGTGTTGTCAGTAGGCCCAACCACTTCATGACCTCTATTGATATGGGGTAATTTTGGCTCACAGTGTTGACAATGATCTATAGCGGAGAACCCTTTACACACATTTGTGAGTGGAAGATTCGCTCCCCCTCCTCTAGATCTTCAAGCTCAATATTTTGGATCTTGGTGGTGGAAACGGTGGCACTAAGCCCTACATCAATAATATGCTTCCCTTTATTATTCCCCTTGTTGGTTTTTGACATAGAGTCATAATATGCATGTGATTCGAAAGCCTTTAGCTTAGCCACCTACGAATTCTTGGCTTGGCACTCACTTTTCTTGTGAGTGGGGACCTTATGAAACTCACATTGTTTCCTCGTGTCTTTATTTATATTTGTGGTTTTGTTATTTTATTGCAGCTTCAACGGGTTTTCCTGGGTTGCCCCGCCTTGGATTTTTCCTTTGTTTTGCAATTTGGGGGCACCTTTCCCTTGCTTTGGATTTATAGATCCAAAGTCTTGCTTCTTCTGTTTAAATTTTTTCTCAATCTTGGTAGTGTAGAGGTATGATGAACCAAGCAAGGAGATGTCCAAGAACTCCATTTCCTCCTGAATTTATTTATGCAAGCAACTGTGGTACTTGAGTACCAAATGTTTCTTTCAAATATTTTATACCCAAATTTGAGCGCAGTGTATGGAAAATATTCGTCAATTCATGCACATATTGGTCCCTTTGTTGTTGCAGCTTTTTCCATTGTATGTACTTGTCCTCGTAGCTCCCCATGGGGTAACATTATTCCTTGATGGAATATTGGAAAGAATTCCAAGTGGGTGCAGCTGAAAACTGTGAGGGTTCTCTCTCATCCCTTGTTAGCAATAGGTTTCCCACCAATCCTTGACATGAGGGTTGTATTTGAGGAGGGAAAAAGTAATATTTTCCCAATTAGAAAAGTCATGAACAGAAAAATACCCTTCCAAGAGATTTAAGCATCTATCTATGACGTCTGCATCTATCTAGACTTCAAATATGAGAATGTCAACGCTGACACGTACCTTAAAGGGAGTGGCACCTCTAGAGTTGTTCTGTGGGTAGCCACCTCAGGATATGGGAAAAATTATCCATCATCGCATTCCTATGTTTCTTTACATTTTCCTCGAGAAATATTTTGAAAGGATCTCTTGCTCCCTCGTATTTCTTTTCTTCTCCCATGGGAGGTCGTCGGGGTCTGCAAAACCTATCTTGCAAAGTTTCAATCAGTTCAAGCCTTTGTAGGGATTTTCGTGCTTGGGGTACTGTTTTTTCTTGTTGTGACCTTACCTATGGGCTATTTATGTCGTATATTTTCTCTCACTCATCTCTAGGTTGTGGTTTTGGTTGTGTCACAGGCGGCTTGAGGGAGGGAAATAACGAAGTTTTTTGTTAACCATGTTGAGATGTAAAAAAAGTTTATGCAACTTTTGAAGAAGGGTGGGCATTAAATTGGGGAAATAGCTTCATGGGAGTGATTTTCCTCCTAGCGAGAGGAATTAGCTTGAAACTAGATAAAACCCTTATGCTAGACATTGAAATAACAAGGGAAAATTATCTATCATGGATCTAGTTTCTTCTCTTAACAAAGTATTTTAACATATGAATAAAGGAAATGGCATTTCATACCATTTATTTTACAAAAACCATCCCACTCACTAGCCTCTCTCTCCCCATAAACCTAGCTTAGCAAAAGGAAAGGTATCACATTCATTGCTAAATAGTCCCTTAGGCTATCCCACTTCTCTCCATTATTGCAAAATTGATTTGATAGAAAATATCAATTTTTCAAAACTAAGTAATTTAATTATAGAATTTACCCGTAACTTAACCATGACATCTATAGGTTGAAAAAATATGGCAACATCATAGCTTTCATGGTATTATGCACACTCTAGCATCAAAATTCCATTATACCCATGACATTATCTCCCCATCATATGTAAATGGTAGAATGAATCAATGGTTTTCCCCAAGAATGAGAAAATATCCCTCCCAAGGCTTGCATCTGGTCTAAGTGTACATTAAGAATACATTTCCACCCATGTACTTGAAAAATAAAACACATGGAAATTTATATTAAAATAAAAGGAAGGCTTTGGAACTAGAAATTTATTAACTAAAATAAAATAACATTTATTTGACCAATCTTTCCCCCCTCTTATTAGCTTATTCCCCTCATGGTTATAATAGGAAGACATAACCCCAAATTCTCCTATCTATTAGTTTATCTTAGTGTAATATATTAACTAAAGTATAATCAAAGTGTAGTTAAACTCATAGGATATTCACTATATGAAATTATGACATAGCACACATGTTCCTAAGATATTAAATATTGCCCCTATTTTTATTAGAGCCCCGTTTTTATAACCCAAAATACTATAACCATGCATCGCCCCCCCACCCCATATTTTGGATCTCACTCAGCTATCTACAATATATTGACTTTATTTTTTTACAATTTTAAAACATCATTTATGAGTGAATGTGATAAGATATTGATCACCAAGATGAAACCCTCATGATTAACCTACCCAACGTAGAATATATATTCACGTTATGGTCAGTGCTCATATGGGATGTCATTGCATGTATAACACTGAATTTCAAAGAAAACTTTACAACACAAATGGATTTCAAAATTTTTGGGCCAATGTGAATAAATCCATTGGTGTAGATATACCATTAATGGTCATAATTCATTCAATCAACATATCACTACAACATATTCAAGTGTTCAAAAGAGTTTATTTACCTTTGTATGTTTGACTAAAAAGATGGAATCTCATTCAGTTTATGAACATTTACTGACTTGGCATGATAGTGGGATAGCTATCATAGGAGATTTATTAGATCGAGTTACATCCCCATAAGAAATTAGGTTGAATGAAGAAGAATACTAGATTTCATTGCTCTTCCATGTAAACGTAATGCTTAAATAAAAGTGTAATATTTGTAGATATTATGATCAAATAATTGAGAAAAATCCTCTTATTTCTTACTTGTACATAATAGGTGAGGATTATCCACAATCATCCCCACATTGAGTTCTAGTTGATACTTTGGAAATGTGATAGAATCAATTTTTCTTTTTCTTTTTCATAATTCAATGGTATTCCCCTTAATTGACCTCACTAATAATTGATAAATCTTCCCCCAATAGGTATGGAGATTAGAGAAGTCATGTTGGGACTTGGAAACTACCATATTTTCTTGAAATTCCCTTCATCTTGCCAACAATTTGTTATTCTTCCTCTGATATGTTGTGATCTTCCTCAAATCTACCCTAATAAGATTAAATTTTCTTAGATCTACTATGAAATGCTTAGATTTTCTTAAATTGACTTATACATGCTTGTTCAAATTTGTTCGAGGGAGAGAAAAGGTATGCATTTTTCCAATTTTTGATGTAAATTTTTTTGTTTGACCTTTATGAGATAATAATTATATGCAGTAGGTTAAAATACAAACGAGAACATTTAATTCAATTTTCATACTCCAATTGTGGAATAGGAATCACAAAGCAAAGTATAAAATTGAAACATATGTTTCAATAAACAATAAAAATCAACTCCAATGCTTACTATTTCTTTGTTAATTTTAAATATCAATCTCACACACTATACAATGTATATATTAAGCTCTTACAAAATACTTGTAAGCAAACCCAACAAGCTTGGTTCCTTATGTGATCTTACACAATATACAATACTTTTGAGAAAAACCAACATGCTTGGATCACTATGTAACAACCGTATATGCTTCTTTAGAAGATCATGTTGTTTAAGGAGTTGATAAATAAAATTTAGGAAAAAAATATTACACTTTATTACCAAATACATATCTTGAGAACCAACAAGATTATAATATATACCAAAATTATGAGAGAATAAACAAGAGCAAAAACGATAGTTAACAAGAACTACAGGCATCGGGAGTCCCTGTTCGGTCGGAAATATTTATACTTAAGACTGAAAATATTTATACTTAAGACTGGTTATGAGTTTGAAAACACTACCATTTTTCAAACACTTCTACGCAATTATGATTGGTTATAATTTTGAAAACACAACCATTTTCTAAAAACTTAAAACTTATACGCAATTATAGTGCACTATTTTTGTTCGATGACTACTTAAGGTGGAATCACAGAGTTGACTACTTTGGGTATCCTTGGAGGGAAAAAAATATATAAAGAAACTAATAAAATCCAAGTTTAGACTTAAAGGAAAAATACAACATAGCTTGATATTCGTTTCACTAGGAGAGGCAATTGGCAATGCTGCAAACCTTGATTTATCAGATGGTTGGATTCCCATTTTCCTTATGCGTATACTATGGTCAAAATTTGAGGACCCTTCAATGGAGGAATTAAATTTTTTCTCAATTTCAAGTTGTCACACCCTGGCAGAATTGAAGAAGTTGTGTTGATAATTCTCATATTCCAACTTTACATCTTGCAGATGGATTCCTCTGTTGACATAGTCAAGTCTATGGATTGAAAATGGCAAGAGAACATAAAATATAAAAGAGGAGTTTGGATATTTTAGTGAATGCATTTTTCTCTATCAATTCAAGACAAAATCCTTGATAACATGTTAAAGATACATACAGCTGAAATTGAAGGTGAATTTCAGCATGCCCTGCCACGAACCTGAATAATAGAACAACAATGCCTTCATAAAAATTAAATTACCATAATTAGTCTCAGTTATGACTAATTGTGTGTTGTTTTGTTGTGACTAATTTTTATAATGGTAAAAAATCAACGACATTATATGATACCATCGAACCACTATTTGAAAAATATAAGGCATCACAATACATGTGAGTAGTCACATGTAAAATATTAAATTTGTGAAACCTAGAAATATGTGTAGTCATGTTGAGGCCTCGGAATTCACTGCCACAACATGGGGGAAAACCACCCGGTCCGAACCTTAAAGCAGCTCCTTTTCCATTTGGTGTAGTGGCTCTGACTGGGATAGTGGGACCAGTGTCCCAATAAGGAATGATTTTGGGTGTGTTTTGATTATACAACATGCAATGGAAAATGATTCTAATCTATCACATGCATCTATATAAACTCTCTATTCGACTATATACCCGGGGTGTTTCTTCCTTTATGTGATCTAAAGAGATATATTTCAACTATTAGTAATGTAGATTATTTAACAGTCGAAAGAGATAAAAATTATGTAAGATGATCCTTCTAACAAAATAGTTTGATTAGAAGAATTGTGAAAAGTGTATCACATTCATATGTGTGATTATATATCAGATTAGAAATCACAAACAAATATTAGTACAAAAGTGCATGTAACATTCATTTATAATGACGTTTTAAATATATAATGTAATAAAAGAGATTACTTTCAATCTATAAAGTAAGACATAATACAAGTGAATATAAGTACCATATGTACGAAGTTATACTCATGTAAACTGATAGTGGATATCTTCTCCTCTTCACTTTAAATCAATTTAAAGAGTATAGTAGTGCAACATCAGTTAAACAACTTCAAATGTCAAAATATAACAGATTGTGTTCCATTAATTCATCAAAGCATTCACAAACTTACAAAAGTGCATTCTTTGAGAATGTTTTTGACAAATTTCTGGACCCTTGTCTAAATTCATGAGAGGGGTTTAAATAATAAACTAACTACGTTTTAAAATTATATTATTACATAAAAATAGAGGAGGTTTCAAACAACCATCCTCGTAAGAATAACTTTAACTACAATCTAGGAAAATAAAGTAACCATATGACTTATGAATTCCTATATTTATTTTGGATTTGACCCCGAAGTTGACAAATATCTAGCATGGGCTTGAGCTGAGCTCGCTACGAAATCCTTGATCTGACATGTCCCTTGAATATCGATTTGAGAGTGCTAGCTGCGATATTCTTGTTGAATCTGTAAAAGACTGCAAGGTATGGTACTGATGATAAGGTTCGATCAGAAAATTCCAATAATTTTCTTGATCAAACTTATTTACCTTTTTAATCATTTCATCCTGCATTTTTTCCTTTTGTTTGCACTGTGTTTCCAGTTGTTTAAATTCTGAGAGCACTTCAGACGTGCACTCTTTAATAAGTTCTTCTTTCAATAGTTGTCCACATATAGATTCTGTAATTTCCTTTGTCAACCTTGATGTTTTTGTTGCTGATTTCTCTTCTTTCTTTATCTATTATTGCCATTGAATGTGTTCATTGATTTTCTTTTCGATCTTCTCACATTCAAGTTTCTAGATAGCTACTTGCTGGATCAATATTTCACTTGAGTCACAATAACAACCAGCAATAGAAGCTTGTTGGAAAAATACTTATTGTTGATGCTTTAACTTAGTATTCACATCCAATGCTTCCTTTATGAATTTCTCTAACTGTGGATGGCTTTGTAATATGTTCATTTCCCCTTCGAGTTGTGTTTTATTCTTAGTGAGTTGTACTTGATGTTGTAAATTAAGAATTTTAAAATCTTTTTGAAATTGGGACATCTTCAATTGTATTTTCTCGCTGGAGTTAGACTTTTCTTGATTTAACAGTCTCTCTGATTCTTGTATTCTGTTTTCTCTCTGCTTCAGTAACATTATAAGCTTAGTAGCTTTATCAGCAGTGGTAGTAGCATATGCCCATGCAAAATTTGATAGTTTGGTTAAATGCTCAGTAGGATTAGCTAGAGTATCCTTCCACGAAATATTAATAGATTCATTTGTAAGGTTTGTGACTATATCATCAATTCTTCTCCTTTTGATTCTTTTGACTACAACCTTATGACTAGGACTGTAGAAGACATCCAGCGAAGGAATTTCCTCAACTTCTAAAACTAGTTGTTCTGTGGGACAAGTCGGGATGATCTCTCGATCATGAGTTTCAGGAACTTGTTGTAGTGGAGTAAAAATTTCCACTAACCTTTGATAATGTTCAGGTGTCTGAAAACTAACAACTTGATAAATATTTGGATTTGTTATAGGAGTATTTATTTCTTTAGAAAACTCATGCCATTCACTATTCAAATTCTTTGGTTGGGAATTTTCTGACCGATCAAGTGTATCTTGACTGTGCTGAACTTCTTGCGAAGTTGATTCTGTTCCATCACTTCCTCCTTTCTCCTGCATCTTAATCTCTTGGATTACTTGATCAATTATATTTTCTGGGTTTTCCTTTCTGCTTTCGGATTCATTTTCAGAATGATCCTAATTCTGAGATTGATGGTTTTATTGTCCTAACTCATATTAAAACATGTATTTCACTTCATTATCCAAGATAATATTTGAAGTAGGTCTATTTACATATTCAATAGTCAATAAATCTAGATGAATCCTTTCCAGACTCTTATTTCTATATGCTTGGAAGGCTTCCAAGTCATCTTGATTAATTTTTCTGGATGCAAACTTAAGTACATTTGAAAACTTTTTTATGCCTTGAAAGAAATCATCAACCCTATCTATCTCTTTCACAAAAGGTTTTAATTTGATCTTTGTGATGTAGTTTTTAATTACATCATTCAGATCATATGGTTGCTTTGGAATTATTGCAAAATTCAATAGATTAACTTTTAACACTTCCTTGTAGCCATGACCAATATCAAAAAGTGAAAAAGTACTGCACTGTAAAGGGACATTAGGCCAAATGACCTTCTTAGCATCTTTAAGATGTTTTGAAATACCATTTACAACAAGCTGGTAGGCAATTTCTCTTGGAAGTATATTAGCAGGAACATAATATGGCAAGAAGTGAGGAGAACCATAACTCCCAAATACTCTAACATAAGTGAAACTTTCCTCTGCAAACCATCTAGAAACAAACATAATGTCTGTACTAGCCTCTTTGGAAACCCTAGGGGCTTTCTCATTGAATATCATCTGGTGCATAGGCGGCATGACTCTATGGAAACTTTTGTAATAATGAAAATGGAAGTCTGAATCCCAAATATCTCTGTGGTAAATGTGGATTGGGGTAGGGTCTTGGGCTATCCATTTCCATCCCATGGTAGGAAAAATAGAAGAAAATAAAATTGTGTCCATGACATAGGAACTCATATAAAAGGGGGGTATTACTCTAGATGAAACACTTCTTTTATTCCTCTACTCCATGATGTTTCTGGCTAAATTATCAGATAGGATATTTTCCCAATTCAAAATTAAGGAATTCACGATTGTGTCAATCAATGGGACCCAATCTATAGAAAACCTAGTGTTACCAAGTTTTGCATATAATATACACAACATACTGGAAACATAACAATATGGGGAGGAATTTTTGCTACGTACGAAGTTTATCTCATTTAATATTTCCCTGGTCTTCCTTCCATTCCTTTATGACTTTCATTAGGTATGGATGTTTTTCTCTAAAGCTTTAAAGAAAATCTTTGTCATAATTCTGCTGCAGGATGGGTAAGTGGTACAGTTTCCTCAAATATTCTGCCCTGAACGAACTGATATTATCGCCCTCTGAATCCTTGAATGTTCTGTCTTCTATGTTCAAGTGGTCAATTACCCACTTAAACATATCTATATAGGGGAGAATCTTTGGCCTTGCTGCTACCTTATGGATGAATGAACATGCAACGTCGAAATAGGTCGGGTCTGAAGAGACAGACATTCTTGCTAAAGAAACTTTGACTATTACCCTTTGGTTTTCATCCTCGAAAATATTATACATTGCCTCCCATGAAGAACTTCCACAATCCTTGCTGCAGGTGGTGTCTGAGAATAGGGGAGACATATCTGAGTTTTTGACAAATGGTGCTTGGGAAATTTCTTTTCCTTTCTTGCTCATTTCTATTTCCCTCACTCTGTTAAGTGGTTTCCTAATTTCAAGCAAATAGAGAAAACATTAAAAATATAGAGAACAGAGAGGAAAATAGAATTCAAGAAAATCTGGCATTCAATCATTTCAAAACATGCTCGAAGTAGATATGAATCTATCAAAACTTTATTTATATTAAATGTCGTTAATCATCAATAATCATTTAAAATCAAATTTCTTACACCTTCACGTGAAGTATCTATCGATCAATTTAAGACGTTGGATTGCATATTCAGTGTGATTTGACATGAGTTAATTTTGATGCTCAAGTAATTAACTACCATTCATTGCACATCAAAACTTATAACTATTTCCATTTATGATGTTACCCATAAATCCCGCGAAACACAATCTGCGCAAATCGCACATCGCAACTTTTATGCGGTAAATGAGTTTGGTTTTAGTTAGGTCCTGCAAAATGTGAAGTGCACATTTAAGAAGTCAAGCAGATGTGCTTTATCAGAATTTGGAACTTTATGTTTATTTCTTTATTGGCTCATTGGGTCCGCGTAATCGCAACTTTCATCGAATTGCTTATAAGTTGGTCGTTTAAATGAGGCGCAATGCAATTTTGGTTTATAACGATGATTGAAGTGTTTGCAATAAGATTTTGATATGAATTTGGAAATAATTTAGCACATATCACAACTCACATGCCTTATTGTATTTTAAGTCATTTAAGTTTGTAAGCTATGCAAATTGCGATGCACACTAAGGAATGAAAGCGGAAAGCAAAATAAACTTTATTTCCTAAATTTTTTTGACTTAAGCTAAAAAATAAATGAAATTAATTTCCTAATTACTTTTAAAGGGTCCCCATTTATTAAAATAAATGGGGGTTGTTGTATAGAAAAACAATTGGTGATTCACTTGGGAGAACCAACTATTTTTGACTAACTTTTTGAAATTAATAAAACCTTTTTTTTTTATAAATAAAAATAGTTGCAGGAATGAATTTCAAACAAATAATATCTTACTAAGAAATGAAATTTCTCTTGATTAAAATTCATAATAATTCCTCTTTCTAAAAATAAAAGTATGAAAATCTCTATCAGTCTTTACTCAGTTCAAAAAGATAAATCAAGTGGCTCTTACAGATTAGCTTTCTAAAAATTTACTCTTTTATCACAGGTAGAGCCTCTAATCTAATAGGAAATTTAAGCTCTTGGTAGGGTTACATTTTACAAAGTAATGATTCATTGTCCCATCCAGTGTTTCCTACAATTTCCAAAAATAAATTCCAACATTATACACTTGATTTTTTTTTTAGAAAAAATTCTTTTATTTTTTGTATTTTATTTTTATTTACTTAAAAGCCATTGTCTTGGCTTGGTAACCAAATAATGACAATGCCATTCACTAGTTGTAATTAAATTGATCAAGCTAGCTCTTGATTAGACCCCTTGTCCTTTTGATATAATATCAAGTCATTACTCTGTTTTGGTAGGCAGTATTGGTAATGTGAGTTTAACTATTTCCCTATGAACATGGTAAACAAGATCGTGATGAGACTTATTATCTTTTAAGCGTTTTTAGTATAATATTTTTTGAATTTATTCTAAAAATTAATAATTTTTCCCAGATGGGGTGAATCATTGGTCCTTTTGAGGATTTCTGGATGATAATGTTGAGTTTTAGATTACTTTTATATAAAAGAGTCTTTACTATGTTAAAGATTCTTTTCTTGAATGATAACAGAATAATCATGCTATTTAAAAATGAGAGTTCATCAAAGAATAAATAACTTCAGTGAAATTACATCTTTTAGTGAAAATAAAATCTATTTGTATTTCAAATCTTTCAATTGTTTCCTTAACATTTCTTATTTATATAAACGATAAATAAAAAAGGATCACCTGAGATGTTTATTTGAAAAGCCAAAAATTTATACTAAGCAACTTTTATTTTCCTAAGGGAAAGAAAGAGACACTAGTATATAGGGAATAGAAGGGGTTACCTCCTATGAAAAGTATTTTTTCATAATCTTCCCATTAACAGGAAAGTAATGTCTTTTGCGTGATAGATCTTGCAATAAGAATGTTGATGCGCCTACTTCAATTATTTGAAATGGGCCTAGCCAGATTTTTTGAAACTTCACGTGTTTACCTTTTTCCTCATGCACTTTGTCCCATTTCAATACCAGATCACCAATTTTAAAGTTTTTTGGAGTAACAGAAGTTGAATCAAATGAAGCTTTTACTATATGTTGATGATGTGCATGAGTATGCTTATTTTTTCTCTTTATTCTTCTAGCTTAAGGATTTGAATTTTTCTTAGTTGTAATGAAGAAGAGGGAGATTCATCAATGAATTGAACTAACTTAAGAGAGGGAATAATTACATTCATAGGAAGAAAAATGTCTTTTCCATAAGCAAGATTGAATGGAGGGGGGTGAATAGAAGCTTTTTGAGTTATTCGATCTGCCCAAAGTGAAAATATTAATGACTTGTGCCAATTTTGTTGGTTTTGATTGACAGTTCGTTTGATTATTCTAATAATATTTTTGTTCATGGATTCTACTAAAAGATTTACTTGCTGGTAATAATTTTCAAAATACTTAAGTTTAAAACCTCTTTTAATTGAAAATTCCATCATAGCAGTTCCTAAGAAGTAAGATGCATTATCAAACATTAAAGTAGTAGGTAAACCAAATATAGTTATGATATATTTGTCAATGAAATCACTGATATTCTCAAATTTGGCTACCTTTAATGGGATTTCTTCCACCCATTTAATAAAGAAATATGTAGCTATGAGAATATATCTATTTTTTTTGGAAGAGTTAGGAACAATCTCACCGATTATATCTAATCCCCATTGTTCAAATGGTTGTTCGATATTAACTGCCTGTAATGGGAATGCTGGCCTCCTTTGTCTTCTAGATGCACTTTGACACACTTTGAATTTTTGTGCATATTCGTGAGAATATTTGAAAAGTGTAGGCCAATAGTAACATGCATGCAGGGTTTTGTGTGTTGTTGTATTTCCTCCAAAATGTCCTCCAACTGGTCCATCATGGAGTTCCTGCAAGACTTTCTCTGCTTCAGATTTTTCTAAGCATCTTAATAGTACAGAATAAAAAATTCTCCTAAACAATACATCATTGATTAATTCATATTTATTGGCCTTTAATCTAAAAGCATGTTTCGTTTTGTAACAGAGTTGGGTCGGAGCATATCCATTTTTCAAATAAAATATGAGATCAGTGTATTGAGATTATACATCCTTGAGGCTTACATCTGCTATTGGCACATTTTTACCTAAATCTTATTCTGATGATAAATGGGATGCTCATGTTAGCATTCTGCAAAAACCTTGAGCTCTAAAAATTTTAGAGGGTCTAATTTCTACATCATATTCTTGTAAAGCGGTAACCCAGTTAGCCCTTTTCTCTCCTAATTCTCTTTGCATTAATAGTTGTCTCATTGAAGAGAATGGAACTATGATTTTGGTGTGAGTTTTTAGGAGAAATGACCTAAAATTCTTTATAGCCTTAAAGAAAACAAATGCTTGCATTTCGACAGATGAATAATTTAGTTTCGCACCTGGTAAATTGGAACTAAAAAATGATATTGGTGCTTCAATTTGTTGGTCATTAAGCTGTGTTAAAACAATAGCATATGATGTATCTGATGAAAAAGTATATAAAGTAAAAGGATTAAGAAAATTGGGGGTAGTCAGGAATGGAGAATTGGTAATAGATTGTTTGATCAAATCAAATTCTTCTCTTTCATTATGTCCCCATTTAAAGGCTGAATTTTTCTTAATCATGTTTTGTAATGGTAAAACTATCTATGAAAAGTCCGAGAAAAACCTTTTAACAAAATTAATATGTGCAAGAAACGACTGTATAGCTTTCTTGTTATGAGGGAAAGGAACTCTTTTAATCTCTTCAATTCTTTCAAGATCAATATAGATGCCTCTTTTTGACACAATGAATCCTAAAATTTTTCCTTTATCTAAAGCAAAAAATGATTTCTTTGGGTTTAATGAGATGCCATACCTTTTACATCGCTCAAATACTTGTTTTAGGTCTCTCACATGATTGGTTTCTTATTTAGAAAAGACTGTAATATCATATAAATAAATAACCACTAGTTTATGGATAAGACCCCTAAAACCTGCGTCCATAGCTCTATGAAAAGTGGCACCTACATTAATTAATCCAAATGGCATATTTTGATAGGCATAAGTTCCCCACTTAGTCCTAAATGTAGTCTTTAGTATGTCATCTGGATGTACGGGAATTTGGTTATATCCCAAGAATCCATCTAGAAAAGACATAAATTCAGAACCAACTACTTTTTGCAGTACTTGTTCCATGGTTGGCAATGGAAAGTTGTCCTTTTGACATGCTTTGTTTAAATTCCTAAAATCAATATAAATTCTAATATCTCCATTTTTCTTCCTGACAGGTACCAAGTTTGAAACCCATTTAGAATTCATAACTATAAATAGGATATTTTCTTTGAGGAGTTTGTTTAGTTCTATTTTGATTTGATTTTCTAGATTTAGGTGAATCTTCCTCAATTTTTTCTGTATAGGTTTTTCATCTGAAATCATAGGAATTGTGTGTTGAATCACATAAGTATCATATGTTTTTAGATCAATATAATCCCAAGAAAAAATACTTTTGTACATTCTAAACAATTCAATAAATGATAATATTTCTTCGGAAGATAGACCAAGACCTAAATTGACATTCTGCGATTTATTTTCAATTCCTAGATTTACTAACTGAAATCTTAAGGTAGAGCTTTGAGTTTTTGAGTTAGTAACTCTTTTAATCATGTCTTTCATATCATAAAGGTATTATAACTTGACAACTGATTTAGGAATTGGATTTTCATCTTGTTCTTCCCTAATCTGAATGTCATGTTCATTTTTGTCCAATATTTGACTATCATAAGATATTTCAGATGTTAAAAAATCTATGATATCATAATCATTATTGAATACTCTCCAATTGGTAATATTGTCAGGAACATATGGTCTAAAAATTAATTCAATAGAAAATCTATCAGGACTAAACCCTTGGGATGGAATTAACTTTGATGCTACATTAGCCAATATATCTACACTAGCATTCTGCATTTTAGGCACAGAAGAAATATTAAAGGCTAAGAAATGAATGGTTAATTCTTGGACTAATGATTGGTAATGTTTTAAATGCCCATAATTACAATGAATGGTATTTCTTACTTGTCTAACAATGATTTCTGAATCTCCTAGGACTTTAAGATATTTGATGTTAAGACCAATGGCTTTGTACAAACCTTTGACTAATGCTTCGTATTCAACTATATTGTTCGTGCAATTGAATTCAAGTCTACAGGCTAACATGGTTTTTTCTCCTTTTGGGCTTAGTAAAATGAAGCCAACGCCTGCATCATCTTCAGATTTAGAACCATCAAAATAAAGAGTCCAAAATAAAGAACTAAGTACTGGTTTATCTACAAAATTTATACATTTTGAAATGTCTGTGTGGGAAAATTTCTCGATTTGAGAAATAACTGCATTATCAAAAAAGGGTGATGGTCGAGCGTTGAAATTTCCCAAAAATGATTCTGCTGAGTAGTTTCCAATGATGTTATTATTGAATGCTACTAGCTTGTTTATTAATTAAAGATCTGTGACTGTATGTTTCATGAACTTTTCATGGTCTACTTGGATTTGATGTGGCTTTACATTATATGGTAGCCACATATGTGACCAGTCTATTGAAAAATATCCATGAATATTTTTAGACCAGTATTTGCTTAATACTAAACCGTAAAACTCAGGAATATCAGCCACCAATATATTGATTATTTGAGCAACCTTGGGATTTGATGACAATCTAATAGAAACATAATTTATTTCTCCTACTACCTCTACTCTGGTTCTATCAAGTTGTACTATATGAACATGAGAACTCTGAGGAGTTATGTTCAACTTAGCACAAACTAATTTTGGAATTATAGTAGAGGATGCCCCTAAGTCTATTAAACAATTGTGAACATTTTTATTAAAAAGCTCATAGGTTAAGAGAAATGGAGGAGTATGAGAGATGGATCGATCACCTATCATAATAAAATTTGTAGCATCAATTTCAGTTCAAGGAGAAGGTGGCTTAGCCATTTCATTAGCACCTTGTACTACTACTGGAGCAGGTAAGGCTGAAGAAGAAACTACATTCAAGTCTTTAAGTAAGATTTTCTGTTGCTGCTTTAATTTAGTAATCTCATGAACTGAAATGTTGGGCCTATTTTTCTTCATATCTTCAATTACATTATACTCAATAGTGTTTGAGACTACCATTGTCTTTGATGTAGGTGGAGTATTCGAAATAACAGGACTTGTTTGTGTAGCCTTTGAAGTACAATTTTTGCTTACTGTTTTATCCTTAGCAGCAATTAAATTGTTTTGTTGTTGACTTGGTTGTGTTGGTTCAGTAGTATTTTTGCTTCTTTTACTCACAGGCAAAGCTTCTTGTTGTTCTTCACTTGGTAGGATGAAATCCCAAATTCCATTTAGTTCAACTTCTTCTTCTTCTTCTTCATTTTCTTCTTCCTCTTTTTGCTCTTCCTCAGTATCTTGATCAGACTCAACATTAGATATCATGTTCAGTGGTTGAGTATTAGAGGGTTGAACTTTCTTAAAGGGCCTGAAAGTATTTTTTAAACTAGAACTTTCAACGACTTGTTTCCTGATATCTTCCATTTCATTTTTCATAGTCTTCAAAACTTTCTGAAGACCTTATACATCAAACGGGTCTTTAGATGGCTTCTTTTTCGAATCATATTTGAAGGATACCTTCTTTGATTTTCTATATTCTTGAGAATTCTTCTTCTCAAGAGCGGTTATGCGTTTCTCTGCAGATAGAGATTCCTTCATGTTTTGTGCAAGTGTTGACAGTTTTTCTCTATCAATAAAAATATCTATATTGGATGGAAGAGGTGAAAAATAACACTCAATTTGAACTTCTGTGCTAGGAATTGATGTAGTAGGAATTTTATTGAGCAATTTATTAAATATTGAATTAAAATGCTTTATTTTCTCACCTGATTTAGCTTTTATATTTGATAAATCATTGATGAGCGTAGCAGTGGTCATGTCATTACCAAACTTATATATAAATTTTTCTTCGAACATATTCTAACTAGTTATAGAGCGGGCAGGCAGTGAAAAATACGAGGATCTTGCAGATCTTGTGAGAGTGTATGGAAATAATCTTACAACATAAACCTCTTCAAATAATTATTTTAGATTGATGGCTAACATATAATTATGAATGTGTTCTTCTGCCAGAATACCGTCATCATGATTAAACTTAGGTAACCATCTTTTAGGTGCTTTTTGGTAGAGCATGAAGAGGAGTAGGCATATTTACAGCCCCTGGATTGTTCCATGGTAATACATTTGGTGGAGGTACTTGGCGTGCCATTGGACATTGATTCAATGTGATTGATTGAGTTTGAGTTGAAGAAGAGGCAGACTGAATGTTAGAAATAGTTGAAGGGATAGTAGTTTGAGTACTAGAACTAGTTAAAGTAACATTGATTATTAGAATGGAAGTGGTGGAGATTAGTGGAGGTAATGGAGATGAATGAGATAAGATCTCGCTGGTGATTGACTCTGATTGAGTCCTCTTTATTCTCTTTTGAGTACTATCAATGGGAAATTCAAAAGGAAGAATTCACGTCTTTTGAATTTCTGATCGAGTTAATATTCTTTGAGGTTGTAAAGAAGACGAAATACTGATATGTGATATTTGAGAAGATTCATGCTTTTTAGCAAAAATGGATACCCTCTCTAAATTTTCTATTAAAGGCTGAACTTTAGGGGAATTTTGATGAAAATGGGGAGATAGCATGGGTTGAGTGTCACTAGGAGACTTAGGAGAAGGATGATCAACTTTAGATTTTAAAGATGAAGATCTAGATAATTTTCTGGAAGTTGATGGGGATCTAGAGGGAGAGAAACCTTTAGATTGATCAGTCCTTATTTCCCTTCATAAGGCCCTCCTTCTAGCACCAAAATGTTGAGGCCTCGAAATTTTCTGCCACAACATGGGGGAAAACCACCCGGTCTGGACCTTAAAGCATCTCCTTTTCCATTTGGTGTAGTGGCTCTGACTGGGGATAGTGGGACCAGTTTCACAATAAGGAATGATTTTGGGTTTGTTTTTATTATATAACATGCAATGAAAAGTAATTCTAATCTATCACATACATCTATCTAAACTATATATTCTACTATATACCCATGGTGTTTCTTCCTTTATGTGATCTAAAGAGATATCTTTCAACTATTAGTAATGTAGATTATTTAATAGTCGAAAGAGATGGAAATTATGTAAGCTGATACTTCTAACAAAATAGTTTGATTAGAAGAATTTTGAAAAGTATATCGCATTCATATGTGTGATTATATATCAGATGAGAAATCACAGACAAATATTAGTATAGAAGTGCATGTAACATTCATCTATACTGACTTTCAAATATATAATGCAATAAAAGAGATGACTGTCAATCTAGAAAGTAAGACTTAATACAAGTGAATAGAAGTACCATATGTACGATGTCCTACTCATGTAAAATGACAGTAGATATCTTCTCCTCTTCACTTTAAAGAAATTTAAAGAGTACAGTAGTGAAACATCAATTAAACAACTTCAAATGTCAAAATATAATAGATTGTGTTCCATTAATTCATCAAAGAATTCGCAATATTACAAAAGTGCATTATTTGAGAATGTTTTTGAAAAATTTCTGGACCCTTCTCTAAATGCATGAGAGTGGTTTAAATACTAAACTAACTATGTTTTAAAAATATATTATTACATAAAAATAGAGGAGGTTTCAAACAACCATCCTCGTAAAACTAACTTTAACTACAATCCAAGAAAATAAAGTAACCATATGACTTATGAATTCCGATCTTTCTTTTGGATTTGATCCCAAAGTTAAAAAATATCTAGCATGGACTTGAGCTGAGCTGGCTGCGAAATCCTTGATCTAACCTGTCCCTTGAATATCACATTTGAGAGTGTTGGTTGTGATATTCTTGTTGAATTTGCTAAAGACTGCAGGGTCTGGTACCGATGATAAGGTTTGATCAGAAAATTATAGTAATTTTCTTGATCAAACTTATTTACCTTTTTAATCATTTCATCCTGTGTTTCTACCTTTTGTTTCCACTGTGTTTCCAGTTTTTTAACTTCTAAGAGCACTTCAGACATTCACTCTTTAATAAGTTCTACTTTCAACAACTGTCCACATGCAGATTCAATAATTTCATTTGTTAACCTTGATGCTTTCATTGTTTCTTTCTTTGCTTGCTTTATCTGTGCTTTCCATTGAATGTGTTCATTTATTTTCTTTTCAATATTCTCACATTCAAGTTTCTGGATAGCTACTTGTTGGATCAATATTTCACTTGAGTCACAATAAGAGCCAGTAATAGAGGCTTGTTGGCAAAATACTTCTTGTTGTTGCTTTAACTTAGTATTGACATCCAATGCTTCCTTTATGAATTCCTCTAACTCTGGCTAGATTTTTAATCTATTGATTACTTCTTCCAGTTGTGTTTTCTTCTTAGTGAGTTGTACTTGATGTTGTAAATTAATACTTTCGAAATCCTTTTGAAATTGGGACATCTCGAATTCTATTTTCTCACCGCAGTTAGAATTTTATTGATTTAACAGTATCTCTAATTCTTGTATTCTGTCTTCTCTCTGCTTCAGTAACGTTTTAACCTCAGTAGCTTTATCAACAGTGGCAGTAGGATATGCCCCTGAAAATTGATAGTTTGGTTAAATTTTTAGTAGAATCAGCTAGAGGATCCTTCCACAAAACATCAACAGATTCATTTGTAAGGTTTGTGACTATATCATCAATTCTTCTCCTTTTTATTCTCCTGAATACAACCTTATGAATAGGACTGTAGAAGACATCTAGCGAAGGAATTTCCTCATCTTGTAAAACAATATGTTCGTTGGGATAAACCGGGATGATCTCTCGATCATGAGTTCGAGGAACTTGTTGTGGTGGAGTAACAATTTCCACTAACCTCTAAGAATGATCAAGTGTTTTAAAACTATCAACTTGATCAATATTCGAATTTGTTTTAGGAGTATTTATTGATTTAGAAAACTCATCCCATTCACTATTCAAATTCTTTGGTTGGGACTTTTTTGACTGACCACGTGTATCTTGACTGTCCTGAACTTCTTCAGAAGTTGACTCTGTTCCATTAATTCCTCCTTTCTCCTGCATCTCGATATCTTGGATTACTTGATCAATTATCTTTCTTGGGTTTTCCTTTCTATTTTTAGTTTCATTTTCAGAATGATCTAAATTCTGATATTGATGCTATGATTGTCCTGACTCATCTTCAGACATTTCTTTCACTTCATTATCCAAGCTAATACTTGGAGTAGGTATTTTTACTTCTTCAATAGTCCATAAATCCATAGGAATCCTTTCCAGTCTCTTATTTTCGTATGCTTGGAAGGTTTCCAAGTCATCTTGATTAAGTTGACTGGATGCAAACTTAAGTACATTTGAAAAATTTTCAATGCCTTGAAATAAATCATCAAATCTATCCATCTCTTTCACAAAAGGTTTTACTTTGAGCTCTGTGATGTAGTTTTTAATTACATCTTTCAGATCATATGGCCACTTTGGAATTACTACCAAATTCAATATATTAACATTTGACACTTCCTTGTAGGCATGACCAATCTCAAAAACTTAAAAAGTACCACACTATAAAGGTAAATTACACAAAATGGACTTATTAGCATCTTTAAGTTCTTTTGAAATACAATTTACAACAATCTGGTAGGAAATTTCTCTTGCAAGTAACTTATCAGGAACATAATATGGCAAGACGTGAGGAGAAGCATAACTCCTAAATACTCTGACATAAGTGAAAATTTCCTCTGCAACCCATCTAGCAACAGAGAGAATGTCTGTACTAGCTTCTTTGGAAACCCTAGGGGCTTTATCATTGAATAACATCTGGTGCATAGGCAACATGAATCTATGGAAAATTTTGTAAAAGTGAAAATGGAAGTCTGAATCCCAAATAGCTCTGTGGTAAATGTGGGTTGGGGTAGGGTCTTGGGCTTTCCATTTCTATCCCATGGAAGGAAAACTAGAAGAAAATAAAATTGTGTCCATGACATAGGAACTCATATAAAAGGGGGGTAATTCTCTAGATGAAACACTTATTTTATTCCTATAATCCATGACGTTTTTGGCTAAATTATCAGATAGGATATTTTCCCAATTCAAAATTAAGGAATATATTATTGCGTTAATCAATGGGACCCAATCTACATAAAACCTAGTGGTATCAGGTTTTGCATATAATCTACACAACATACCAACAACATAACAATAGGGGGGATGAATTTGTGCTAATGGGTACGTACTAAGTTTATCTCATTTAAGCTTTCCCTGGTATTCCTTCCATTCCTTTATGACTTTCATCAGGTTTGGATGTTTTTATTGAAAGCTTTGAAGAAAAGCTTTGTCATAATTCTGTTGTGGGATGGGTAAGTGGTACATTGTCCTCAAATATTCTGCCCTGAATGAACTGATATTCTTGCCCTTTGAATCCCTGAATGTTCTGTCTTCTATGTTCAAGTGGTGAATTACCCACTTAACCATATCTATATAGGGGGGAATATTTGGCCTTGTTGCTACCATATGGATGATTGAACATGAAATGTAAAAATAGGTTGGGTCTGAAGAAATAGACACACGTGATGAAGAAAATTTGACTATTACCCTTGGCTTTTCATCCTCGAAAAGCTTATACATTGCCTTCCATGAAGAACTTCCACAATCGTTGTTGCAGGTGGTGTCTAAGAATAGGGGAGACATATCTGAGTTTTCCGTAGATGGTGCTTGGGAAATTTCTTTGCCTTTCTTGCTCATTTCTATTTCCCTCGCTCTATTAAGTGGTTTCCTAATTTCAAGCGAACAGAGAAAAAACTTAAAATATAGAGAGCAGAGAGGAAAACATAATTGAAACAAATTCGATGCTTAATAATTTCAAAACATGCTCAAAGTAGATATGCATCTATCAAAACTTTATTTTTATTAAATGTTGTTAATCATCAATAATCATTTAAAATAAAATCTCCTACACCTTCACGTGAAGTATCTATTGATCAATTTAAGATGTTGGATCACATATTCGGTTTGATTTGACATGAGTCATTTCACATGCTGAAGTAATTAACTACAATTCATCGCACATAAAAACTTATAACCATTTCCATTTATGATGTTACCCATAAATTCTGCAAAACGTGATCTACGCAAATCGCACATCGCAAATTTTATGCAATAAATGAGTTTTATTTTAGTTAAGTCCCATGAAATGCGAAGTGCGCATTTAAGAAGTCAAGTGGGTGTGCTTTATCGGAGTTTGGAACTTTATGTTTATTTCTTTATTGGCTCATTGGGTCTACGTAATCGCAAATTTCATCGAATTGCTTTGAATGAGGTGCAATGCGATTTTGGTTTATAATGGTGATTAAAGTGTTTGCAATAATATTTTGATATGACTTTGGAAAGAACTTAGTGCATATCTTAGCTCGCATGACTTAGTGGATTTAAAGTCGTTTAAGTTTTTAAGCTATGCAAATTGTGATGCTCACTAAGGAATGAAAGAAGAAAAGCAAAAGAAACTTTATTTCCTAAAGTTTTTTGACTTAAGCTAAAAAATAAATGAAATTAATTTCCTAGTTATTTTTAAAGGGTCCCCTTTTATTAAAATAAATGGGGGTTTTTGTATAGCACAACAAGTCAGTAATGTGGAAAAAATATGGGTGGAAATGTTAAATAATTTGTGAAGTGTTTAACTTAAATATATTGCAGAAGAGTGAGAATTATAGGGAAACTGGAAGGGAGAAATCTGGGATAATTTTCAATGGTGTCAACATGGAATAAATTACAAACGACAATGTGAATGATTGAGAAATTTGAAGGCAAAAACCTGGAACAATTTGTAAAGATATCCAACCTGAAATGAAATAATTCAAAGAAAAAGTGGAAGTCCTTAAGCAACTGAAAGGTGGCAACCTGGTATACTTTGCAAAGGTGTCCAACCTAAAATGGCATAATTTTCAAGAAACAATACAAATTTCTAAGAGATTGGTTTGTGTTCCAGTGTGCCACATAGGACATAATTATAATCTTTAATTTCCAATAAATGAAAAATAAAATAACCGCCACAGAGATATTTTTGTGATCTTATAAAATTGTTTCCAAAACTGAGATAGTGCTAAAAATAGTCCTTCTGCTAGAGTATGTATTACGTCTTCCTAAATCAGGGTCACCTTCTACATCTCAGTAGTTATTGAGGATTTACTCCAATAGTGAACTTGGTAAAGGTTACTCGAATTGAATCAAAGCCAGTTGTATACTCCATATCATAATGATAAGCATGCGGGTCTTGCTCACTACGAAGGTGAGATTTTGGATCATGATCTCGAAAGATAGAAATTGGGTCTCGATATGGAGCTACTTGTCTTTAGGTATAATAAGGTTGTGCTTATGCATCTAGAAATATTCCTGATGTAAAGTGAAAGTATGCCTATATATGGATCAATATATTATTTCGTATGTAGAAGCCAAGCCTAATATTTGTATATGTATTGGACTTTATTATTCCACATCAACACCTCACCGCTTTATGTTTTCAATCTATTTTATAAATTCATTCAATTGGGAAGTAGCATCATAGCTCAACATACAGAGTGATCAGATCCAAGTGAAGTTAATTTTAGTAAGATCTCATTGCTCACCTACTTTATAGTTATTGTCGATATTAAATTTTATAAATATTTCATGTATTTTCTTCGTTATTATGCACTAAACTATAGATTATTTTTTTGTGTTGTGGAATATAATTTTTTGTGAAGAAGAAAAAATGGTTGCTGTAAATAAACGTCAACCACCTCTGGAATATCCAACTGGAGAAAACAAAAAGGAAGAATCTCCTCTAGTAGATAATAATATCAAAATCCAGGAAGCTAACGGTGAAGATGTGGACAAAACCGATTCAGGCAGCTTCAGGTTCGATCACCCTAAGCCTCAGTGACATGAACACTACCCTGGCCCTAGCCTTGTCCCTTTTGATGATTACAATCCTGCAACAGTAAATTTTTTGGTGTTCAATTTTTTTAATATATTTAAATTAAAAATAAATCTTTTAATTAAAATAAATAAATAAATATAATAAATAATAAATAAATTTAACTAAAATAAAATATAAAACAACTTCCAAGTGGGGCTTGCATGCATCCACTTTTCACAACTGTGTTTTCACGCCATGTTTTCTTAATTGTTTCTCCATGCCTACATCATTTCCGAGATGTCTATGTGCATGTTTCCACTATGCCAGTCTACCACATCATGAAGCATAACATAGAGAAAATACCAAGGCACAGAGAGAAACAATGGCACTGAAATGGTTGCATTATCTAATTTTATTTAAGGAAAATGTCTCCCTTCACATCCTCACTCCAAATTGTTGAAAGACAAAGCTTCAATCTACAGTATCAGAGGAAAATTTACCCCTTCGCATCCCCACTCCTTAATCTAGAGTATCAAATTGGGATCAACAATTGATTTATTATTTTTCCAATTGATTTCTTCTTTTTCGTAAAGAGGCCGCAAGAAGTAGTTAAAATGGTCCAAAAGTAAGTACCCATTTTTCTCTTGGAGCTATCTTTTCTGGATAATAAAATAATATTATAGACTAGTTTATTTTAATAGTCTAATAGAATCCTATCAACCACACCAATTTTCCTTACATCATGACTATATATAGTTGCTAAGTTCAAGTATTTGAAATCCAAATTATTCCTTATAAATTTGTATATTGAATTGTTGTGTGTTGTAGAAGTATCAATTATTAACTATTTACAGTGTGAAAAAAGAATCCAATCAAAGATTGTTGGGGCTGGGACGAAAGGAAAGTATTTCAATTAGGGAAGGAAAATTTTATGATTTTTCTAATGCAACAAGTCGTGCTGCAGATGCCAAGGAACGATCAAGATCAATGACCAATATCTGTGTAGCTATAATCTTGTTTCTGGTTTTTATGAGCATTGATATGATAAAATTTAAGCTTGTTTATACTATGGAGGAACTGTTGTTAGTATTCCAGAGTCTAGATTATACTATTAAGGAGTTCAAATCATTTTCTCATGTTATATTATTAAGGAGGGATACGATTTTCCCGACTTTTTCATCTTATCTTGTAGGGGTCACAACTACTATCATCTCAATGCACAATTACAATGTCAAAACTACCATCAAGTGATTGCAAAATTACAATGTGAGTTTTAATTTTTATTCTCAGAATTGAATTTTCACTAACATTTGATTGTGCTTTGAATGATGTATTTATGAAGGGAAATAAACTAATTTAGGGAAATAATAATATGCGGTAGGAAATAATAAGAAAAGAGATAAATCAAAGAGTAATTGGCTTGCTGTGAGGTCTAGATAAAAAAAAAGGAGGTATAGGGGTCTTATCTCAGTCTGTCTATAAATGGTTGTAAATAGGGTTGGAAACAAGGCTTTAAAGCAGGAAATTAGCTAGTTTAAAGAAGGAAATTAAGCAGCTAGAATGTTCGGCATCAGTGAATGGTGCTAGAAAAATTTAAATGTACAACTATACAAATGGTAAATAAACAAATAAACTAAGTTTTTGGTCTTATCGGGAACGATTTTCAAGTCTCCTTCTATAACCAAGTGTTTCTATTGATGCTTTAAGTCTTTTTCATCCATGTTCTAGAGAATTTTGTTCAAATAAATTTCTTGTTTCACTCACCTCTCTGTCCAAAAAAGATAATGAGATTATGAGAATGTTGTCCTGATGAGAAAAAATTGCACCCATCCCATATAAAATGCTGCTAGAAGCTATGTAACTGGGTCGATTTGGCTCTTGGCTTTCGCGGCTTCGAATGGAATAGAACTAACTGCAAGTTACCAATTTGGATCTATTGATAACTCATAGACAAAAAATTATCCCAAACACTTATCATAGACAACAACCAAGGCATGTGGCACCAAAGAGTTGTGATAGAAGGCAAGGCAACAAGAAGAGGTGGCATCCAAGAAAATGGTTGAGGTAACATGTGGCATCCAAGAAAATGATAGTAGTAGCAACATGCGAGAAACGAAAATATAATACAAACTTTGGAACTTTGGATACAAATGGTAGTAGGAGGAGCAACGAAAATATAATAAGAAATTTGGATCTGTTGTACTATACAACACCCCCCCCCCCATTTACTTTCAATAAATGGGGACCATTTAAAATAAATGGAAAATTTATAAGCTTGATTTTATCTTAGCCTAAGTCTAAAACTTTACGAAATAAAGTTTCTTTCCCTTTTCGCTTTGATCTCTTAGCACTCATCAAAAATCACATATCTTACAATCCAAAAAAGTTAAAACATATATAAGTGTTGTGAACTACGATACGCACTACAACCTTTTCGAGTCATATAAAACTCCCATTACAAATGCTTTAAACACCGCTTTAAAAATAAATCACATCGCACCTTCTAAAAACAATCAAATTATGACCATTCGGTAAAGGTTGCGATAAGTCAGACCCAATGAATTAATACAAGCAACAAACATAAAAATTCAAAGATCCGATAAAGAGAATGAACATGATTCCATAGCGCACTTCACATTTTGCAACGAATAACCAAATGTAAGTTTTATTACCGTATGGAAATTGCGATCTGCGATTTGTGCATATCACATTTTGTGAAATTCATCGATGACAAAAAACATAAATAATAGTAACGGTTTAGAGTTACGATATGAGATATTGATATTTATTGCTCAAGTGCGCTAAATGATTCATATCTAATCAACAATATATAATATCTAACACCTTAAATTGGTCGAATAGACATATAAGTAAAGGTGTGTAAGATATTTGATAGGAAGAATTATGAGTGATTAATGTCATTTAATGGGAGTAAAGTTTGAAATATTGATATCTACTTTCAACATGTTTTGAATGGTTGAGTGCCATATTTTTTATTATTTTTTTTTAACTCTATCCTTCTCTCCATTCATCTCAGATCTAAGTTTTCTCTGTTCACTTGAATTCAGGAAACTTCCAAACGGAGTAAGGATAACTGGAATAAACAAGAAAGGCAAGGAAATTACCTAAACATCAACTATTGAAGACTCAGACATGTCTCCATTATTCTCTGATACGACCTGCAACAAGGATTGCGGCAGTTCCTCATGGGAGGAAATGTACCAACCCTTCGATGATGAACATCCAAGAGTAATAACCAAAATCTCTACAGCAGACACGTCAGTTTCCTCAAACCCATCTTATTTCGACGTTTCATGCTCATTCCTTCACAAAGTAGCAACGAGGCTGAAGATTCTCCCATATAAAGATATGGTTAAGTGGGTAATTGACCACCTTAACATAGCAGACAATAATTTTAAGAATTAAAAGTTAGAGAATATTGGTTCATTCACGGCAGAAGATTTCAGGACAATGTATCACTTACCCATCCCGCAGTAGAAATATGATAATGCTTCTGTCCAAAGCTTTATAAAGAAACATACAAACCAGATGAAAGTTATAAAGGGATGGAAGGATGACCAAGGAAAGATGAAATGTGACAAACATGGTATGTACCCGATAGCACAATTACCTTCCCCTTCTTACTATGTTGCTGGAATGTTGTGTAGATTGTTTGCAAATCCAGATACTACTAGGTTTTCTGTAGAATGGGTCCCATTAATTGACGCAATCATTGATTCTTCAGTTATGAATTGGGAAAATATCCTGTCTGATAATTTGGCCAAAAATATCGTGGACTATAGAAGTAAAAGAAGTGTTTCCTCTAAAGCAATATGGACACAATTTTATTTTTTTCAAGTTTTCCTACCATGGGATGGAAATGGAAAACCGAAGACCCCACTCCAATCCATATTTATGATAGATTGATTTGGGAGTCATATTTTCATTTACATTTTTTCAAAATTTGAAATGGAGTCATGCTACCTATGAATTAGATTATATTTAATGAGAAAGCCCCTAGGATTTCCAAAGAGGCTAATACGAACATTTTTCCCTTTTCCAGATGGTTTTCCAAAGAAAAATTCACCTATGCAAGAGTTTTCGAGAGTTATGCTTCTCCCCACGTCTTGCCTTATTATGTTCCTGACAAGCTAATTGCTAGAGAAATTGCTTACCAACCTGTAGTAAGTGGTATAGATAAGAAACTCAAAGATGCCAAGAAGGTCATTTTGACTAATTTCCCCCTATAGTGTGGTACTTTTTCACTTTTTTATATTGGTCATACATTCAAGGAAGTTTCAAATATTAATTTCTTAAATTTGGTTGTAATGCCAAAGTGGCCATACAACCCTAATGATGTGATTAAGAATTTCACCATGGAACTGAAATTGAAACCTTTCGTGAAAGAGATAGATATGTTTGATGATTTATTTGAAGGCATTGAGAAGTTCCAAAATGTACTAAAAAATGCATCCAGTCAGCTTAGTCAAAATGACTTTGAAGCCTTCAAAACATACATAAATAAGAGATTGAAAATAATTCCTTTGGATTTATTGTTTTTTGAAGATGTGCACAGATTGAATCCAAGCATTAGCTTGGATAATGAAGCCAAAGAAATGTTTGAAGATGAATCCCAAGATAAATATAATCATGAGTCAAGGCAATCAGAAAATAAATCTTAGAATTTAGATCACTCTGATAATGAATCTGAAAACAGAAGTGAGAGCCCAGAGAAGGTAATTGATAAATTAATCAAAAAGATTTAAATGCAAGAGAAATAAGGAATTAATCAAACTAGATCATCTACCCAAGAAATCAAGCATATTTAAAATACACCTGATCAGGCAGAGAAGTCTCAGCCAAAATATTTGAATAATGAATGGGAAAATTTTTCTAAGGCACTGCAAATGACACAACCAACTCCTAATACTGATCAATCTACCAGTTTTCAAAAAGAATATCAATCTAAGAAATTAGTGAAAACTACAATTCCGCTACAATAGGTACCTGAAACTCATGACAAGAGATCATTCTAGCCTACCCTACAAAGCATATAGTTTTACAGATTGAAGAAATTCCCTCATTGGATGTCTTCTACAGTTCTATTAATAAGGATATAGTTAAGGGAAGAAAAAGGAGAAGAATGGATGATACAGCTTCAAATATTACAAATGAATCTGTTGATATTCTATGGAAGGATCCTCTAGTTGATCCTACTGAGCATTTAACCAAGCTATCATAGTTTTCAAGAGCATATGCTACTGCCACTATTGACAAGGCTATTGAAGTTCAAATGTTATTGAAGCAAAGAGAAGAAAAATTATAAGAGCTAGAGATATTGTTAGAGCAATAAAATTTTAAATCCAAACGGTATATGGAATTGAAAATGTCTCAATTTTAAAAGGATTTTGAAAGATTAACTTTGCAGCATCAAGTGCAACTTACATAAAAGGAAACACAACTTGAAGCAACAATGAACAAATTAAAAAGCCATCCTTAGGTAGATAAATGCATAAGAAAAACATTGGAAATGAATGCAAAGCTAAATCGACAATAAGAAGTATTTTGTCAACAAGCTTCAATCACAAACTCCTACTATGATTCAAGTAAAATCCTGATCCAACAAGTGGATAACAAGAGACTTGAATGTGAAAAAATTAAAAAGAATATTAATGAGTTCATTCACTGGAAAACATCTGACTCGGGAAAGGAAGCTGATCTACCCCAGATAGATAAATTTCACAAGGAACTTTTATTTAAGGATTGGGAATCATAGCTAAGAGAAGCAACCAAAGTAGCGGCAAAGGCATCAAGGTTAACAAAAGAAATTACTGAATCTATTTACGAACAACTTTTGAAAGTTGAGCTTATCAAAGAGTCCAAAATTGGAGTGCTCTCATAAATCAAGTCATTATAAGCACAATGGAAATAAAGGGTAGAGATGCAAGAAGAAATTATTAAATAATTAAATAATTTTGATCAAGAAAATTATTTGAATTTTCTGATCAGACCTTTTCATCAGTGCATCACTCTTCATTCATTAATCGATTCAAAAAATAAGTTGCAGCCAACACTTTCGAATGAAATATTGAAGGGCCATATCAGATTAGGAAGGTCGCAGCCGCCTCATCTTAAACCTATGCTAGATATTTTTCAACTTTGAGATCAAATCCTCAAGGAGGATCAACACTCATAGTTATATTGTTACTTTATTTTCCTAGATTGTAGTTGAAGTTTACTCTTCACGAGGATGGTTGTTTGAAACCTCCTATGTTTTTATGTAATAATCTATTTTTAAACATATTGTAGTTTAGCATTTAAACCCCTCTCATGCATTTAGAGAAGGGTCCAAAAAAATTTCAAAGACAATTGCAAAGAATGCACTTTTGTAAGTTTGTAAATGCTTTGATGGATTAATGGAATAGAGTTTGTTATCTTTTGACATTTGAAGTTGTTTAACTAATGTTTCACTATTGTACTCTTTAAATTTCTTGAAAGTGAAGAGGAGAAGAAAACCACTGTCATTTTATATGAGTAGGAGTTCATACATATGGTAATTCTATTCATTTATATTAAGCTTTTCTTTCTAGACTAACAATTATATTTTTACTTGGATTATATATTTGAACTCTTATCATAAATGAATGTTAAATGCACTTATGTACTAATATTTGTCTATGATTTCTTATTTGATATATAATCACACATATGAATGTGATATACATTACATAATTATTTTGATCAAACTTTTTTGTTAAAAGAATCATCTTTACATAATTTTCATCTCTTTAAAATGTTAAATAATCTTCATTACTAATAGTTGGAAGATATCTTTTTAGATCTCATAAAGTAAGAAACACCTCGGGTATATAGTAGAATTTATAGTTTTATATAAATGCATGTGATAGATTAAAATCATTTCCCATTTCATGTTATATAAACAAAACACACCCCAAAATCATCCTTATTGGGAAACTGGTCCCTTCATCCCCAGTCAGAGCCACCACACCAAATAGAAAAGGACTTGATTTAAGGTCTGGACTGGGTGGTTTTCCCCCATGTTGTAGTAACGGAATTTCGAGGCCTCAAAATTTTGGTGCTAGAAGGGGGGCCAATTGTGAATGGCAAGAATATCTGATCAATCTGAAAGTAAATTTAACAGTCTCTCTCCCTCTAGATTCCCTTCAACTTCCAGAATATTAGCTAGATCTAATCTTTAAGATCTGAAGTTAAACATCCTTCTCCTAAGTCTCCTAGTGATACTCAACCCATATTATCCCCTGATTTTCATAAAAATTCCCTAGAAGTTCAGTCTTTGATACAAAATTTAGAGAGAGTATCCATTTCTGTTGAAAATTCTGAAACTTCTCAATCATCCGAGATTAGTATTTCATCCTCTTTACAACCCAGAAGAATATTAACTCACTTAGAAACTCAAAAGACGGGAATTCCTCCCTTTGAATTTCCTATCGATACTTCTCGAAGGAATATAATGAATATTTAATCAAAGTCAATCACCAACGAGGTCTTATCTAATAATCCACTCCATTCACCTACATTATCGCCACTCACCTCCACAACTTCTATTTCAACAATCAGTGTTACTTTGACTAGTTCTGGTACACAAACTATTATTCCTTCAGCTAGTTCTAGCACTCAGCCTGCCTCTTCTTCAAATCAAACTCAATCCATCACATCCACCCAAGGTCCAATGGTAGGCCAAGTACCTCCACCAAATTTACAACCATGGAAAAATCCAGGGCTTATAGAAATACCTGCTCCTCTCCATCCTCTCCCAAAATACCCTGAAAGATGGTTACCTAAATTTAATCTTGGTGATGGTCTTCCATCTAAAGAACACATTCATAATTACATGTTAACCATTAATTTAAAGGAGTTAGTTGAAGAAGATTTTTTTGTAATATTATTTCCATATACTCTCATAGGATCTACAGGATCCTTGTATTTTTCATTACCTGCCCACTCTATAACTAGCTAGAATTTGTTCGAAGAACAATGCTTAGCTAAGTTTGGAGATGACAGAACCACTGCATTGCTCATCAATGATTTAAGAAATCTAAAGGCTAAAATAGGGGATAAACTAAAAGATTTTAATTTAAGATATAATAAATTTCTCAATAAAATTCCTGCTACAGTGGTTCCTGGTGCAGAAGTTCAAATTGAGTGGTATATTTCATCTCTCCCATCTAATATAGCCATTTTTGTTGATAGAGAAAAATTACCCGCATTGGCATAAAATATATAGGAACCTTTATCTATAGAGAAACACATGCGTTCTCTTGAAAAGAAGAATTCCCAGGAGGATAGGAAATAATAAAGTATCCTTTAAAGATGATTCAAAAAAGAAGCCATCGAAAGACCTTTTTGATGTAGAAGGTCTTCAGAAAATTTGAAAGACCATGACAAATGAAATGAAAGATATCTAGAAACAAGTTGCTGAAAGTTCTAGTTCAAAAAATACTTTTAGACCCTTCAAGAAAAATTAGTCTTCTAATTCTCAACCGTCGAATATCATATCTAATGCTAAGTCTAATCAAGGTACAGATGAAGAGAAAACATAAGAAGAAGAAACTGAAGTAGAAGAAGAATTTGAACTAAATGGAACGTGGGATTTTATCCTATCAAATTAGGAACAAAAAGAAGTTTTACCAGTGAGTACAAGGAGAAATAATACCATTGAAGCAACACAACCAAATCAGAAATAGAAAAATTCAACGCCTGTTAAAGATAAAACAGTAAGTAAAAAGTCTAAATATAACACTACACATAAAAACCCTACTACTTTAGATTTTCCACCTACATCAAAGACAATGGTAGTCTCCGACACCATTGAGTATAATGTAGTTGAGGATATGAAGAAAACTAGGGCCAACATTTCAATTCATGAACTTACTAAGCTAAAAGAGAAGCATAAGTTTTTACTTAGAGATTTGAATGTAGTCTCTGCTTCTGCCTTACCTGCTCCGATAATAGTCCAAGCTACCAATCAAATAGGAAAACCTCCTTCTCCTTCAACTAAAATAGATGCTATAGATTTGATTATGATAGGTGATCGATCCATCTCTCATACTCCACCATTTCTTTTAACCTATGAGATCTATAATAAAAACGTCCATAATTATTTAATAGACTCAGTGGCTTCCTATAATATCATGCCAAAATCAATATGTGCTAAGTTGAACATAACTCCTCAGATTTATCATGTTCATATAGTACAACTTGATAAAAATAAAGGTTGTAGGAGAAATAAATTTTCACTCTATCAGATTGTCGTCAAACCCTAAGGTTGATCATATAATTGATATATTGGTGGCTAATACTCCTGAGTTTTATGATTTAGTGTTAAGCAGAGACTATTCTAAAATTCTTCATGGAAATTTTACAACAGACTAGTCACATTTGTGGCTACCACAAAATGAAAAGCCAAATCAAATCCGGGTAGACTGAGAGAAATTCATGAAGCATAAAGTCACCGATCTTGAAGGGATAAACAAGCCAGTAGCATTAAATAATAATATTATTGGAAATTACTCGGCATAACCATTTCTTGGAAATTTAAACACTCAACCATCACCCTTTTTCGATAATGCAGTTATCTCTCAAATTGAGATTTTTTCCCAAATAGACACTTCTAAATGTAAAAAATTTGTAGATGAACCAATAGTTAATTCTTTATTTTGATGGTTCTAAATAGGAAGATGGTGCAGGAACTCGCTATATTTTAATAAGCCCAAAAGGATAAAAAACCATGTTAACCTACAGACTTGAATTCAATTGCACAAACAATATAGCTGAACACGAAGCATTAATCCAAGGTTTGTACAATGAAATTTATCTTGACATCAAATATCTTAAAGTCCTAGGAGATTCGGAAATCATTTTTAAAAAAGTAAGAAAAACCATCCATTTTCATTTTGGACATTTACAACATTACCAATCATTAGTCCAAGAATTGACTACTCATTTCTTAGATTTCAATATTTCTTCTGTACCTAGAATACAAAATTCTAGTGCAGATTTATTGGCTAATGTAGCATTGAAATTAATTCCATCTCAAGAATTTATTCCTGATAGAATTTTCATTGAATTGATTTTTAGACAATCTATTCCTGAAAATATTACCAATTGGAGATTATTTAATAATGATTTTGATATCATATATTTCCTTACATTTGAAGGATCTTATGATAATCAAATTCTAGATGAAAATGAACATGACACTCGGATAAAGGATGAACAAGATGTCCTAAGTCAATTTTCAAGTTAGAAGACCTTTATTATATAAGAGATAGGTTTAAAAGAGTTACTAACTCTAAAACTCAAAGTTTGACCTTAATATTTGAGTTAGTAGATCTCGGAACTGATGATCAACCTCAAAATGTCAATTTAGGTCTTGGTCTATCTTCCGATGAAAGATTATCATTTTTCAAGTTATTAAGAACTTACAAAAGTTTTTTTTCTTGGGATTACACCAATCTTAAAATATATGACACTTATGTTATCCAACACACTATTCCTATGATTTCAGATGAAAAACGTATACAACAAAATTTGAGGAAAATTCACCCAAGTATTGAAAATCAAATCAAAATAGAGTTGAATAAACTCCTCAAAGAAAATATCATCTTTCCAATTAGACATTCTAAATGGGTTTCAAATTTGGTTCCTGTCAGGAATAAAAATGGTGATATTAGGATTTGTATTAATGAATTTGAACAAAGCATGTCAGAAGGACAATTTTCCATTACCAACCATGAAACAAGTACTGCAAACAATAACTGGCTCCGAACTTATGTCTTTTCTAGATGGATTTTCAGGATGTAACCAAATCTTGGTACATCCAGATGACAGATTAAAGACCACATTTAGGACTAAGTGGGGAAATTATGCCTATCAAAAGATGCCATTTTTGTTAATCAATGCAGGTGCCACTTTTCAAAGAGCTATGGACACAAATTTTAGAGGACCCTGTTATCACCCAATTTTTTTTTAGATTTTACTTGAAATATGTCAAGTTGGTCTTTAGGTTAGTTAAGTTGCACAACATCATGAAATGATAAATTTTACGATGAACATAAGTTATAATTTTTGTCTTAGGATTGATAGAGATGATCTCAAGTCACATCAAAGAAATAGGTTTTGAGTAGATACCTTGAATTGAAATTAAATCTCAAATCTGGCCATCTGTCAAGATTTATCTAAGTCCGCAGCAAATTTAGTACAAAATTAAAAAAATTCGATGCGGAAACACCTACTAGTTCCGTAGCAAAATTGACACTTTTCAAACTAAATGTGCTCGAAATATGTGTCAGTATACAATGGTTTTCTCCATAATGATGAATGGTTAAACTTTGATAATTTCAAGGTCATGCTTCTAAATAAATCCCAACTCACTTTTTGCTTTCCACTCCCTCATTTTGTCACCTCTATCTCCACATTCGAATATCATTCCTTAAAAAAGTTACCCAAGCTCCTCTCTGTCATTTAATTTTCAACCTTTGCATGTATCAGTCAGCTGTCACCTTTGAAAAAGTTAACATTGTGACAAACAACTTGCTGTCCAAATATTTTTTTACAACTGTCATATTTTTAAGAGGGAAGTTTGTGGTTATAAAGGGAAATTGCCATGAAGAGGAAAGCATAAAAATAAGGCTATGTGTTTGGATAAGAGCCTATGGAGTTTTAATTGATCATGGACAACCTCAGCTTCACACAAGCTTTCATCCAGACAGGTTACATGGATTTCTACCAAGAGCTATAAAGGGGATTTTAGTTTTTCTTGGACTGTTTGAGCTGTTGGTTTCAAAAGGAATTTGCAGGAAAATGAAGATTAGTTTCAAAAATATGAAGGAGGTTTTTTCTAAGAACATAACAAGGAAAAAAATCCTCTTTCAATTTCTCCTAGGTGCTACCAATTTGGAGATTCAAAGTTTTCTTTGGGAGCTATTTTCAGATTTATGAATTTTTCCTATTTTATACATGATGTTAAAATGCAAATTCCAGAAAACTGAAGCTGGTTTTCAAAAAAATGAGAGAGGTTTTCCTTAAAAAAATTATTATCTACACAAAAATCCTCCATTTTTGTAACAACTATCAGGGATCAAGAGATAGGAGCTCAGGAGTGCAGCCTTCTTTTTCAGGAAAAACAGAGTTATTTTTATTGGTTGATGAAGTGGCTGAAGGTGAAAAGGTTGTTTCTTGACGAGGGTAAGAGGTATTTTAAACCAAATTTTTCTTATTAGGATTCATATTATCATATCACATAGCAATGGACCTTTTCTAGGCCAAAAATTCAAATTCTGTGAAGTCTATGGATAGTTAAGAAATTCCACAGCGTGTCCCAGGCTTGAAGCCCAGTTTTTGCTGCGAAACTTTTGAAGTTTTGTTTTGGCTTTAATAAGAGACCTAAACTGGTAGAAATGAAGAGTTTTAAAGGTTGTGTTTAAATTTTTTTGATCACATAACATCCTCCAATGGTCAAAAATAGCAGAGGATTATCAAAAATGACATTTTCTTTGTCTTTGCTACTAAACTAGCTATGAAAGTAGCTTAAAACAGAGTTTTGACAACAAGGTTAATTTTGGGAAGTAAAAGAAAGGTAAGCAGATACTTAAAGCTGTTCACCATTAGAATTAAAAAGAGTATCAAAGAATTGAAAAAGTCACAAAAAATACTACAACAACAATGAAACAGGGCAGTAAGTGATAAATCCTAAATCAATTTTGGCATTAAGAAAAATATCACTTTTGAGGAAAAACATTTCAAAGTTAAGTTTTTTTGCTTGATTTAGGTCTATATTAATCCTTGAAGAAGTTAAAATATCCTTAAAACTATAAATTTTGGAAAAATTGTGTTGGAGGAGGCATACACAATAGTTTTGTAGCGCGTTACGAAACTGCTGAAGGTGAACTTTTGGGATTTTACATATGTGTTTTGAAGGTAAAATATGTTGGGTTTCAAATTTTGATGCTACTTATGAAAAGGTAATTATCATAGATGAAGACTCAAATTTAAAAGCAGAAGAAATAAGGGTTAAAAGGGATGTTTCATAGTGAAACAAATTCTGCGCTACAAAAACAGCTGTTATTTTCGTAGCGCAGTTATAACTCATTTCCTTTTACACTTTTTCGAGGGTTTATTTTTGTACATGTGAAAGATTGATGTTTCAATGGGATGTTAGCACATGTCACTTTTATGAAACAATCATCATTGCTAGCCAAGCTGTTCGAAGATAAGCTTGAAGGATTAAGGGCTAAAAATCAGGAACTCTGTCTCCTGGTTCTTAGGTCAGTTAAGTCATGAATCAGCAGGGTTTATAACAAGGCTAGAGGCATCAAGAAGGTAAAAAAATGTTTAAATATGTTCCTCACCAAGGTCTCAAAGAGTATCAGATTATGACAAAGAGTATCAGATTTTCCAAGTGGAGACTTTCAGTTAAAAGAAGAGTTTGAAGATACTAGTTCACATGTGCCATGTCATCAAACTGATATCTCCTTAATTATAGGTATAATAACTTCACAAAGGCAATAAAATTATTAATTTTTTTTTTATGGTCAGTATGCCTAAAAGAAATTATTCCTTTCGAGGAATATTGGGATAATATTTAGTTTAAATGTAATAAATAGGAGTTTGAGTCATGGTAGGACTCTAACTCCTAATTCGAAAGGTGTCATTATTAGTTTTATGAATCTAGTTAGTAGTTAGATTTAAGTGTCAGTTGAAAGTTAAATGGTGTAGCCACTTGGCAGACTTGATGTAAAGGCAAGGTGCCTATAAGTAGAAGAAACTTCAATGTATTAGAGGTTGGAAAATGTTATTAGAACAGAGTACTTTGTAAATTCTTTGGATGCACTGATATATACAAAAGCAGTTTAACTTTTCTAAGGTTGAGATTCTTAATGTACTTCAATGAGCTTTATCTTTTATCATATGTTTTACTTCCATATTTTTAATTCTTATTACTCAGAATTCATGGGAACATGCTCTGACTTCCTTTGAGTGTTAAATTATGGTGAATTGAGTTCTTAGGTCCTATCCGTGGATGGTTTATTTCAATGTTTAATACTCATTACTCAGAATTCATGGTCTATGCTCTGACTTCCTTTGAACCTTAAGATATTGAGACTTTCCTGAATTTGTCACTCTTTCATTGAAGTATATACAAGCTTCAGTTTTATAAGAAGAGCTATTTTGTTATATTTATCCCTGTCACTGACTCCATAGCCCAATGGTAGCTAGTCTCCATATTTCAACCAACAAACCTACAAAATCATAAAGCATAGAGTTAGTCATCTATTTACATCTTTATTCAAAATAATTAACCCTTGAGAGAGCCCTCTCAGGCTAAGGAAGCTAAGCCTCAGCTAAAATATTGGTTTGAAACAGTTACACTGAGGTAGTTTGATCAGCAACCTATCTGGTCCTATTTTGGTGATAACATTTTGCTACGTCTACGGGGAGCCTGAAGATTCTTAATTCCCGCAAACAAGAAGATGAACTTCTGAAGGTAGTAGGAGCTCAGAATATGTTCGAGGCTACAGAACTACCTTGGCGACTCCATTTTTGAAGAATTAAAAATTCATAGATTCATGGTGATGCCACTGGAGTTATGAAGAACTCAGATGCTGCCATTCTTATTTCAATGTATGCATGCAGCAATTTTTCATGAATTCACGGTTTCCCAAATCATTTTACCAAGGATACATATTTTTTAAGGAATGGTCCAAAATTCAATGGAGAATATTTGAGTTTAAATTTGAAGCATATATCACATTTCGGTGATTTTACCGAGCTTCTTAGAGTCAAACATGAAGATGTTTGCATTATGTTGTTCTATGATTCATTTCAAGGGAAACGTAAACAATGGATTGAAAGTTTTCCTGTCAGATCTATTAAGTCATTTGAAGACTTTTGGCTTATGTTTTTGGAGAAATGGATATACAGAACAGAATTGGTGGAAAAATCTCCTTCAATTCAAGGTTTCAAACAATGGAATTATGGTCATATTAATGAAGAAATAGATGAAAATTTTTCTTTGTCCTTGTCTTCTTATCTAAAATCATTTGAGTGCAAGACAAAAGATAAGATTAAATTTTTGAATGAAGTTGCTAAGAACATTGAGAAAGACATTGAAGGTTTGCAAGGTCAAATTCAATCATATGGTCTTCATGATCATGATCATTCTTTTCAAAAGCTTTCTATGGTAGAACACAAAGAGAGGGTGTTGCTTCCTTTCTCTTTTGAGATTGAGGAAGAATACATTGTTTTTGAAGATTAGTTTGAACAACCAGAATATTATGAGAATCATCAAAATAATCATGTCTTCTTTGACCCTATAGCTGACTACATGGAAAAGATTAACTGTTCATATTTCCAGTTATATTTTCATCTTCAAGATCAGTTACATATCATGTTGCCACGGTTGTTTCAGTATCATGTTTATTTTTGGTTCAAGCACAGTCAAGAGATTCAAGTGTGAGATCATATCAATGACTGGCTTCATTGGAAGTTTCTTGTTCCTTGATTTACAAATGGAGATTGTAGCTGATAGGGTAGGTAGGGGTGTGTGAATAAGCTCAAGGTTGACTAAGCATCTTTTCAGTAGGTACAACTTTGTTTCTTTTGCAGTGATCATCAAGCTTGAGCAAGAGGTGAAGGCCATTAGAGCTTGAGGAGGAGATTGGAAAAATTTCAGAGTTTTATTCTAAAGGATGGATAGCAGCACTGGAGCTACTAGTTCTTAGTGTAATATCCCAAGTGGAGCCATTTTTATCACCCAAAAATTTTCAAAATTTTACTTGAAATGTGTCAAGTTGGTCTTTAGGTTAGTTAAGTTGCACAAAATCATGAAATGATAAATTTTATGATGAAAATAGGTTATAAGTTTTGTCTTAGGATTGATAGAGATGATCTCAAGTCACATCAAAGAAATAGGTTTTGAGTAGATACTTTGAATTGAACTTAAATCTCAAATTCAACCATCTGTCAAGTTTTATCTGAGTCCGCAGCAAATTTAGTACAAAATTAACAGAATTTGTTGTGGAAACACCTACTAGTTCCATAGAAAAAATGACACTTTTTCAAACTAAATGTGCTACTAAAGACGGGTCATAAAAAAGAAGGCTATGTGTTTGATAGGAGCTTATGGAGTTTAACTGATCATTCAAGACCAGATACTACCAAGCTTTCATCCAGATATGTTACATGATCTCTATGCGAAGAGCTACAAGGATTTTAGTTTTTGGATTGTTTGAGCTATTGGTTTCAAAAGGGAATTTGTAGGAAAATGAAGATGATTTTAAAAAAATCGGAAGGAGTGTTGCTCTACCAATAAAACAAGGAACAAAAACCCTTCTTTCTAATTTTCTCCTGTGTGCTACCAATTTGGATATTCTAAGTTTTCGTTGGGACCTATTTTCAGATTTCTTAATTTTTCTTGTTTTATACATGATGTTAAAATGCAGATTCCAGACAAATGAAGCTGGTTTTCAAAAAAATGAGAGAGGTTTTTCTTATAAAAATTATTATCTACAAAATAATCCTCCATTTTTGTAACAAATATCAGGGATCAAGAGATAGGATCTCAGGAGTGCATCCTTCTCTTTCAAGAAAAACAAAGTTATTTTTATTGGTTGATGAAGTGGCTAAAGGTGAAAAGGTTGTTTCTTCAGGAGGGTAAGACATATTTTTAACCAAATTTTCCTTATCAAGATTCATATTATCATCTCACATATCAATGGACCTTTTCTAGGCCAAAAATTCAAATTTTGGGAAGTCTATGGATAGTTAGGCAATTCCACAGTGTGTCCCAAGGTTGAAGCCCAGTTTTTGCTGCGAAATTTTTTGAAGATTTCTTTTTGGATTTTAAAGACCTAAAAAGATAGGAATGAAGAGTTTTAAATTTTTTTTAAAATTTTTTTTATCACCTAAAACCCTCCAATGGTAAAAAATGGCAGAGGATTAACACAAATGACCTTTTCTTTATTTTTGCTACTAAACTAGCTATGAAAGTAGCTTAAAACATAGTTTTGACAACGAGGTTAATTTTGGGAAGTAAAAGAAAGGTAAGCATATAATTAAAGCTGTTCACCATTAGAATGACAAATAGTATCAGGGAATCGGCAAAGTCACAAAAAAGACTACAACAACAATGAAACAGGGCAGTAAGTGATAAATCCTAAATCAGTTTTGGCATTAAGAAAAAGATCACTTTTTGAGGAAAAACATTTCAAAGTTAAGTTTTTTTGCTTGATTGAGGTCTATATTAATCCTTGAAGAAGTTAAAATATCCTTAAAACTGTAAATTTTGGAAAAACTGTGTTGGAGGAGGCATACACAGTAGTTTCGTACCATGCTACGAAACTGTTGAAGCTGAACTTTTGGCATTTTACATATGTGTTTTGAAGGTAAAAACTGTAGGGTTTCAAATTTTGATGCTACTTATGAAAATTTAATTATCATAGATGAAGACTCAAATTGAAAATCAAAAGAAAGAAGGGTTAAAAGGGATGTTTTACAGTGGAACAAATTCTGCGCTACGAAAACAACTGTTATTTTCGTAGCGGAGTCATAACTCATTTCCTTTTACACTTTTTCAAAGGTTTCCTTTTATACAGCTGGAAGATTGAATTTTCAATGGGATGTTAGCACATGTCCCTTTTATGAAACAGTCATCATTGCTAGCCAAGTTGTTCAAAGATAAGCTTGAAATATTAAGGGCTAAAAATTAGGAACTTTGTCTCCTGGTTTTTAGGACAGTTAAATCATGAATCGGCAGGGTTTATAACAAGGCTAGGGGCATCAAGAAGGTAAAAACATGTTTAAATTTGTTCCTTAATAGGGTTTCAAAGAGTATCAGATTATGACAAAGAGTATCAGATTTTCCAAGTGGAGACTTTGAGTTAAAGGAAGAGTTTGAAGACACTAGTTCACATGTGCCATGTCATCAAACTGATATCTCCTTAATGATAGGTAGAATAACTTCATGAAGGCAATCCAATTATTAATGTTTTGTTGATGGTCAGTATGGCTCAAAGAAATGATTCCTTTCGACAAAGATTGGATAATATTTAGTTTAAATGTAATAAATATGAGTTTGAGTCATAGTAGGACTCTAACTCCTAATTCGAAAGGTGTCAGCCTTAGTTTTATGAACTAGTTAGTAGTTAGATTTAAGTGTCAGTTGAAAGTTAAATGGTCTATCCACTTGGCAGAATTGATGTAAAGGCAAGGTGCCTATAAGTAGCAGAAACTTCGATGTATTGGAGGTTGGAAAATTTTATAGAAAAAGACTACTTTTGTAAATGATGTGAAGGAGCTAATATATACAGAAGCAGTTTAATTTTTCTGAGGCTGAGATTCTTAGTGTACTTCAGTGAGCTTTATCTTCTATATTTGATTGTTTTACTTCCATAGTGTTAATTCTTATTACTCATAATTCATGGAGGAACATGCTCTGACTTCATTTAAGTGTTTAACTATGGTGAATTGAGTTATTAGTTCCTATCTGTGGATGGTTTTATTCAATTTTTTAATACTTATTACTCAAAATTCAAGGTTAGTCATGCTCTGACTTCCTTTAAGTGTTAATCTTTGATGAATGTCTTTTAAATACTTTCCTTTCAATGCCTTGATGTATCATTACTCATAATTCATGCACACATGATCTGACTTACTTTGAACCTCAAGATATTGAGACTTTGCTGAATGTTTTACTCTTTCATTGAAGTATATACAAGCCTCAGTTTTATAAGAAGAGCTATTTGTTATCTTTATCCCTGTCACTGACTCCATAGCCCAATGGTAGCTATTCTTCATCTTCCAACCTATAAAAATACAAAATCATAAACCATAGAGTTAGCCATCTATCTACATATTTAATCAATATCATTAACCCTTGATAGAGCCCTCTCAGGCGGAGGAGGCTAAGCCTCAGCCAAAAGATTGGTTTGAAATAGTTAATTGATAAACTGACTTAAAACTGCATCGTGTCCTGTATTTTATGACAACATTTTGGTGCGCCCAGAGAGTTCAGGCGATTATCTCACTCCCTGAGATCAAGAAACAGTCCAAACAAGGTAGCAGAGCCAAAATCTATTCGAGGCTGCGTAACTACCTTGATTCTACTGTTGAATAATTCAAAATTCATAGATTCATGATGATTCCACTGAGTTATGGAAGAACTCGTATGCTACCATTCTTATTTCAAGGTGACATGCAAGAATTTTTTCTCAGAATTCACGGTTTACCAAATCATTTTCCCAAGGATACATATTTTTTAAGGAATGGTCCAAAATTCAATGGAGAAGATTTGAGTTTAAATTTGAAGAATATATCAGATTTATGTGATTTTACCGAGCTTCTTAGAGTCAAACATGAAGATTATTTCATTATGTTGTTCTATGATTCATTTAAATGGAAATGTAAAAAGTGGATTGAAAGTTTTCCTGTCAAATCTATTAAGTCATTTGCAGACTTTTGGCTTATGTTTTTGGAGGAATCGATAGACAGAACAGAGTTGGTGGCAAACTCTCCTTCAATTCAAGGTTTCAAATAATGGAATGATGGTCATATTAATGAAGAAATATATGAAAATGTTTCTTTTTCCTTGTCTTCTTATCTAAAATCATTTGAGTGCAGGACATAAGATAAGATTAAATTTTTGGATGAAGTTGCTAAGAACATTGAGAAAGACATTGAAGGCTTACAAGATGAAATTCAATCATATAGTCTTCGTGATCATGATCATTCTTTTCAAAAGCTTTCTATGGAAAAACACAAAGAGAGGGTGTTGCTTCCTTTCTCTTTTGAGATTGAGGAAGAATACACGGTTTTTTAAGATCATTTTGAACAACCAGAATGTTATGAGAATCAACAAACTAATCATGTCTTCTTTGATCCTATAGCTGACTACATGGAAAAGATTTACTGTTCAGATTTCCAGTTATATTTTCATCTTGAAGGTCCATTACATCTCATGTTGCCTTGGTTGTTTCAGTATCATGTTTATTTTTGGTTCAAGCACAGTCAAGCAATTCAAGTGTGAGATCAGATCAATGACTCGATTCATTGGAAGTTTCATGTTCCTTGAGTTACAAATGGATATTTCAGCTGATAGGGTAGGGAGGAGTGTGTGAATAAGCTCAAAGTTGACTAAGCATGTTTTCAGTAGGTACATATTTGTTTCTTCTATAGTGATCATCAAGCTTGAGCCCGAGGAGAAGGCAATTAGAGCTTGAGGAGGAGATCGGAGAAAATTAAGAGTTTTATTCTAAAGGATGGATAGCAGCACTAGAGCTACTGGTTCTTAGTGTAACATAGGGGCACACTATCCCAAGTGGAGCCACTCTTATCACCGAAATTTTTTTAAAATTTTACTTGAAATGTGTCAAGTTGGTCTTTAGGTTAGTTAAGTTGCACAACATCATGAAATGATAAATTTTATGATGAACATAGGTTATACGTTTTGTCTTAGGATTGATAGAAATTATCTCAAGTCACATCAAAGAAATAGGTTTTGAGTAGATACCCTGAATTGAACTTAAATCTCAAATCTAGCCATCTATCAAGATTTATCTGAGTCTGCAGCAAATTTAGTACAAAATTAACAAAATTCGTTGCAGAAACACCTACTAGTTCCATAGCAAAATTGACACTTTTCAAATTAAATGTGCTACGAAAGATGTCCAGTATACAACAGTTTTCTCCATAATGATGAATGGTTAAACTTTTAGAGTTTCAAGGTCATGCTTCTAAATAAATCCCAACTCACTTTTTTCTTTCCACTCCCTCATTTTGTCACCTTTATCTCCACATTCGAATATAATTCTTTAAACAAGTTACCCAAGCTCATCTCTGTCATTTAATTTTCAACCTTTGCATGTATCATTCAGCTGTCACCTTTGAAAAATTAACTTTGTGACAAACAACTTGCTGTCTAAATAGTTTTTTACAGTTGTCATATTTTTAAGAGGGCAGTTTGTGGTTATAAAGGCAAACTGCCATGAAGAGGAAAACATAAAAAGAAGGCTATGTGTTTGGATAGGAGCCTATGGAGTTCTAACTGATAATGAATGACCTCAGCTTCACACAAGCTTTCATCCAGATAGGTTACATGGATTTCTACCAAGAGCTACAAAGGGGATTTTAGTTTTTCTTGGACTGTTTGAGTTGTTGGTTTAAAAAGAAATTTTCAGGAAAATAAAGATGAGTTTCAAAAATCTGAAGGAATTTTTTTCTAAGAACATAACTAGGAATAAAAATGTCTTTCAAATTTCTCTCGGGTGCTACCAATTTGGAGATTCAAAGTTTTCTTTGGGACCTATATTTATATTTCTGAATTTTTCCTGTTTTATACATGATGTTAAAATGCAGGTTCCAGACAACTGAAGTTGGTTTTAAAAAAACATAGAGAGGTTTTTATTATAAAAATTATTATCTACAACAACCTCCTCCATTTTTGTAACAACTATCATGGATCAAGAGATAGGATCTTAGGAATGCAGCCTTCTTTTTCAGGAAAAACAGAGTTATTTTTATTGGTCGATGAAGTGGTTGAAGGTGAAAAGGTTGTTTCTTGAGGAGGGTAAGAGGTATTTTTAACCAAATTTTCCTTATCAAGCTTCATATTATCATCTCACACAGAAATGGACCTTTTCTAGGCCAAAAATTCAAATTCTGTGAAGTCTATGGACAATTAGGCAATTCCGTAGCGTGTCCTAGGCTTGAAGCCCAGTTTTTGCCGCGGAATTTATGAAGATTTATTTTTGGATTTAAGAGAACTAAACTGATAGGAACGAAGAATTTTAAAGGTTGTGTTTAAATTTTTTTGATCACCTAACACCCTCCAATGGTAAAAAAATAGCAGAGGATTATCACAAATGACCTTTTCTTTCTTTTTGCTACTAAACTATCTATGAAAGTAGCTTAAAACAGAGTTTTGACAACAAGGCTAATTTTGGGAAGTAAAATAAAGGTAAGTAGATACTTAAATATGTTCACCATCAGAATGACAAAGAGTATCAGGGAATTGACAAATTCACAAAAAATACTACAGCAACCATGAAATAGGGCAGTAAGTGATAAATCCTAAATCAGTATTGGCATTAAGAAAAAGATCACTTTTTGAGGAAAAAAATTTCAAAGTTAAGTTGTTTTTCTTGATTTAGGTCTATACTAATCCTTGAAGAAGTTCAAATATCCTTAAAACTGTAAATTTTGGAAAAAATGTGTTGGAGGAGGCATACATTGTAGTGTCGTAGTGCACTACGAAACTGCTGAAGGTGAAATTTTGGCATTTTACATATGTGTTTTGAAGGTAAAAAATGTTGGGTTTCAAATTTTGATGCTACTTATGAAAATTTAATTATCATAGATGAAGAATCAAATTGAAAAGCAGAAAAAAGAAGGGTTAAAAGGATGTTTTATAGTGAAACAAATTATGCGCTATGAAAGCAGATGCTATTTTCGTAGCACAGTCATAACCCATTTCCTTTTACACTTTTTCAAGGAATTATTTTTGTACAGGTGGAAGATTGAAGTTTCAATGGGATGTTAGCACATGTCACTTTTATGAAACAGTCATCATTGCTAGCCAAGCTGTTCGAAGATAAGCTTGAAGGATTAAGGGCTAAAAATCAGGAACTCTGTCTCCTGGTTTTACGACAGTTAAGTCATGAATCAACGGGGTTTATAACAAGGCTAGATGCATCAAAAAGGTAAAAACATGTTTAAATTTGTTCCTCACCAGTTTGTCAAATAGTATCATATTATGACAAAGAGTATCATATTTTCCAAGTGGAGACTTTCAGTTAAAAGAAGAGTTTGAAGACACTGGTTCACATGTGCCATGTAATCAAACTGGTATCTCCTTAATGATAGGCAGAATAACTTCATGAAGGCGATCAGATTATTAATGTTTTTTCGATGGTCAGTATGGCTGAAAGAAATGATTCCTTTCAAGGAAGATTGGGATAATCTTTAGTTTAAATGCAATAAATAGGAGTTTGAATCATAGTAGGACTCTAACTCCTAATTCGAAAGGTGTCAGTCTTAGTTTTATGAATCTAGTTAGTAGTTATATTTAAGTGTCAGTTGAAAGTTAAATGTTATAGCCACTTGGCTGACTTGATGTAAAGGAAAGGTGCCTATAAGTAGCAAAAACAACGATGTATTAGAGGTTGGAAAATGTTATCAGAACAGGGTACTTTGTAAATGGTTTCGATGCACTAATATATACAGAAGTAGTTTAACTTTTATAACATTGAGATTCTTAGTGTACTTCAGTGAGCTTTATCTTCTATCATATGTTTTACTTCCATAGTTTTAATTCTTATTACTCAGAATTCATGGGAACATGCTCTGACTTCCTTTAAGTGTTAAATTATGGTGAATTTAGTTCTTAGGTTCTATCTATGGATGGTTTCTTTCAATGTTTAATACTTATTACTCATAATTTATGGTCATTCATGCTATGACTTCCTTTAAGTGTTAAGCTTTGATAAATCTCTGTTAAATAATTTCCTTTCAATATCTTGAGGTATCATTACTCAGAATTCATGCACTCATGCTCTGACTTCCTTTGAACCTTAAGATATTGATACTTTCCTGAATGTTTCACTCTTTCATTAAAGTATATACAAGCCTCAGTTTTATAAGAAGAAATATTTTGTTATCTTTATCCTTGTCACTGACTCCATCGCCCAATGGTATCTAGTATCCATATTTCAACCAAAAAACCTAAAAAATCATAAACCATAGAGTTATCCATCTATTTACATATTTATTCAAAATCATTAACCCTTGAGAGAGCCCTCTCAGGTTGAGGAGGCTATGCCTCAGCTAAAATATTGGTTTGAAACAATTACACTGAGGTAGTCTAATCAACAGCCTATCAGATCCTATTTTGGTGATAACAGACCCATTAACAAAACAATGGTTATTTATCTAGATGAAATTACAGTCTTTTCTAGACAAGCAAACAATCATGCGAATGACCTAAAGCAAGTCTTTGAGCGATGCAAAAATTATGGAATTTCGTTAAACCCAAAGAAGTCATATTTTTCTTTAGATGAAGGAAAATTTTTAGGATTCATTATGTCTAAGAGAGGTATCTATATTTATCCCAAAATAATCATAGAGATTAAAATAATTCCTTTCCCTCATAACAAGAAAACTATACAGTAGTTTCTTGGACAAATAAATTTTGTCAAAAAATTTGTCCCTAACTTTTCACAAATAGTTTAACCTTTGCAAACCATAATTAAGAAAAATTCAGTCTTTAAGTGGGGAAATAATGAAAGAGAAGCATTTTATTTAATCAAACAGTCTATTATCAAAGCTTCATTTTTAACTACCCCCAATTTTCATAATTCTCTTACTTTATACACCTTCTCATCAGATACATTTTATGTTTATTTTTCTGACACAACTTAATAACCAAAAAATTGAAGCACCATAATAATTTTTTAGTTCCAATTTTCAAGGTGCAGAACTAAATTATTCATCTGTTGAGAAACAATAATATGTTGTCTTTAAAGCTATAAAGATTTATCCTCAAAACTCACACCAAAATAATAGTTTCGTTCTCTGCAGTGAGACAACTATTGATGCAAAGAGAATTAGGAGAGAAAATAGCTAACTGGGTTACTGCTTTACAAGAATATGGTGTAGAAATTAGACCTTCTAGAATTTTTAGAGGTCAAAGATTTTTCAGAATGCTAATAGGAGCATCCCATTTATCATCAGAGGAATATTAAGGTAATAATGTGCAAATATTAGAGGTAAGCCTCGATGATGTGAAATCTCAATACGTTGATCTCAAGTTTTATTTGAAAAATGGATATGCCCCAACTCAACTCAGTTATAAAAAAACACGTGCTTTGAGATTAAAGACCAAGAAATATGAAATAATCACTGATGTATTGTTTAGAAGAAACTTTGATTCTATGTTATTAAGATGCTTAGATAAAACTGAAGCAGAGAAAGTTTTACAGGAACTCCATGATGGACCAGTTGGAGGACATTTTGGAGGAAATAAAAAATCACATAAAATCCTGCATGCAGGTTACTATTGGCCTACACTTTTCAAATATGCTCATGAATATGAAAGAAAATGAAAATTTTTTCAAAGTGCATATGGAAGACAAAGGAAACCAAATTTCACATTACAACCAGTTAATATCGAACAACCATTTGAGCAATGGGGATTAGATATAATCGGTGAGATCGTTCCTAACTCTTCCAAACAAAATCAATATATTCTCATTGCTATAGATTATTTTACTAAATGGGTGGAAGAAATTCCACTAAAGGTAGCCAAATCTGAGAATATTATTGAGTTCATTGATCAATTTATCATAACTAGGTTTGGTTTACCTACTGCTTTAATGTCTGATAATGCATCTTATTTCTCATGAGCTGCTATGATAGAATTTGCAATCAAAATAGGTTTTAAACTTAAGTATTCTACTAATTATTATCCGCGAGGAAATGGTTTAGCATAATCCAGAAATAAAAACCTTATTAGAATCATCAAACAAAATGTTGACCAAAACCAACGAAATTGGCACAAGTAACTAACATTCGCTCTTTGGGCAGACCGAATAACTCAAAAGGCCTACATTGGCACTTCTCCATTCAATCTTGTTTATGGAAAAGAAGTTGTTCTTCCTACCAATGTAGTTATTCCTTCTCTTGCCTTAGTTCAATTCATTGATGAATCCCCTTCTTCTTCCTTGCAAGTAAGACAATTTCAAATTCTTAAGCTTGAAGAAGAAAGAGAAGAAGCTAAAGTTACTCATGCACATCATCAGTAAATAGTAAAAGCTTCATTTGATTTAACGTCTGTCACTCTAAAAAACTTTCAAATTTGTGATCTGGTATTGAAATGGGACAAAGAACACGAGGAAAAAGGTAAACACCAAATTTCAAAGCCTGTAGCTAGGTCCATTTTAAATCATTGAAGAAATAGGCTCATCAACATTTTTATTGCAATATCTATCAGGAAAAGGAGATTCTAATTTTCATAGGAGGTAACCCCTTTTATTCTGTGTATATTATGGTCTTTTCTTTTGCTAAGGAAAATAAAATTTGCATAGTATTGATTTTTGGATTTTCAAGTAAACATGTCAAAAAATATTTTTGATTTATCTGTTATAGAAATAAAAATTGTTAAGGAAACAATCGAAAGATTCGAATATGAAATAGATTTTGTTTTACTAAAATATGCAATTTCACTGAAGTTATTTATTCTCTGATGAAATCTCATCTTTATAAAGCATGGTTACTCTGTTATTAGTCAAGAAAATAATCTTTAACATGGTAAAGACTACTTTACAGATAAGCAATCTTAAAACTCTAAAATTATCATCTAGAATCCTTAAAAGGACCAATGGTTCACCCCATCTGGGAAAAACTTATCAATTTTTTGATAAAATTAAAAAATTATGCTAAAAGGCTTAAAAGATAATAAGTCTCATCAAGATCTTGTTTACCATGTTCATAGGGAAATAGTTGAACTGACATTAATAATACTACCCACCAAAACAGGGTAATGACTTGATATTATATCAAGAGGACAAGAAGTCTCATCAAGATCTAGATTGATCATTTTAATTAAAACCAGTGAATGGCATTGTCAATATTTGGTTACCAAACCAAGACAATGGATTTTAAGTAAATAAAAATAAAATATAAATATCTACAGAAAAGAAACACAAGTTCCAAAAGAGATGAAGTATATAAAGTTGAAATTTATTTCTAAAAATAGTAAGAAAGACTGGATGGGACAATGAATCGTTGCTAGATAAAAAGTAACCCTACCAAAAGCCTAAATTGGCTATTGGATCAGAGGCTCTACTTGTGATAAAAGAGTATGTATTTATAAAGCTAATCTGAAAGAGCCACCTGCTTCATCTTTTTAAACTTACTGAAGACTGATATAGATACCCATACTTTTATTTTTCAAGAGGAATTCCTATGAATTATAATTAAGAGAGGTTTTATTGCTTAGTGAGATGTTATTTATTGAAATTCGTTCTTGCAAGTACTATTATTTCAAAAAAGTTTTTTTTAGAAATTTCAAAAAACTAATCAGAGATAGCTAGTTCTCCAAAGTGAATCACCAATTGCTGTACTATACAACACCCTAAAATAAATAGAAATTTTATAAGCTTGATTTTATCTTAGCCTAAGTCTAAAACTTTAGGAAATAAAGTTTTTTCCCCTTTTCGCTTTGATCTCTTAGTGCTCATCGCAAATCGCATAACTTACAAGGAAAAAAATTTAAAAAATATATAAGTTTTGTGAACTACAATATGTGCTACAACCTTTTCAAGTCATATAAAACTCCAATTACAAATGCATTAAACATCGCTTTAAAAATAAATCGCCTCGCACCTTTTAAAAACAATCAACTTATTGTCATTATGTAAAGGTTGCAATAAGTCAGACCCGACGAATTAATAAAAGAAACAAAATTAGAACTTGAAAGATGTGATAAAGAGAATCAACATGATTCCTTAGCGCACTTCACATTTTGCAATGAATAACAAAATGTAAGTTTTATTACTGTATGGAAATTGCGATCTGCGATTTGCGCAGATCACATTTCGTGAAATCATTGGTGACAGAAAACATAACTAATAGTAATGGTTTAGAGTTGTGATATGCTATATTGATAGTTATTTCTCAAGTGCGTGAAATGATTCATATCTAATTAACCAGATATAAGATCTAACGCCTTAAATTGATCGAATATACATATTATGTAAAGGTGTGTAAGAGATTTGATAAGAAGAATTATGAGTGATTAAAGACATTTAATGGGAGTAAGGTTTGACAGGTTGATATCTACTTCGAGCATGTTTTGAATGATTGAGCACCATATTTTTTATTATATTGTTTTAAGTCTATCCTTCTCTCCATTCATCTGAGATCTAAGTTTTCTCTGTTCACTTGAATTCAAGAAACTGCGAAACGGAGTAAGGATAACTAGAATGAACAAGAAAGGCAAGGAAATTTCCCAAACATCATCTATTGAAGACTCAAACATGTATCCATTATTCTCAGATACAACCTGCAATAGGGATTGCGGTAGTTCCTCATGAGAGGCAATGTACCAACTCTTCGAGGATGAACAACCAAGGATAATAACCAAAATTTCTACAACAAAAGCATCAGTTTCCTTAGACCCATATTTTTTTGACGTTGCAAGCTCATTCCTTCACAAGTAGCAATGAGGCCAAAGATTCTCCCCTATACAGATATGGTTAAGTGGGTAATTGACCACCTTAACATAGTAGATAGGACTTTTAAGAATTCAAAGTTGGAGAATATCGGTTCACTCACGGCAGGATATTTGAGGACAATGTATCACTTACCCATCCCACAACAGAACTATGACAAAGCTTTTGTCAAAAGATATACAAATAAACATACAGACCCGATGAAAGTTATAAAGTTATGGAAGGATGACCAAGGAAAGTTGAAACGATACAAACTCGATATGTACCCGATAACACAATTACCTTCCCCTTATTGTTATGCTGTTGGAATGATGTGTAGATTGTTTGCGAAGCCATATACTACTAGTTTTTCTGTAGACTAGGTCCTATCAATTGACGCAATCATCAATTCTTCAATTATGAATTGGGAAAATATCATGTCCGATCATTTGGCCAGAAATATCATGGAGTATAGAAGTAAAAGAAGTGTTTCCTCTAGGGAAATACCCCCTTTTACATGAGTGCCTATGTTATTGACACAATTTTCTTTTGTTCAATTTTTCCTACGATGGGATGGAAATGGACAACCCAAGACCCCACTCCAATCCATATTTACCACAGAGCCCTTTGGGTGTCATATTTTCATTTACATGTTTACAAAATTTACAATGGAGTCATGCTACCTATGCATCAGATTATATTTAATAAGAAAGCCAATAGGATTTCCAAAGAGGATAATATGGACATTTTTCTCATTTACAGATGGTTTGTCGATGAAAATTCACCTATGCCAGAGTTTTCGGGAGTTATGCTTCTTCCCATGTCTTGCCTTATTATGTTCCTGCTACTTGCTATAGAAATTTCTTACCAACTTGTAGTAAGTGGTATTTCTAAGAAACTCAAAGATGACAAGAAGACCATTTGGCCTAATTTCCCTCTGCAATGCGGTACTTTTTCACTTTTTGATATTGGTCATACATTCAAGGAAGTTTCCAATATTAATTTATTAAATTTGGTTGTAATGCCAAAGCGACCATATGACCCCAATGATGTGATTAAGAATTTCACCACAGAGTTGAAATTGAAACATTTCCTATAAGAGATATATATGTTTGATGATTTCTTTCAAGGCATTGGGAAGTTCCCAGATGCACTAAAAAAATCATCCAGTCAGCTTAGTCAAAATTACTTTGAAGCCTTCCAAACATACAGAAATAAGAGACAGGAAATAATTCCTTTAGATTTATTGTTTATTGAAGATGTCCACAAACCGAATCCAAGTATTAGCTTGGATAGTGAAGAAAAATACATGTCTGAAGATGAATCCCAAGATAAATCTAATCATGAGTCAAGGCAATCAAAACATAAATCTCAGAATTCAGATCACTCTGATAATGAATCTGAAAACAGAAATGAGAGCCCAGAAAAGTTAATTGATAAAGTAATCAAAGAGATTTAAATCCAAGATAAAGGAAGAATTGATGGAACTGGATCATCTTCTTAAGAAATTCAACATATCCAAAATACACCTGATCAGGCAGAGAAGTTTCAGCCAAAATATTTAAAGAATGAATGGGAAAAATTTTCTAAGGCACTGCAAATGGCACAAACAAATCCCAATATTGATCAATCTACCAGTTTTCAAATGCCAGAGCATTCTCAGAAATTAGTGGAAACTGTAATTCCGCTACAATAGGTACCTGAAACTCATGATCAAGAGATCATTCCGACGTACCTTACAGAGCATATAGTTTTAAAGATTGAAGAAATTCCCTCACTGGATGTCTTCTACAGTCCTAGTCATAAGGATGTAGTTAAGAGAAGAAAAAGGAGGAGAAGGGATGATACAGTTTCAAATGCTACAAATGAATATGTTGACATTCTATGGAAGGATCCTCTAGCTGATCCTACTGAGTACTTAACCAAGCTATCACAGTTTGTAGGGGCATATGCTACTACCACTATTAAAAAGGCTACTGAAGTTCAACTGTTACTGAAGCAAAGAGAAGACAAAGTACAAGAGTTAGAGAAACTGTTAGAGCAAGAAAATTTTACCTCTAGGAGGTAGATGGAATTGAAAATGTCTCAATTTCAAAAGGATTTTGAAAGATTAACTTTGCAGCATTAGGTGAAACTTACAGAAAAGGAAACACAACTCTAAGAAAAAATGAACAAATTAAAAATCCAACCTTAGGTAGAGAAATTCATAAGAGAAGCATTGGAAATGAATGCAAAGATAGAACATCAACAAGGAGTATTTTTCCAGCAAGCTTCAATCGCCAACTCCTACTATGATTCAAGTAAAATCCTGATCCAACAAGTGGCTAACAAGAGACTTGAATGTCATAAAATTAAAAAGAATATTAATGAGTTCATTCATTGGAAAAAATCTGACTTAGGAAAGGAAGTTGATCTATCTCAGGTAGATAATTTTCACAAGGAAATTTTATTTAAGGATTGGGAAGCACAACTAAGACAAGCAGACAAAGTAGCGACAAAGGCATCAAGGTTAACAAAGGAAATTACTGAATCTGTTTACGGACAAATTTTGAAAGTTGAGCTTATCAAAGAGTCCACAACTGGGGTGCTCTCAAAAATTAAGTCATTAGAAGCACAATGGAAACAAAGGGAAAATATGCAAGAAGAAATGATTAAAAAAGTAAATAAGTTTGGTCAAGAAAATTATTGGAATTTTCTGATCAAACCTTATCATCAGTGCATCACTCTTCGGTCATTAATTGATTCAAAAAAGTAGTCACAACCAACACTTTTAAATTCAGTATTCAAGGGCTAGATCAGATCAGGAATGTCGCAGCCACCTTAGCTTAAACCTATACTAGATATTTTTCAACTTCGAGATAAAATCCACAAGGAGGATCAACACTCATAGTTATATTGTTACTTTATTTTCCTAGATTGTAGTTGAAGTTTACTCTTCACGAGGATGGTTTTTTGAAACCTATTTTACTTTAATATAATAATATATTTTTAAATATATTGTAGTTCAGTATTTAAACCCTTCTCATGCATTTAGAGAAGGGTCCATAAAATTTTCAAAAACATTTGCAAAGAATGCACTTCTCTAAGTTTGTAAATGCTTTGCTGGATTAATGGAACAAAGTATGTTATCTTTTGACATTTGAAGTTGTTTAACTGGTGTTGCACTATTGTACTATTTAAATTTCTTGAAAGTGAAGAGGAGAAGAAAAATACTATCAGTTTATCTGACTAGGACTTCGTACATATGGTAATTCTATTCATTTATATTAAGTTTTTCTTTCTAGATTGACAATTATCTTTTTACTTGCATTATATATTTGAACTGTTATCTTAAATGAATGTTAAATGCACTTCTATACTAATATTTGTCTATGATTTCTTATCTAATATAAATTTACACATATGAATGTGATATAAATTACATAATTCTTTTTATCAAACTATTTTGTTAAAAGAATCATCTTTATGTAATTTTGATCTCTTTCAACTGTTAAATAATATTCATTACTAATAGTTGGAAGATATCTTTTTAGATCGCATAAAGGAAGAAACACCCCGGGTATATAGTAGAATAGATAGTTTTAGATAAATGGATTTGATAGATTAAAATAATTTCCCATTGCATGTTATATAAACAAAACACACCCCAAAATCATCCTTACTGGGAAACTGGTCCCTTCATCCCTAGTGGGAGCCACCATACCAAACAGAAAAGGGCTTGCTTTAAGGTCTGGACTAGGTGGTTTTCCCCCATGTTGTAGCAATGGAATTCCAAGGCCTCAATAGGATACAATAAAATAGGAAAAGAAAAAATATAATACAAAACTTTGGATACAACAAAATAGGCAAGGAATTTTGGATATGTTAAATGGGGCAATGGCAACATATTGGTTAAAAATTTGGATAAAATATAAGCTTCTCAACATTCCTATATTGGGATAAGGGAAGCCTTCAATAAAAGGTTCATCAGAAAACATTCGTTAAGATTTCTATGAATGAGAATTGTCATTATAAAATTTTGGTTAAATGGTGAGACAATGAAAAAAAATTAATCAACACATCAAATAATTGGCGTCAATAATCTATTGATCGCTATAGTCTTGCTAAAGAGAGGGACTAATAAGGACCTTCCAAACTGTTGAGATTCAACAAGATGATGAGCTTAGTGAAAAGAGTCGCCATCACTAAGTGGGCTCGTAGGCTATTTTTGGCGCAAGTCTATTTTTAGACATGGTGATCATATTTCAGAAGTTGCAGGATGCTATTTGTGGATGGTTGATCAAGTTGGAAAAATAGATGAAATTCTATTTTTAGAATATTGGGCGAAGTCTATTTATAGATCTTCAATCTAAAAATAGATGCATGTCGATTATTATAAGCTCTTAACAATAATTAGACTCTAAACAACAACTTATTCTCTTGGAGCACTTCAGTTCAGTGCACAGATGTGGAATATCAGCTGAAAAAAGGAATTACACTATTCCTAAGGGTTTACTGGAGCTAATGCATGGAGGAATCAGTTAGAACTCAAGTGGTAGAGTTATGACACAGTTGGAAGAAGTAGTTATGGAGTTGTATTCAGTTTAACTCAGTTAGACTCAGTTGAGCTAGTTGTATATAGTCTAACTGATTGATACACTAGTGAGAGTGGAGTGAATTAATTAGTTAATTCACAAATAATAACTCATTAATCAACTGAACAATACAGCAGTTAACTACAGTGCATGACAGTTTCAGTGGAGACCAGTGGAGAGATAGGTGAAAGGGCAAGATAGACTATCTGTTGTGACTATAGTGATGCATTGATTGCATCACACACTCAGTGGAGATGCCAATGAGGATTGCGCAGTCAAGTATGGAGTAATTAGAATTCATTCAGAGCTATTCTTTAGCAGATATTGCGCATTGGAGACAGGCTAGAAGGTGGCAAAGATCGGTGCATGAATTTGCAAGATTAGGCCTGATTAGTGTATGACGATTGTACTGTACTGAGGGCTTATGATAAGCTTTGTATGCTTGTATGAGATTGTCATATGATCTCCATGTTACATAATATATAGTTTGGGTTTTCAGCTTCAGGCTTTCCCGGTTAAAAACTGTGTTATGTGCGATTGATAATTTTTGTTTATGCTTCACATGTGTGTGCAATTAATTTTTCCGCAAAAGATTAACAAGTGGAATAGATTCATTATCTTGCATAAAGTTAAATAGTGTGAGATCAAGTGGATCTTGGACATATGCATGCTTAGTGCATACAATTTCTACATGGTATCAGAGCATTGTTGATTGAAGATTGCAATTGTGAAGTGAGTTTGTGCTGGTGGACAATTCGAATTTGCTACAGAAGATTCTTGGTGCAGAAATCGAGTATACATTGAAATGTCTTTCAACGAGTTGAGATTGGAGTATGCCCTTGATGGGAGCTCGAATTACATAGCTTGGAAGGACAGGATGGAGGCGGTGTTGGAGGATAATGGGCTGAAGGAGTTCAGCGATAGCGATGTTCCTAAGCCGGGATCTAGCGATGCTACATTACTTGATGCATGGCAAAAGAAGACTGCAAAGATGAGGAGGATTCTGTTGGAAGGTGTGAAGGACCATATTGTGTCCAGCCTTCACGGGAAAGCCACTCCATTCTTAATGTGGAAGGCTTTGACAGACTTGTTCCAAAGCAGAAGTGACTAGAGGAAGTTGGCGCTTAAAGACAAGCTCAGAAAAATAAAAATGGAGAAAGGCGACAATATTCCAAAATACCTCACGAAGTTTTTCCACTACAAGGATGAAATGGGAAGTGTGGGGGTTATTTTTTATGAAGAAGACTTGGTGAGCTTGGCTCTCCTTGGGATTTCGAAGAGTTGGCATAGCTACGAAGACTCTGTCAATGGACGAGAGAAACTGCCAGGATGGGAGTGACTTTGGTCGGATCTTGTGCAAGAGGAGATAAGGTGAGGTACTAGGGATGGATCTTCATCGAAGAATGAAGATGAAGAGAATTGTGCTTTAGCTACCAAAGCAATGAAATGGAAGGGGAAGAAAAATCCTTAAAAATCCGGTGCTAAAGGCAAGAAGCAGGATTTGTCCAAAATGAAGTGTTTTCACTGTCACGAACATGGACATTTCACCACTAACTATCCATAGAAGAAGAAGAATAAGCAGGATGCTGGATCTACAGCTGGAGAGGCCTTAGCCTCGCAATTTGAGTTGTATTTCTCCTTGATCACATACTTGGTTTCAAGTTGCATGGGAATGGTGTGGTATCTTGATAGTGGTGCGTCTTTCCATATGACGGAAACAAAGAGTTGTTTAGTGACTTGGAGGAGAAGGACCTCCAGATGCATATAGAGATGGGCGATGATGGTTGGTACAAAGGTGACTAGCATTGGGCTTATTACCTTTGAGAGGGAGTCCGGTAATCCATTCTTCTTGAAGAATGTTATGCATGTTCCAGGTCTGAAGAAGAACTTGGTCTCGGTCACAATGCTAGAAGACAGAGGTTATGATGTTGTTTTCAATGAGGGAAAAGCTTCCTTTGACATAAAACAACGGTTCAAAGCAAGAAGATAGGGGTTCGAATTAAGAATCTCTACAAGCTGGAGGTAGATGGCTGCACTGCAATGGTGGGAAAAGTAGAAGAAGTGGTGAGTCGGGATGAGGGTGAATTATGGCACAGGAGATTGGGTCATCTTCACCATGGTGCTTTGAAGATTTTGCAGAAAATTTCTACTAGACTTCCCAAGGGTACTCTTGCACAGTCAGATCAGTGCAAAGGATGTACAATTGGTAAGTTTGTGAAGACCACCTTTCATGAGAAGGAGAACCATGCTTCGGCGATCCTGGAGAGAATTCACAGACGTGTGTGGACCATTCTAGGTTGCTTCAAAAGCAAAACATAGGTATTATGTGATATTTGTTGATGATTATTCTCGTAGATGCTGGATCTTCTTCATGTAGAAGAAGAGTGAAACGTTCTCAAAGTTCTGTGAGTTCAAGGCATTGGTGGAGAAGGAGTCGGGGAAGCAGGTGAAAGCTCTACTAAGGATAATATGGTGAATACATCCTGGCTAATTCAAAGACTTTTGTAGCAAAGATAGAATTCAAGAGAACTCGTAGGGCGCCTCAACCTGCCAGCAGAATGGGGTGGAGAGAAATAACAAATGATCGTGGTACAGCACGCAGCGATGCCGCATGACCAGGGCCTACCGATGCACTTGTGGGCGGAAGCATGCAACATCAGCTTATGTGCAAAATTGTTGCCCTCATAGAACTTGGCATGAGTACACCCAAGGAAGCTTTTACCGGTAAGAAGCCTGATATTTCTCATTTGAAGATTTTTGTCTCACCTGTTTACATTCATGTGATGAAGGATGCCAGGAAGAAGTTGGGATATTTATGGGGTGCACAGAAACACCCCATAACTATCGTGTGTATTTTCCAAATAGTCGGATGACTGTTATGCGACGAGATATAAAATACAATGAAGTGAAAGCCATGAAGTTGTCGCTTGAGAGGGAGCTACACTTGCATGTGGAAGAGGAACTTCTTGTTCCCAAAGATGAGCCTCTGGATGTGGATCAGATACAGGAGGAGATTCATGGAGTGGAGGAGTCCACTCATGCAGAACCAAACATCGGACAAGGCAGGAAGCGTACCACAGAAGCTGAGAGACTGAAGGTGGATGCGACACAGAATGTAGGAGTTCCTACATCACAGCGCAGACAGAGACAATCACCTGACCGATATACTGGATACATGGCTCTTATGAGCAAGTGTATTGTGATAGAGCCATCTTCTTTTGAAGAAGTAGCGCAGGAGCCCACATGGGTAGATGCCATGGTGGAGGAGTATGACTCCATTGTCAGAAACAGTGCTTGGGAGATTGTTCCAAGGCCGGTGGGAAAATCAGTTGTAGGATCAAGATGGACCTACAAGGTAAAGCAAGCTACTGATGGGAGCGTCAAGAAGTATAAGGCAAGATTTTTTGCCCGGGGCTTCTCACAGATTGAGGGGATTGACTATGAAGAAACCTTTGCACCTGTCGCACAATATTATTCCATACAGACCATCCTTGCTCTCTCAGCATAGATGGGTTGGCACATTCATCAGATGGATGTGAATACTGTGTTCCTGAATGGGATCATTAAGGAAGAGGTGTACATTAGGCAGCCTGAAGGATTTGAGATCTTCAGTAGCGAGTCGCATGTGTGCAAGCTCAAAAGAGCGTTGTATGGGCTGAAACAAGCACCCCATGCTTGGTACACTTGGATCGACAACTATTTCATTGGACTTGGCTTCACCAAGAGTGAGGTGGATGCAAAATTGTACCAGATTGTGGTTGAGGGTAAGCTTTTGATCATTGTACTTTATTTTGATGATTTAATACTAACAGATGATGAGCAGTTGATACACTCATGCAAGATTGATCTTGCAAAGGAGTTTGAGATGAAGGATTTAGGCCTCCTTCATTATTTCCTTGGATTAAAAAATATAAGGTAGGGAAGGTGAGTCAAGTTTGTGTCTCAAGGCAAGTATGCCTGGGAGATACCGGAGAAGTTTCACATGTAAGGTCGTTAAGCCTATCGACACTCCTTCCAGAAATTGGAAAAAAGAGGTTGCTACATCGACAGAGGTAGTGGATGCCACTGCTTATCACCATTGGTGGGTTTTCTCATGTATTTAGTCACAAGACCGGTCGTATGCTATGCTATGAACCAAATTTCACAAGTTTGCTGTTGCTTCACAAGCTTTCCTTTGGAAGGCTATAAGCATGTCCTCGAGATATCTCAAAGTACATCCAGTATAAATCCATGGACGTGACAGACGGATGAGGTGAAGTTGCATCGCTTCACAGATGCAGACAACAAGAAGCCCAACAAATAGAAAGAGCACATCAGGAGGGGTTTTCAGTATCGTATCTACATAAGTTTCTTGGTACAAACAGGAAACAAAGATCCGTGGCACTCAGTTCAGCAGAAGAAGAATACATGGCAGCAAATCAAGCTACATATGACGCTATCTGGATGAGGAAGATCCTGGTTGGTTTGTTCGGTTCACATTTAGATCCTACAGTGATACATTGTGATAATCAGAGTTGCATTAAACCCCCTACAAACCTGCTTCATGATAGATCTCAACATATTGATATCCGGTATCATCATGTCAGAGATTGTGTGCAGCGAAAGATCATGTTGCTTCAGTACATTCCTATGGAAGATCAGGATGCAGATATTCTGACGAAGGCACTCACCAAGAGCAAATTCGAATACCATAGAGGCAGGATCGGGGTGAAGGATAATCCCTATCTTGTTGAGAGGGAGTGTTGAGATTCAACAAGATTATGAGCTTAGTGAAAAGAGTCGCCTTCACTAAGTGGGCCCGCAGGCTATTTTTGGCGCAAGTCTATTTTTAGACATGATGATCATATTTCAGAAGTTGCAGGATGCTATTTGTGGATGGTTGATCAAGTTGGAAAAATAGATGAAATTCTATTTTTAGAATATTTGGCGAAGTCTATTTATAGATCGTCAATCTAAAAATAGATGCATGTCGATTATTATTAGCTCTTAATAATAATCAGACTCTAAACAACAACTTATTCTCTTGGAGCACTTCAGTTCAGTGCACATATGTGGCACAACAGCTGACAGAAGGAATTACGCTATTCCTAAGGGTTTACTGGAGCTATTGCATGGAGGACTCAGTTAGAACTCAAGTGGCAGAGTTATGACACAGCTGGAAGAAGTAGTTATGGAGTTGTATTTAGTTTAACTCAATTAGACTCAGTTGAGCTAGTTGTATCTAGTCTAACTGATTGATACACTAGTGAGAGTGGAGTGAATTAATTAGTTAATTAATTCACAAATAATAACTCATTAATCAACCGAACAATACAACAGTTAACTACAGTGCATTGCAGTTTCAGTGGAGACCAGTGGAGAGATAGGTGAAAGGGAAAGATAGACTATCTCTTGTGACTATAGTGATACATTGATTGCATCAGACACTGGAGATGCCAATGAGGATTTCTACCAAGGATGGAGTAATTTGAATTCATTCAGCTATTCTTCACAGAGATTGCACAAAGTGGAGGCAAAGTTAAAGGTGGCAAAGATTCAGGCATGGATTTACAAGATTAGGCCCGATTAGTGTAATGACGATTGTACTGTAATCGAGAGCTTGTGATAAGCTTTTTATGTTTGTATGGGATTGTCATATGATCTCCATGTTACATAATATATAGTTGGGGTTTTCAGCTTCAGGCTTTCTCGGTTAAAAACTGTGTTATGTGCGATTGAATATTTTTGTTTATGCTTCACATTTATGTGCAATTAATTTTCTTGCAAAAGATTAACAAGTGGAATAGATTCAGTATCTTGCATTAAGTTAAATAGTGTGAGATCAAGTGGATCTTGGACATATGCATGCTTAGTGCATATAATTTCTACACAAACCACCATAGTGACAGAGATTAAATAAATAGCATAGAAAACCCCATCTTATGAAATAGACATTTAAAATTAAATGAATGAGAAAAACAATATTGATATTTCTTACACTCACTGGAAATATAAATGATTAAAATATTGGGAAAACATTATTGAAATTTTTTATATAATTCAAAATTAATTTTTGTAAACTTAATTTCATTTTAAATGGTCTATATTAATGTAATTTAATGATTGATTTTATCATTCTTAATTGACTTGAAGTAGTATTGAGAAGATAGGGTGTAGTATTGAGAATATAGGATGTGTTGGTTTACTTTCTTTTATCTTAATATGTGTTTGTAAAATATTTATTAATATTAGTGAATTGGATTAATGGTAGGTTAAGCCATATGCATTTTTTAAAAGTAGAAGTTTTATGATTAGTTGTGTTTGAAACCTTATAGTTTCTTGTTTAAGTTGTAAAGCTTAGCTATATACAAGTTAATTTTTCTATTTATTTTGTTAGTTTTTTTATTTAGGTCTACATGCATTATATACAAGTTAATTTTTCTAGTTATTTTGTTAGTTTTGTTTTTAGGCCTACATGTATGAATATGATATCACATGTAATTGTGTAGAGTGTTATATTTTTCTGGATAAATAGATTGTGACATCAAATTGTGGAATAAAGTACTAGATAAGTATGGGGTGGCATGTGTACTCATACACTAGTTTAATGTTGAATTAGAAAAGTCAAATATTTAATCAAAAAGAGAAATATGAGAAGTAATCTAAAAATTTTAGATGGTTAGGATCAATTTAAATTATGCTTCAGGGGAGGTCAAACATGTTGATGAACCATGTAAATGAAAATGATTCCTAGAGAACTAGTGAGTATAATTAATGGTATAAATATATCTTGGTTGATGGATCTCTTTTTATATGGAATATAATTAATGGTGTAAATGTATCTTGGTTGATGGATCTCTTTTTATATTGACATCGATGATAATTTTTTGTAGTTACAAAAGAAGAAGCAAGCAACTGCCAAATATAAAGCCCATAATGAATAGAACCTAAGTGATTATGTGTACTATAAATCTTTTTCCTTATCATGATGGTTAGTGGTCATCCAAACCAACATCTTATGTTGAATAGTTTGTTGTGCTCTAAAACCCACTTAATATTGCAACATTCATGGTAAGCCAAAACCACTTATCATGATAGAGGAAGGCTTGTGAATATTTAGAAATCACTTGAAGTAATGTATGGTTATCATGATAGAGGAAGGCTTTTGAATAGTTAGAAATCACTTGAAGTAATTTATGGTCAGAAATCACTTGAAATCATTGGACGTATCAGAATATGAAATGGAACAATTAGACAGAGTTATGAGCATAAATGTAAGCGGGGTGATGCTGGGCATTAAGCATGCAGTCTGTGTCATGATCTCGATGAAGAACGGTTGCATAATCTCGACGGCCAGTGTTGCAGCAATATTAGGAGGAGCTCGATACTGGTACTCAGCATCCAAGCATGCATTGATAGGGCTGACTAAGAGTGGAGCAACTGAGCTTGGTAAATTTGGGATCAGAGTCAATGCTGTCTCTCCATGGCTCTTTCACTCTGAAACTTCAAATAGGATATGGCCACCGTGGAGGCATTGTTCAACAGTAATTGAATATTGCTGAGGATATAGCAGAGGCAGGGCTATACGTGGCGAGCGATGATGCTAAATATGTTAGCGGGAACAACCTTGTTATGGATGGTGGATTCACTCATTGACGTTATACCGATGATGGTTCTTTATGCAAATTATCGACAAAGCTAGAGAGTTATACTCCTATATTACAACAATGTTGTCGGATGCAGTGCAACTCAAAACAATTTCACATAAATATAAACTATGCACAAGGTTCTAACAATATTGAGTATGGATAATGCATGGCCAACTATGGCAGATCGAGTTTCTACCATGGTACTCTTTGTTGAAGTGGGAAGAAGTTAAATAAACTTAAGATTTCATTTTTTAATTCTAAGATTTGCTTAATACTTCTTAACATGGTTATAGCTAATTAAATTGTTCTTATTACATTTATTTTCATATTAAACTTTTAAATAAAGATGTGGTGTTATTTATTTACCTTTATACATCATGAATTTAACATTCTAAATTTTTAGTTTTATAAAAATTGTATTTATATTTTAAACCGTGATTATTTATTTATATATAGTAATAATAAAATAAATTATAGGATAAATTCCCTTAAAATTTTAAATAAATATATTAATAAAATACAAGATCATTTTCTTCACCTTTTTAAAGTCTTGCCCAAAATTTCTTGGCAGAGTGTGCTTGTTCGTAAGATAAAAAATAATCATTTTATCCCCTTAGAAAATTGGACAACTATCTTGAGAAGTTATATGACTCTCGAGACACTATGGACACGACCTTAAACACTCCTATTAAGGATGATGTATTCTCTCTGGAAGACGTTGATTCTGGAGTTAATGAGCTCACTAATGGGAAAGCTAAAGATATTGAAGGATACCAAGCTGAGATCCTTAAAATGGGAATATCTATCCTTATTCATCATTTCCACATTCTTCTCAATTTGGTTGTTAAGCATGTTTTCCTTAGCTTTGGACACAAAGATTAATTGTGCCTATCTTTAAAAATGAGGAAAAAAATGTTCCTTATAAATACAGGACCATTATGATTAACCACATCCTAGCCAAGCTTTATGGCCTTATTTTGGAAAAGAAGCTTAGCCTTTGGCTTTCAAGCTAGGGAAAAAGATCTAAAGGACAAGCTGGTTTTAGGAGACATCACTCGACTATCAACCATCTTGTCACTCTTAGAATCATTGCAGAGGAATGTCACCATAGTAAAGTCAATATCTTCTATTGTGTTGTGGATTTTAGAAAAGCTTTCGACATTGTTCCTCGAGATAAGCTTTGGGAGAGACTTGAAGATATCATGGTTCCTCCTGAACTGAGGATTGTTGCGATCTGCCTCTACGAGACTATCACTACAAATATTAAGACCAATGAAGGGTTGTCTAAAGACATTAAATGCAAAATTGGAGTTAAACAAGGGTGGCCCATATCCCCTAACATTTTTGGCATATACATCAATAAGCTAGAAGAATATCTAGAAACTGCGGGATGCAAGGGCGTTGAGCTTGCTGGTGTAATCATTACTCTTTTCATTTATGTGGATAATATCATTCTTCTTGAAAAAATACATGGTGACCTAGACAAGAAGATTAAGACTCTTCATGTATACTACTCCAAGATGGGCATGGAAGTTAATACCGATAAGACTAAAGTCATGATCATTAAATCCAAAAAGATCACCCATGGTAGTTTAGTTTATAATAACCAATACTTAGAGAAGGTTTCTTCTTATAAATATTTGAGTATTGACTTTCACCATCCACTCAAGTGGAATTATAGTGTCGAGAAAATTATTGGAGGCTGGTGTTGAACCTCATAATTATCCTCTCTCTGACATTCTTTCTCACCTTTTTCCCTTACTTTCTCATAAGTTCACATACTCCAATCAATGATAAATGTCATGTTTTGTCTCAAGGAATGAATTTAAATGATTTCCATGTTATATTCTGATGTTCTTACTATTCGAATGAATTTTTTGTAATTTGGCTACAGAACGCAACCTATTCTGCAGCTAATCGTGGGTTCCGTAGCTAGTTTCATGGTCTGACGGGTTTCATGATTGAAATGGAGAAATGAGCCACATGGGCATTTCCAGAATCATCTCCACATGGATTTCTTCCTATATACTTGATCAAGTTCGATAGAAAAGGATGCCTAAGATCGTGGTCAAATTTTGGTCAAAGGACGTTATCTGAGAATAGAAGGACCCTTGATTCTCTATATCGTAGAAAATCAAAAGTTAAACAGTCAAATTACAATTCTATAAGTTAGTTAAGATTAGCCACCTGTAGCAGAATTAGCTCATAAATAGTTGTGTTTTTCTTATATAAATACCAGTTGTACAGAACTGAGAATAATTAAGTTTTAAGTTATGTTTTTGCAAAAACGTTGTGGATTTTTTTAAGACTTCGTTCTGTTATAATACAAGGACTATTTTCATTCCAATGATTACTTAAGTGCATATTTGACCAGCTAGGATCTCAACCAAATCTATTGCAGAGGGCCCCTACACAGGAGAAGGTTTTTCATTCATTTTTTTAGATTAATTTCCTTATTTTGTTTTGTCAATTTTGTTTTCTGAGTAGATTAATGTTACATTTCAGTTTTGATCAGTAGCATAGAGTTAAATCATAACTGTGTGATCATTGTTCTTCTAAAACATTTCATGAGGATAGATCTTTCTATTTTCAAATTGAATCAAGTTTCAAGCAATAAGAATTCACATTTATCTAGTTTCCTTTACTATTTTGTTATTTACTTTCTTAGATTAGAACTATCAATTAATTGTATCAAAGGATGTTCTCAAACGTCATTTCAAGAAGATCATTCTAAAATAAATGATTGAATATCTACTTCATACAGTTATTGAGGTTTTCTCTGCATATTTTATTTTCTTTCTAGGAACTTAGAAACTAAGGTATAATTGATTTCTTACACAACATCTCAATAGGATAATACTTCATATTGAATATTGAAGTAATAAAACATACATTAGTTGTTTACAATCAGTTAAGATTTACCTTTTCATTCCTTCACATTTGCTTTTAGATCCTCATTTAATTGCATCACTGATGTTCATAAAGGTAATTCCAAGAAGTTGATTTTATCATATTTTTAGACTAAATGATTGAATGTCTAATTCATGAAATTGCTGAGTTTTCCTTTGCATATTTTACTTGCTTTTCTAGACCATTAGAAACTAAGGTATAATTGGTTACTTAACATCATCTCAAGAAGGTGACACTTCATATTGAATGCTGGAATAACTAAACATACATTAGTTGTTTTCATCTGCACACTTTACTTGCTTTTCTAAATCATTAGAAATATCATCTCAAGAAGATGAAATTTGATATTGAGTGATGGAGTAACCAAACATACATTATTTTTTGTTTTTTTCCTACTTTCACTTAAGATTGCATTGCAATTTCAATTTCAGTTATAATATTTATCCATGGAATAGAACTAAAGATAAAGTATAAGTCATTAGAATAGATACTCTACTTTTCAGATTAGCCAAGAGTCTTTGATTTATTTTTATGGAAATTAGTTTAACTTAGGAACACTTCCTTTTATTCCCTCTTAAAATTAATTAGATTCATTTGATTCCTTTCATAGTTTTAGATTAACATCCTTAGACATCAAGAACAAAACCCCAAAAACAACATAAAAATGCATACAACGAAGTAATAAGAAGGTTAACTAAGCACATACAGTGCACCACACTTCATCAGTTTACAAACCTCGGTTGATAATTTATGTAAGAAATTTAAGACATTAAATTGACTAAACATTTTGGCACCGTTGCGGGGAAGTGTAATTATATAGCCTTATTTCTTACATCGAAAAAAAATATGATATGCGTAGATCCATAGCTAGAGGTAGGAGTTTAATTCCTACAACACCACTCAATCCACCAAGACTAAGAAGTGATACACCTCCATATCAAACTCATATTCCATACTTCACTAGCCATAGACTTCCTGAAGTTCTAAGGTCAAAAATCCAATTAGGAGCATCTCCTACTTCATCCACTGAGGTAGTATTAGAGGAAGAAGATCCTAGATCTCCAACAGAAGGAGTAACCTTTTTCATGTCTACGTGGGAACATATTTTAGCTAAAGAGTAAGAAATTTCTAGTGAAGAGGAAGAGGAAGAACCTTTCTACAACATACCATTGATAGAAGAACTAGAGGAAGAGTAGTTAACCTTGCAGGTTGAATCTTATATTAGCTCTGAAGAATCTATAATGGAAGGAAGAGGAGAAGGAGGAGAAGGAGAAATTATAAATGGAGAAAATGCAATATTTGGATGAGGTAGAGGAAGAGGTATAGGAAATGTAAGAGGAGGAAGAAGAAATAGGGAAATTTATAGTTCTTTTGGATTCCCTATAGTTGATGGAGAGACAAATGGCACAATGAAAAATATCTCACCTTCTGTCCTCCCAATTTTTCATGGATTAAAAAGTGAAGATACTGAAACCTTTTTGTTTGAATTTGAAGTCTTATGCATAACTTATGATTATTTACAAGACTCTCAAAAACTTAAGTTGTTTCCTTCAACATTGAAAGGAGCAGCTTTAAAATGGTTTATGGGTTTAATCACTCAGTCTATTAGAACATGGAATGACATGAAGAAAGCATTTTTAGAAAGGTATTTGGATTTTTGAATTCCCATAAATCACAAGGATGAAGTATTTAAAATTATGTAAAAAGAGGATGAGAATTTGGAAGACTTAATTGAAAGGTTCAATTATAACATAAAAAGAGCAAAAATGGAAAATTTAGATCAAGATACTTTAAAAGATAATTTATTAAAAGACATTAGAGATGAATGGATAGACATGCTCAACATGACGGGAAAGGGATATATCTCTCAACTTCCATTATCTGAGATTGGTGAATTATGTATTCATCTCTGAAGGGGAAAAGAAAAAACTAGGAAAATTCCAAGAGACCCTTCTCTTGCTAGAGTAAATAAATCTGCAACTAGAACAGTAAGTAGGGCAGAAATTGGAAACATGCTTGATGAATTTAAAATTTATATTTTAGGGAGTCTTAGTGAACATATAGACACCCTTAAATTACAAAACAAGTAGAAATCTGAGACTCATGCTTTAGCTATTTTTTGTCCCAAATGCAAAAAGAAGCATGCTTTAAGAGAATGTCCTCTTGATGCAAAAGTCATAGATACCTATATGATTTGTTTATAAAGTCATGAAACTGAGAGTTGTCCTTCAATTCCAGGTCTTAAGGCTATTTTTCAAGAAGAAACGACTTCAAATCCAACAGAATCTCTTTGCTTTGTATTTAGAAGACCATGCTATGGGCCACAAACTCAAGGCTTTAACAATCAAATGTATACTGAGCCCCCACTAAATAATTGGAATTCTTGGCAACAACCTTGGCCTCAATCTCAATCTCAATCTAAATCTTAGGAACAAGGAATGAAAAATACCTATGGTAGATACACTCAATACTATCAATATCCTCCATCATATCCAAACTATCCTCCCCAAAAAATTTCTCAACAAAATAAACAACCCCAACTCCAAAACCAAAATCCAAAACTTTCATTACCATTTCTACAAAGACCAAATCAGCTACCTGCCCAACCATTACCAAACCCCAATCATAAAAGTCCTCAAAATACCTATATGATAGAAGGACAACAATTTCTAACCGACATGATTACTCCTCTAAATCTTAATGATGTCCAACTTAGATCTGGTAGGATACTAGAAAAGAAAAAGCCTTCTGTATTTATTCAAGAACAAGATAATTTTGACGAATATTATCTACAGCCAAATAAAATTTTTGAGGAGGGAACATCTCTTCAAAACCATAATTCTGAAAATGAAAAACAAAAAGAGCCAGTAAACTCAACTCCTACTTACTTCTACACCTCCTTTTCCTGAAATATTAGAAGTTGATAAAGGGGTAGAAAAACATATTATGTTGCCCAATTATGATTTTCTAGATGAATTGAAAAATGTTTGCATCAAAATACCTTTGTTAATGGCCATTAAAGAGATTCCAATTCTAGCCAAAACAATAAAAGAGTTGAGCATGAAGAAACTAGGAAGAAAAATAAAATAATAAAAAGAATTTAGCTAGTAGGAAAAATTGCATACAAAGATATTTAGATCAAGGAATTCCAATTGTAAAAAAACATATCAATGGTGTTGAAATTCCAAATACATTGATTGATTTAGGAGCAGCAATAAACAACATGAGCAAACAAACCATGGAACAACTAAAACTTCATAATCTTATGTATACACCTACATTACTGCAATTAGCAGACAAATCTGTAATCAAGCCAAATGATGTGTTAGAAGATATCTCAGTATCCCTAGAATCTTGGGAGTATCATGTTGATTTTATGATCTTAACTCTTAAGAACAATCTAGGAGGACATTCACTTATATTAGGAAGACCTTGGTTGGATACAGTTGATTCTTTCATTAGTTGTAGATATAGTGACATGTATATCTCTGATGGTAACTCAACAAAGAAATTCACTCTATATCCTCTAGCAAGAACAATCACAAAGTTAGATGAGAAAAAATGGATTGATGATAACAATGATATACAACCTCTCTTTACTATTTCAGCCATTAGTGAAGATAGTCAAATCTTAAACTCAATGGAAAATTTTGAATCATCTCCATAATATGAACATGATAAATTTAAAAAAAAAACCAATATTAAATGGAAGATGTCTCTTTATTCTATGGAAGAATTTGGTAGCTCTACAGTTGAAATCTTTCTAGGGAAAATTTGAACATAAAAAAAACTTGGACAGATTATAACATGAAAAGTTAATCAAAACATTACAACAACATTCTTATTCATATGCATGGGAATACAATGACATGAAATGAATTAGTTCTAATACTTTTATACATCACATCTACATTGAGGAAAATTGTAAACCTATCAGACAACCTCAAAGAAGGATGAATCCAAAAATTAGGGAAATTGTGAAAGAAGAGTTGCAAAGATTGCTGAATGTGAACTTCATTTACCCAATTTCAGAAAATCAGTGGGTTTCCCCCTTAGTGATTGTACCAAAGAAAAATGGTAGATGGAGGGTATGCATTGATTATCAAGAATTGAATAAAGCCACCCTAAAATGTCATTTTCCTTTACCCTTTATAGATCAAGTATTAGATACATTAGCAGGTAAAAAGTATTTTTCATTCTTGGATGGTTTTAGTGGTTACAATAAAATTCAAGTAGCACCTGAAGATCAAGATAATACCACATTCACCTGTCCATGGGGGACTTATGCTTACCGAGTACTTCCTTTTGGATTGTGCAATGCACCTGCAACATTCCAAAGGGTAGTACTAGGAATTTTTTATGATCTAATACATGATTATGTAGAGGTGTACATGGATGACTTTACAATTTATGGGAATACATTTGAAGAAGCTTTAGAAAATTTGGAAAAGGTTCTTAAAATATGTAAGGAATCAAACCTTTCACTTAGACATGAAAAATGTTTTATGATTTTTACAGAAGGGATTGTTTTAGGACATCACATTCAAGGAGATGGAAATAAAGTTGATAAATCTAAACTTGAAGTCATCTCCAAACTATCAATTCCAAGTTTTCAAAAGGATGTTAGAATTTTTCTAGGATTCACAGGATATTATAGAAGATTTATAGAAAATTTCACTAAAATAGCATCCCCACTACTCAAGTTACTCACCAAATATTGTGAATTCAGTTGGAATCCTGATTGCCAATTGGCATTTGAAACCTTAAAAGAAAAAAATTCTGAAGCACCCATCTTAAGAGGTCCAAATTGAAAACTACCTTTTCACATTTCAACAGATTCTTCAGATACAACTCTGGAAGTTGTATTAAAAAAAAAAAATTTGATCCCCTATGCCATCCATTACACAAGCAAGAATTTGGCTCCTATTGAGTTAAATTGCACTATAACTAAAAAGGAATTCCTAGTTGTTGTTCATGCTATCAACAAATTCACACATTATATTACAGGCTATGAAACCTTTGTTCATACAGATCACTCTGCAATTAGATACTTAATGAATAAATCTATTACGAATAGAAGAGTTACAAAATGGTTATTACTCCTGCAAGAATTCAACATCACCATTCTAGACCGACCTAGAAAAAAAAACACAGTTGCTGATTTCTTGTCTAGAATTCAAAATATCAAAGATAACACTCCAGTTGAGAATAATTTCCCGATGGAAATATTTTTGCTATAACTAGTCAAACTCCTTGGTTTGCAGATATTGCTAATTAATTAGTCACAGGAAAATTACCTTCACATTTTTTTCCTAGGGAGAAAAGAAAAATTATTCAAATAAGTTTAAGATACTCATGGATTACTAATGAACTATATAAAACAGGTCCAGATCTCATTATCAGAAGATGTGTTCGAGAAGATGAAATGCCTGAAATTATTAAGGCATGTCATGATGAACCTTGTGGTGGACACTTTGTTGACAAGAGGAAAGCCTATAAAATTGTTAATTTAGGATATTATTGTCCATCCATCTTTAGAGATGCTAGAGAATATGTCAAAACGTGTAACAGCTGCCAAAGGGTAGGGAAACCTGCTCCTTCACATGAAATGCCATTGCAACCTCAGGTACTCATTGACCCTTTTGAAAAATGGGCCTTGGATTTTGTTGGACAAATCAATCCACCATCTAAACAAAAGAAATATATTTTGGTATGTACTTATTATATCACTAAATCAGTAGAGGCTAAGGCATTACCTTTTGCTAATGAAATTTTTGTAGTTAATTTTATTTTTGAGGATCTCTTCACTCATGTTTTTGTTCCAAGAGAAATTATGACAGATCAAGGATCCCATTTTACATCCAAGTCAGTGAAAAGGTTCGTGGAAGATTACAAGAACAAGCACAGAAAGTATACTCCTTGTCATCCACAATAAAATGGTCAAGTAGAGTCTACCAATAAAGTGATTGAAGGAATTCTCACTAAGACTATACATATACAAAGAAGAGATTGGACAAAAAGTATTCCTGAAGCCTTATGGGCCTACAAAACTACATGGAGGAATACAACACGACATACTCCCTATGAAATTTTTTATGGAAAGAAAGTCTTGTTCCCTATAGATTTTCAGATTTGAACCTTCAAGATGGCAGTCCAATTGGGACTTGATTTATCAAAAGCACATAAACATAGATTGGAGAAACTCAATGATCTTGATGAAATTAGGCAAGATGAAGTTCAAAGAACCAGTATATTCCAGCACCAAAGGGCTAAATGGCATGATAAATATATCAAGGAGAAGAATCTTCAAGCAGGGGATTAGGCACTTTTGTTCGATTCAAAATTCAAATATTTTCAAGGAAAGTTTCAGACTCATTGGCTTGGGCCATATGAGATTGAAAAAGTCTTTGATAATGGATCAGTAGATAAGGACAATTGATGAAGAAAAGGTACCTCTTCTTGTGAATGGTCATCGGTTGAAAGTATATCATAAGCCAATTTCAAGAGAAGAGTTTATCAAGGTTTTCCAAGATAATACTGATATGAAGTTAGTGAAAAATAATTCTTCTTCTTCACTAACTTAGCTTTTATTTTATATATATATATATATATATATATATATATATATAATAAATAAAGTGTATAAGTATGAGAACCAATCAATGATTGGCATACTTATAAAGAAAATATAGGGTGAAAATCAGAGATTTCTGACATCCTATATTTTCCATTTATTTTTTGCAATAAGTAGTAACATAGAACTACATTCATATTCCATATTTTTAGCTCATAATCTGCAAATTCATTCCATTCCACATCTATACTTCATTTTTTACAGATCACATTCTGCAGCTGATCACATTTTGTAGTTGATTACATTCTACAACTGACTACATTCTGTAGCTGATTCTATTCTACAGCCACATTCCATTTCATTCAGTAGCTCTGACATATTTGTAGAACCTACAAAAAAAATATGAATACAGAAAATTGAAGGACTAAATTTTGAAGACGAACATGCCAAAAGGTACCTGAAGAATCAACACCAAAGACACAATAACGAAAAGGTTAGTTGCAAAGGTAAAGTTGCAAAAATTTATTTTAATAACAAGGTTAAAACATTAGCATGTATAATATGGATGGTAATATGCTTCCTTGACAGATCATCATTTGATTTGATTGCGATTTCCATCATACCACAGATCAGTCACATCCTCCGCATTATGTTCAACAAGGGTCCAAAATTTACTCCCTCATTTATGATTAACGGTCATGAGTTTTTGACGTGACATATCCATCTATGTTTCTTCAAAACCCCAATTCATACCAGTTATTTATTCCTACAAACCCTTTATGCCTTTCATCAAATCCGTAGTCCAATTCATTTCATAAATAGATAAGGATAATTCTGAAGGTTGAGAACTCTTCATAATAGAAGGCATGGGACTGATAGTCAGATCAGAACTGGTGGGAACAAAATATATGGAAGGATACCCTCAGATGAAGGAAATGTTGTAGAAATCTTGATGGTTCAAATTCATAGATAAATTCGATGGATTTCACAAAGAGATCACAAAATATTTTTCTTGGTCTTTTGATGGCACATAAGTGGAATTGGAGACATCAAGTTCATAGTTACTGAGAAATTCATGGCCGAAGCCATAGAAATTCCAAGGGTTGGCGAAAGGTGGTTCAAAAACAAATATTTTCACAATGAATCATGGAAATTTATTCTAAAAAACCCAGGTATGGATGTCTCTGTTTTCAGAAAAGGTATCCCTAGCTTAGCACTTAAAAATAAATGGAGGAACATGATATTGGTTTTACAGAAATTTATCACCTGTAAAGGAAGGTTTGGATGTATGTATGTATACAATATTCTATTTTTGATTAATTTCTTAGAGAATGGTGAAATAAATCTTCCCTTATTTCTACTGAATAGTTTAAAAAGGATGTCTACAAACGTGCAGAAAATAATACAATTTATAGATTACACTATGCACCATCATGGACTGGTAAAAATACTTGTTGAGTTTCATTTAAAAATCATAGGAGATTCTTGGGATAATTTTCTTATCAGAAACCATTTTCAAGAAGTACCAAAACAATCTATAGAAGACAATGTTAGAAAGAGTAGAAGAAAGAAGACTGATACAAATATTGAAGATATACCTACATATTCATTGTAGAAAAATGATGAAAAAATCATCTCTGTAGAACTGACAGAGAATAGGAATTAAAATAAAGTCAATACAGGAGGTAATATAGGAAAGAGGAGCAAGGTTACAAGTGAGGAAAATGTAAATCCTCTATAGCTAAGAAGGAGCTCCAAACTCCGATGTTCAATGAAGAAAAAACTACCAAAAGAGACATAGTTTGTAAGTTTAGATGAAGAAAATCCAATACCATCTCTTGTCAATATTTATCCTCCACACAGTCCTCAAAATTGTCCTATTCATAATTTTGAAGGTAGTCCCAGTAGAAAATCTCTAGGCATAGATCCAACACAACAATAAATATATGATTACATAGAGTCATTGGAGAAGAGAAATGCAACAGCAAATCCTATCAATCCACAAGAACCTCTAGTTGAAACTCTCAAACATGAAATTTATGAACTAGAGATATTGAATAGACATATTAAACAGGAGAATGATGCCTTGAAGTAGAAAGACAAGTTATAAAAGGTAATTAGTGACAATACCATTCTGCATTTAGGACTGTGGTACAAAAATAACAGGAAGTTGAAAAGAAATAACAAGTCACTCAAAAAGGCAATCATTAATCTCAAATACACACTTCTTATGAGAAAGCCCAAAATGGAAATCACTTCAAAGAAAAGAAAAAGAAGGAAATTGGATGTGTTAGCAGAAGTGTCTAAACAAATGCAGTAGGAAAGGAGAATTCACATTTTTTTTAATTTGCATGAGGACATGTAATGACTTCTTAGAGGGGGTATGTTGAACCTCAGAACTATCCTCTCTCTGACATCCTTTCTCTCCTTTTTCCCTTACTTTCTCATAAGTTCACATACTCCAATCAATGATAAATGTCATGTTTTGTCTCAAGGAATGTGTTTAAATTATTTCCATGTTATATTCTGATGGTCTTGCTATTAAAATGGATTTTTTTAATTTGGCTACAGAAGGCAGTCTATTCTGCAGCTAATCTTGGGTTCCGTAGCTAGTTTCATGGTCTAACAGGTTCTAGGATCCAAATGGAGAAATGAGCCGCATGGGCATTTCCAGAATCATCTCCACCTAGATTTCGTCCTATCTACTTGGTCGAGATCGATATAAAGGGATGCCTAAGATCGTGGTCAAAGTCTGGTCAAAGGACATTATCCGAGAATATAAGGACTCTTGATTTTATCTATCGTAGCAAATAAAGTTTTAAATAGTCAAATTACAATTCTATAAGTCAGTTAAGATTAGCCACCTGTAGAAGAATTAGCTCATAAATAGTTATGTTTGTTTTACATAAATACTGGTTGTACAGAACTGAGAATAATTAAGTTTTAAGTTAATTTTTTGTAGAAATGTTGTGTATTGTTTTAAGACTTTGTTCTGTTATAATACAAGGATCGTGTTCATTCCAATGATTTAGTAAGTCCATCTTTAACCCTACAGGATCTCAACTGAATCTGTTGCAGAGGGCCCCTGCACAGGAGGAGGTTTTTCTTTCATTGTTTTAGATTAATTTCCTTACTCTGTTTTGTCAATTCTGTTTTCTGAGTAGATTAATGTTACATTTCAGTTTTTATCAATAGCATAGAGTTAAATCATAACTATGTAAACATTTTTCTTCCAAAATATTTCGTGAGGATAGATCTTTCTATTTTCAAATTGAATCAATTTTTAAGCAATAAGAATTCATAGTTATCTAGTTTCCTTTACTATTTTGTTATTTACTTTCTTAGATTAGAACTATCAATTAATTGTATCAACTGATGTTCTCAAAGGTCATTTCAAGAAGATGATTCTAAAATAAATGGTTGAATATATAATTCCTACAATTATTGATATTTTCTCTACATATTTTATTTGTTTTCTAGGAACTTAGAAACTAAGGTATAATTGATTACTTACATAGCATCTCAAGAGGATAATACTTCATATTGAATATTGGAGTAATCAAACATACATTAGTTGTTTACAATCAGTTAAGCTTTAACTTTTCATGCCTTTACATTTTCTTTTAGATCCTCATTTAATTGCATCACTGATGTTCCTAAAGGTCATTCCAAGAAGTTGATTTTATCATATTTCTAGACTAAATGATTGAATGTCTAATTCATGCAATTACTGAGTTTTCCTTTAAGTACTTTACTTTATTTTCTAGACCATTATAAACTAAGGTAAAATTGGTTACTTAACATCATCTCAAGAAGGTGGCACTTCATATTGAATGCTGGAGTAACTAAACATACATTAGTTGTTTTCCTCTGCACACTTTACTTGCTTTTCTAGATCATTAGAAATTAAGGTATAATTAGTTTCTTAACATCATCTCAAGAAGATGACACTTCATATTGAATGTTGGAGTAGCTAAACATACATTAGGTGTTGTTTTTTTTCTTTCACTTAAGATAGCACTGCAATTTCAATTTTAGTTATAAGATTTATCCATGGAATAAAACTTATGATAAAGTAGAAGTCATTAGAATAGATACTCTGTTTTTCAGATTAGCCAACAGTATTTGATTTATTTATATGAAAATTAGTTTAACTTAGGAATACTTCCTTTTATTACTTCTTAAATTCATTAGATTCATTTGATTCCTTTCATAGTTTTAGATTAACATCCTTAGACATCAAGAATAAAACCCCCAAAACAACATAAAAATACATACAACGAAGTAAGAATAAGGTTAAATAAGCACATACAGTGCACCACACTTCTTTAGTTTACAAACCTCGGTTGATAATTTATGTAAGATATTAAATTGACTAAACAATTGAAAACCTTATTATGAGCTTCAAAAAAAATTTAAGTCGTTCGGTCTTTGAATTTGGAGTAAAAATTTGTTCCTCTTTGAGACTCTCGTCACCCCTTTTGTCTTATATGAATGTGAATTTTGGGGTTGCAGTATATCCAAGGATTCATTGAGGAATATTGAGATGATTCAAAAGTAATTCATAACCTACAACTTAAAGATCAAGGGAAATACTCCCTATCCTATCCTCTTGATCGAAGCTAGTTTGTCCCCCATTGAAAGTATGACTATGTTTAGATATAAGATGTATAAGAAGAATATTTAAAGCATGGAATCCAAAAGGCTCCCAAAAATTTCTTCTAACTTTAGTCAAAACCCTCACCTTCTCCTCAAGCGCGGGTGACATAAGGATGCCCATTCTTGGCTCAACCATTGGTGAATTAAGGATGAGATCAGTATGAGAAGCAAAGATAGCTTCAAAGAGACTATTGACTCTAAGTTTAAGGACAAGTTGTGGGAAAATAAGGAGTTGGAGGGTAAAAGGAAGATAAGGTACTATAAGGAGGTGATCAACCCCACCCTTGACAACCAGATATATATGTTATAATTATTGGGATCTAAAGATGGCCTGCTCTTTAATGAACACTCCAGAAAGCGACGCATCCTTAAAAATATCTGACTACAAAGATTTCAAAAACCATTCAATAAGGAACTGATCAGGGATATGTGCCCTGATTAGCCTCTTGATTCCGCACCACTCTTGGATGTGGTCAGAAATGTGAGTAGCCATGCCTTGTTCAAAATTGGCTAGAAGCTCGGTTTCGACATCATATTGGAAAGGCAACTGAAAATGGTTTAAAAACATGGTATCCAATTCACAAAATATCAATATACTGCTTTTCCACATTTCCATTTAAGGTGTGTTGGGAATAGTATCAACCTAATTGAATCATCGATCAAGGAGTTCGATGAGCACCACAAATGGAACATGGTTATATGATCTATAAGATCCTCTCCAGACTTCCCTTGTAATTTTGGAATATTAGATGGAAGTTTGGTGGGGACTAGAGGCCAAACTGGATTGTAGTGGATCAGATCATTTGTCAATTTTGAAATATATGGTAAGTTCAAAGTTTCAAGGAACATTAAGCATGGAGGAATGGAATAATTCCAGCCACCAAGAGCATAATTTCCAACATTCGAGAAAGAGTATCTTAGAATTTGAGAGGCACCAGGTTTCCATGGTTTACACATTGAAGGAACTGAACCATAAGGAGGACCTTGTGGTCCAAAAGTAATCGGAGGGTATTCACCCCCTACTGCAGGATGAATAGTCATAGGAAATTTTCCTCCTAGAAGAACATGATATGAAGGGGAAATCCCCTCATAAGGATTCCATGAACTATCTAAAGGAGGAAATACCCGCGAGGCTCTTGTAGAAGGGAAGGGTGTACTCCCCTACTGACCAAATATATGGGAAAAATTCTCAGCCCCTAAACCACTAATAGAAGTATTTTCCCACCCTGAGTCTGACTAGAGAAAGGTGTCGATCTTATGTTCAAAGATGGATTGGAAGGAGGAATATGTCCACTTCCAAAAGCGAAACCTTGAAATTATGTTGAACCACTTGGCATTGAAATAAAATATGTGGACACAACAAAAGGAAAGGTTGAGGGAACCGAAGGAATCCCACTGGATGGAATCCCAAAAGAATAAGAACCAGTGAAAGGGGTATAAGGTTGGGTGCCCCTAAGGTAGAGCCAAAAACTACTGTAATAGGTGTAAAAATAGAGATAGGAATAGTACCTCCTCCTGCAAATTTAGTATGATTCTACACACCAGAAGTATTAGTAGCCACACTTCTACCATTAAATTTTTCCATTGGAAAAAATGAAGGAGAATGAACAGTATAGTCGTCCTGTGAGTCGGGGTACCCACATACTCTATGACGTAAGAAACATTAGAAGGAATAGATTACGAAGGATTCACAGGATACTTAGGGACATATTCAATTTCAAATTCATCTTCCTATTAGAAGAGTACCCTAGGAAGGAACAGAGTGTTTCTATCCAAATTTTGAACTAGACTAGGTTCACCCTGTGAAATTAGAGCCCTTGGAGAAGGATCAATATTCGATGAATTATTTACTACTGGTTAAAACACCAGCAAAATTTTCTACTTATTTATGCATTAAATAAAGTAAATAACCATAAAAAAGACTACGTTATTCAATTATAGACCATAAACCCTTATTTAGTATAGATAGTCATAAATAGTAAGCAAAAAGAAATCACATCATTATAACTCATATATTCTCAATAGCTCTTTCATTAATAACTCGATATTTCTCATACATTCAGTTTCACCTTGCACACACTGTTGTAGGGGTCTACACACATAGTTGTAGATATCCTAAGGTCTTCGTGCACATATCTACAGGAGCCTTTCCTCTAACCCAAAACACAGACTCTGACTCAAAACAGTCTTACATCCAAATGCATTTCATCCACTTCTACTTGACTGCTTATGACTTCTATCTAGATTCCTTGGCATTTACAATACCATCATCCAAAACCGTGGGCAGAGTCCAACGTTCACAAAATATCCCATCCCATTACATAATAAGGGGCTTTGACCCACCCCAAAGCCCCTATGACTCAAAATAGACTGCACGTCGCGCGCTTCACTCCTTGATTTATGAAGTATTTCTTTGTTTCTTTCTTCAAGGGCAACCCATCTCCAATGCACATATATTCCACGACCATAAATTCCCTATACTAATTGATGTATCTATGAAAAAAATAAAATTCTAGTTCATTTTAGATTAAGCACTTGATTTATTGGTTGTTATTTAGGTCAAGGGTAGTGGAAGTGCAACTTGTGATATTCTTACGCAAATAAATCAATAGAAAACTAGGCTTCACGAAAATGCAACTTATTTTTCTTCAATGAAAAGTGATTTCTAGAGGGTTCCATGAGAGATATAATAAAGAAAAAATCATTTTCTTTTTCCTTTTAACACACTCACACATTCAACACCTATCAAAAAAGGACTAGAATTCCTAAAATAAAAACTATCTTAATGCATAGTATAATTCCAAAATGCAAGATTCTACGGAATACTCAAAACAAAAAAATATGTGCTCTTTAAGAGGCAAAATCTAAAAAGAGAAGCAAATATTTAAAAATATATCTCTCAAAAAAATAAAATTTCAATTTCAAAACAAAGATGCGCACCTTGTTTGGAAGACAAAAAGAGGTCAAAAACCAAAGAAAATAAAGGAAAAAAAAAAGTTTTTTCTTTTTCTTTTTAAGGACTTATGACCAAAAGTTTGAAAAATAAGAAGCAATTATTCATTCAAAATGAAGACCGATAAAAGAGACTCAAACCCCACTAGCCATAAATAATCACAAATATGAGAATACTAATGTAAATGAGAAACCAAAATAACTTGAACAAATTGACTTGAAAGAAACATAAAAGATTTAGGAGAAAAGATACATTTCAGAGAAGTAAAATCTTCCACCAAATGAATATTTCAAAGACTCTTTTCGAACCAAAAAAAAGAAACAAAATGAGCCAGTTTCAAAGGTGCAAAGAAAAGTCATGAAAACATCATGTTATAAACAAGTTGGATACCAGCCAATTGTCCCAAAAACACAAAGTAGTCAAACACTTCTTAAAGAAAGTCTAAAACCCACCTTTCAATACAAAATCTTCAAAAAACACAAACCCTAGACTGACACAATATTTTTGCAAAAAGAGATGGAAAAACCAGAAACAACAAGAAAAAATACCATTCCATACTGTAAATGACTTTAAGAAACCAAATCCCTAACAAAATCCAAAATTGGAAAAAATAAGCTTTTCGTATCTATACGCAACTATATCAATACGGAGTTGCGTGTATATGTCATTGTATTTGAATAAACTAGAGTATACGCTATACATAGGTTTCTTTGGCAGGATCTGTGTATATACACTTCTATCTATAATAAAAAATGTTTATAAATGGAAAAGTGGGGGGAAATAAAAACACATGCATGATCCAAAAGATCGCACTAATTAACCAGATTTCCAATGATTCAACAAAAGTGGAAACATCAAGAAACAACATGAAAAATATAGATCAATGGAACCACAACCCTTCTAGGAAATACTTGACTATATTCCCCAATAGAGTGTCCAGTTCTGTTGGCAGGAAAAACATCTCTAAGGTACGGGTTGACAACCTCAATAGAGCGAAGAATTTCATCAACAAGAAGCATCCATTAAAACATGCAAACCATATAAACTACTAAATATGGGTTTGAGATAAGTACTCAAAGGTCCTAAGTTTGATGTCGATCCTGTAGAGTTCAAACCCTCTACTTCCTATAAAGCGAGCAGATCTGCAACAAGATTCAAATAAGAATATACATAGAAAGTAGTTCAAGATGAATACATAATATACATGTCATATCATCAAGTATAAACATATAAACCATGACATATCACATACAAATCATGAAACATGAGATCATAACATATAGGAAACGAGACAAAGCTTCTTTATTTATATCAACAAACAAGCTTCAAGCCTCAAACATCACCTCTCGATAATATGCAAACGGATGCCATATAATGATGGATGATCATCTATATAAGGAAACAAGTGTTTCCTATGACTAGGAGTCCAAGAGGCACAAAAAAATCAGACTTAATCTTGGGATATCCTATATCATTTATTGTAATTATGTCATCCCATGAGGTGTATAAATACCACCAGAAATCAGTTGATTTAGGTAGGCCAAGGGCTTATGTAGGTGGGATTCCGGTCAAAACCATAAAACTCACCCGACTAATAGGATACTTTTTATTTTTTTCATATTTTTTAGGATATATGCAGGTTCTGTGCTATGGTACCCACGTGTACATTCTCTTTTGATAGGGAAAAGTCGCATATGGAATCCAAAATATTATTTTTTAATATATGATCAATTATGTAAGGGAAAGGGTTGCCTAAGGTCATACATGCGCATCATAACTACAAGAGTGCTAAATGAGGCTATAACAACTAGAGAAAATGAACTATTCGTTGTGTTTAGTATATATCTTGTTTAATGTGTGTTGTTACTTGATTTTATGATCGTTGTTTCCTTGTTAACTATTTTGTAGGTTAACTAAAAATTATTTATATGATCTTGTGTCTCTTTACTAGAATAGTACTATTACTTTTCTCTTAAAGGCTCACTCTTTCTATCATGTTTGGGGAAGAACCTTCTATACATAGCAATTGTATGCTTCATAGTGTCAACTTACTTTCTTGTTTCAAAGGTTTTGTGCACAATCTCTTATGTTGATAATTTCCACCAAGGAAAATATCTAAGAACAATGGTGGTGGGGTCTATTAAATGAATTAGGCTCCTACTCCAAATGGTTTTAGGTCTAATTGGGAATTCATACCAGGGATACCCCCTACTGTTAGTGGTATCCAGCACTGTCAATAGATTTAGTGCTAGAAGGATGGCTAGATGACAAGTTGAGCGTATTGAGCCTGTTTTGAATCTTCCATATTAAATGTTTGATTATCAAATCATAATCCTGGAATTTTTTTCTAATAAATAAAATCTTATGATCCCCATATAAATAATTTATAACTTTTCTCAATTAAAGTTTGATGGTGAGGGTGGAATATCTCTTATTGAACACACACTTCAATCTCTTAAGTATTATGGTTATTATGAAGTCAAATATGAAGATGGTGCATGTGAATTATTAACCCTCACACTTGAAGGTCGATTCAAACAATGGTGTCACACCTTACCAACTGCCTTTATTCATTCACTTCAACAAATCTTCAAGGAGATTCATAGAGCACTTGATAGGTATGATTACCGAGATGTTTATAAAAGGATTAATTAGATTAGAATGAAACCTAATGAATCAGTAGAGGATTTTTCTTATATATTTATTCACCTTTATTACAATTTTTCTGAAGAGAATGTGAATTGGGATTTCTTCAATGTAAAGTTTCTTTGTTTGGTTTAAATATCCTTAAAACAATTTGAAACTAAATCATTGGATGGTTTTTCTCTTCTAACTTATACTGACCATGAGGCACCCCAACCCTCACAGGAGGAATATACTCCAACTTTTGTTTCTAGTTCTCCTCCTTTTTCAGTATCAAACAAAGTGGTCTATCATGCTCATGTTGGAGTTTGGAAATATGAAAAATCGAATTGTTTATATGCCTCTTCCACCTTCTTATTTTTTCCATGATCAAGATCTTATATGGGAAAATTTTTAAAGTTACAATAGATACATGGAACCTCAAGTGAATATTGATCCCTCGAGTTCTTGAGATCACATCAATAATCCATATCTTGGATCTAATAGGGATACATGTTATCCTCTACCATCTACATCTCGTGGATTTTTGTACCTTGATTTTCTTGATCAATCTTCTCCACCAACCATTGTTTTTAATACTCTCGACTCTAGATGTTCTAGTCCAAATCATGATCAAGCACAAGGTTGTCCCATTTCATGGGTAGAGGAGAAAAAGGATGAAGAAAGTTTTAATATTTCTTCCCTTTTTCAAATTCCCCTGTCTCAAAATAATGTTTCTAAATTCTTTGTTGATCAAGGATATTGGGCTCTTGATAATAAATAAAATGAAACCAGAGCTCTTAACTAGGAGAATGCCTTGGGAAAACAACATTCTGATAAAAAATATTCCACTAATATATACGGTGATGTATGCCTAGGTACATCAACCAATATTTTGATTTCTCAATAAGACTTTGATTCGCAAGGCCTAGATATGGAATATGATTCAATCTTAGAAGAATTTCTCACGGTTGTTTCTTCTTCAGCCTACTATCCCTTGTGTCTTCATGTACATGATGAATGAAATCATGATGAAAATATTCCATTCTCCTCTAATTTGCCATTTTGTGAGCTAAATTTTGAATTGACATAAGGTGGTAAGGTCATCCATGATGAAGAAGATAACCATGAAATTATTGAGCATTCATTTTATGCCTTTCAATCTCCAGTTTTGCATGGGGTTAATCCTTCGGTTCAATTTGTTCACAAAACCTCTTTGATCCATATATATTCATATATAACACTGAAATAACCTTAATCACATAGGTAATTTGTTGGTCGATCTTGGAATAACTTATCAAATTAGTAAACTCAACATTACTTTTTCTAGTGGTGAGGATCTAGTTAATGTGGATAATATTGCTCTAATCAACCCCTCAATTTTTTATCATTCAACACTTGAAATTTCAAGTAATCATCAGAAAGTCAAGTGATCCAGGTGGATATTGGTGGTCACCCGCCTATTCCACTTGGTGCCCCACCATTGTCTCTTGCAGTTTTTCAGTTTCGGCACAACTTACTATTTTTAGCAGTTTTTCGGGTCCCGAACTTTTGGAGCCATTTTGAGGCCATAAATGACGTTTTTTGGGAAAACCAAGAGCAACATGGGTCCATGGAATAATGTTTCTCACTCAAAATTTTTATTCCTTGGATAGATATTTCTAACAAGGTATGGTTCGCGTCAAACAGAGATCGTATGCCAAAGTTACCTCCCCAGGAAGTTGAAACACCAATTTACCCAAACGGGGCCCATAGTTTTGGTGCTTTATCTCCTAGGGTTATGGTTTTGGATGTTTAGGGTTTGAACTTATTTATAAATAATAAATAGGCCCTCAAGCCTAATTGTAACTCATTTCGGAGGCCTGTAGCCGCCACATCTCTTCTCAGAGATAGCTACCAACGCCCTAACTAGTTTATTTCCATTCTGTCTATAAGAAAATTTCAGCTCTTTGATATTAATGAAATTTAGTGTTATTTCTGCTACATCCTTGTATTTATGGTTATATTTTTATTCTATTACATTCATACATAAATCCATATCAATGGTATCAGAGTGGTTTGCTTTTTCTCGATCCTTCTTTGCATGTCCCCAATGAGGTCAAGGTATAAAGAGTTAGGGCTCGATCTGGTGGAACCTTTGTAAGATCAACCTCGCAAACCCTGGCAGATGCCCATGGGGGATGAAAAGAAAGATGAGGGAGCAAGAGATCCTATCAAAATATTGCTTGAGAAGGCCCTCTAAAAACAAAGGAACGCAAGATGGATAACTTTGCCCAAATCCTTTAACAGCTGCCCACCGGTGGCGCATCTGCATCTAGCAGCCACTCTGGAGGTGCGACTCCCTTTAAGGTACAAGTAAATTTTGGCATTCCCATATTTGAGGGTCAAATATATGCAAATGTCATAGATAGATGGTTGAATCTATTAGAAGGACATTTCTCGGTTCATGACTTTTCCGACCAGGAGAAGATTATTTTTGCACTCCTCAAAGCTGCCCTCCATGTCAAGGACTGGTGGGAAACCTACTGTGAGAAAAAGTAAGAGACAGAACCCTCTCTGTTCTCAGTTGTACCCACTTGGAATTATTTCTGATATGCCATCAAGGAACAATAATATCTCGTGGGGAGCTATGAGGACAAGTACATACAATGGACCACGCTACGACAACAAAGGGATCAAGATGTGCATGAGCTGACGAATCTGTTCCATACCCTGCGCAAAAAGTTGGGTATCAAATATTTAGAGAAACATCTGGTGCTAAAGTATCGCAGTTGTCTACAAAGATACATTCAGGAGGAAATGGAGTTCCTCAACATCTCCTTGCTTGGTATGCCATACCGGTATGCTACCAAGATTGAGCAGAAATTCAAATAGAAGAAGCAAGACTTTGGATATGCAAATCAAAAGTAAGGGAAAGGTGCTCCCAAACTGTAGAAAAAAGGACAGAGCCAAGGCATGGTAGCTCAAGACAACCTGTCAAAGCCACAAGCAAAGAAAAACACCGCAAAGCCAAAGAAGGACATGGGAAAGTGGTGTGAGTTCTATAAGAGCTCCACTCACAACACAAGTGAGTGTTGAGCCAAGTAGTTGTTGGTGGCCGAGATGAGGGCTTCTGAGTCAAATGCATGCTCCAACTCTGAATTAGAACCTAGAAAGGGGAATAAAAAATGGAAACAGATTATTGATGCGGAGCCGAACGCCACTATTGCCACTATGAAGATCTAGAAGGAGGAACCGGAAGATCCATAGGAGGAGGAACATCTCTTCCACTCCTAGATGTGTGTAGGGGTTTAGAGGGCTAGGGAGCCTGTGGAGGTCCCTTGGGCTAGGAAATTATTCTTAGTTGGCTGGGAGGTAAATTCAATTGAGTACTGCAAGAGGATCATCTAAAAGAAATCAAGAGTATCTCAACCAAGCTATTGATACAAGTATTCTTCGATTGTTCATTACTTCTGTAAATTTCTACAGTGAAATTTATTACTTGTTTAGTATGTTGCAAATAAATTTTACTTGTATGTTATCATCAAATAAATGTTGACCTATAAACATGCTCTTTTCCTTAATATTGTCTTTAAATTAAATGATAATTCTACCTTTAGTTAAAATATCTAGGCTAGGTCTTCACAATAATTGTATTTCAGATTAATCAGATCATTAACCCAAAAGATATTTATCTAATTTATCAATCAAAAAAGTGTTATATCTAACACTATTCCCTTAGGTTTATAATCTCTTGGATTTTTAGTATTAATCTGTGAGCTTTATTACTCCCTTGGTTTATAATATCAATCATGATCAACCATTTTTTATCAATTCAAACATGGTCAACCATGGTCCAACATCGCATTGTGAATTATTTAATAAATTAATAAATTATTACTTTTTATTAATTATTACGTTATTAAATAAATAAATAATTAATTAATAATGATGGAAATAAAAAAAATATTTTAATTAATTAACAATATTTATATTTACTATTTAACAATATTTAAATTAGTAGAAATTCTTTCAGTAATAATCACATGCAAAAGAACGTGGTCGACGCGTTTTGAACCAACCAGTGTGGTTCATCATAGTCCTAATGATGATCCACACTGGTTGGTTCAAAACGCGTCAACCACGTTCTTTTGCATGTGATTATTACCGAAATAGTTTCTACTAATTTGTATTATGGATCACAGAAGCTTAGATTCCAAAAATATTTAAATTAATATTTATTTAATTAATATCAATTGGTTTATTTTTATTAAGCATTAATTTATTAATTAATTAAAAATATTAAATTAATAAATATTTATATTTATATTTAATAATAATAATAAAACTATTTAATTTAAAATATTAATATTAATATTTAATTAATCATTAATATTGCAAAAATTAATATAAGAGAAAACAATTTAAATATTAATTTATTTTTAATAGATGAAAATTATATATAGAATTAACAAATGTGTTGTGCTGCATCTTTGAACAAACTTTTTTCATTTTTTATCAAGTAAATACATGATTTTACCTAGTGTTTTAATCCGTTTTATATTATTAAGTTGATGAGTAGAGGCATTTAGAATTAAATTATAAATTTTTTTTATTAATAAAATTGAATAAATATTTTGTGTAATAATATCGTTATTAATAAATTTCTTCTTGATAGCAGGTGAATAAGTTTAGCACCAGCAGTGCTAGAATGATCCTTGAAGTGTATTTGAGTACAAATTCATCTACTTTGATGTTTCCCTTCAGTAACACTACACATTGCAAGGCTCGTCAAATCCTTTAATTGGCCATTCTAGAGATAATGTGGTCATGGCTGGGATTCAAACAAGAATTTGCATCTGGTTGATCTGGCTAGAAGTGAACATATTTTTCCATAGTGGTTCTACTGGAGACCGCCTGAAATAAATTCAATTTATTAATAAGAGTTGGCATGTCCGGAGATGTAATTTTTGCAATTGCCAAGCTGGGAGCAGGATGTACCATACAAGAATTCAAAACTCACATATCTACCCCAACCTGGCCTGGGAAGAAATTCAAAGATATTGTTTTTTTTTCAGTATACCTCTTGATGGAAATTCATTGAAGGAATCTTGTTACGATTTGTTGCATTTGGGGTGTCTCGAAGACAAAATCATATGTGCACTTCATATTTTCTATTGACCTTCAGCTAACATGCATGAGAAGTGGCCAAGCACAATATAGCATCACTACTCTCAGAGGCTATATATATGATTATAAGCTTCGAGAATTTGGGGCTTTAGTGGGTGATACACTAGGTTGAGTGAACTGTAATCTTCCAAGGATAAATTGGTGGGCCTATTCCACATTAGCTGAAGCGAAGACACTTGTTTCACTATATTTCAACATGACTCCACCTAGTGCCTATGGTCCAGCAAAGATTTTGTTCCACCTAGTGCGGAAGGTCCAAGAAATGGAGGAATCACATTCTCCTCATCCACCTCTGAATGAAAGGATTCTTTCATCCCTATCACGTAGATCTATTACTACACATCCATGGCACGACCTTGAGATTAGACCTGCGATCTCCTCGGTTTCTTGCCAACTTTCCACCAGGACATTCTAAAAATATGTCTCATTCTATTGATACAACTTATGAAATGTCAGTTTGCAGAAGATGGGTGCAATTTTACAAGATGCATGGGTTTAGTCCCAAGAAAATCTCAATGTAAGAGCGGTCATGTCCCCGTGCCTAATTCTCATGTGGATCAATCAGACCTAGTTCTTCTAGGAATTGGTAGGCTGGGCATTCGAGTAGGTGTGAACATGCCTACCAGGGCGAATCGTAGGCCACCAAGAAGTGAACGTGATTCACATCCTGAGGGAGAGTTGTTTCGTGAGGATTATGACGTAGTGTTATACCTTGGAATTATTGATATTCTTCAAGACTATGATATCATTAAGAAACTTGAGCATGAGTATACGTCTTTGCAATTTGATTCTCTATCAATTCCAGTTGTGTGATGCCCCAGCTAGTTGTGCGATGCCTCTGCCAGCAATGCATGAGGACCAAATTCTTCCAGAAGCCGGATCACACCAGCTCAAACCGAAATTAGAAACAAAATCTCATTGTTTTGATTTTTGTTTAATTCATATCAACCTGAATCCTAAATTTATGTTTTCTGTAACTATCAATTTTTAATTAGAAGCAATTTTTCTTCTATATATGTAAAGGAGAGCATTGTGCACAGGGGGGGAGGGGGGTTAATCCATAATTTAGAAAACAAATATTTAATTAGTGTGAGTCCGTCAATTAGATAGAGGTGATTCTGTCAATTAGATAAGTTGGGGTCGATAGGAATAAAAGGAATTAATTTCTTAGATGTAGAAGGGCAGGATTTCTCAAATGTAAAGTAAATTTTCTCAGCTGTAGAATGGGCATCGGATGGGATGAATGTAATAGACATAGGAACAACTATGTAATCATTGTGTCAGAATTCTGTAAATCGATTTCTGGATGTTGTTTTCAAAGCACATGATCACCTTCAAGTTGTGAGCAGAATCATGTTGCCATGATTCATTTCGAATGTTGTATTTGATGTTTTAAATCTTTCCTTGGTTGTAGTAAGCAGGCTTACTCCAGAAGTGGGAGGGCCCACCACCTTTGGAGGTAAGCTTGAAAAATAAATGTAAATTAATTAGATGTGTGCGTGACTTTTACAACATAATTTTCCTATTTATGGTTTTGTGTGAAGTTGTGGTAGGTAAGGTTCAATTTCAAAGAGTTTTTTGTCATAGTGGGATTGTGCCAATAAATGGACTAAGGAATTATTGTGAAACTTGAACTCATTACATAATATGTGCTTGATTTTTAATATAGAGTTATACTCTATTCCTATTGTTAAAATAGAATGCAATGGGCGCATGTAATTTTTGAGTTTGATTCAATAGTGAGAAAAAATTTTAGTGCTTTGAATTTGAGTATGGATTGAGAACAAATGTCAATGTTTTGAACTTGAATATGTTAACACTGCCATTTAGAATATTAATTCAAGGTTTGGATTATGTAATTTATTTGAATGTTGTAGGTTTTAATGATTATTTAATTTGTTTATGCATCTGAGGACTTCACTCAATAATTAGATCTCTTTCAATTAGAATCTTTCTTGTTTTAGATTTATTTTTAATTAGATTCACTCTTATTTTCATAGTGTAATTATTTCCTTATAAGAGCAAGTTTGAGTGCGGATTTGATTGTGAAGGTAGCAGTGATTTCGTTTTCATTATTGAGTTACATGATTTTATTTTGAAGAGTGAGCTTGTTTATTGAATAATTCATTTCATTTAGATCAAAGTCTTTGAATTAAATTTTTTTCTTAGATTATTTACAATGATATTTTTAATAGGATCTTTTAAATGTTATTTTACATGAAGCTGAGTGGTTTTGTTCTAGCAATAGTTAGAACTGCCCTTTGTTAATTTGAATCTTGAATTTATTATAAAGAGTAGTTTAGATAGTTAGTTTCAAGTGTGAGTTATCATTAGAATAATGTGTGTGTCTTTTTTCTTATCTCAAGATTAGTTTCGAGTGTTAGTTTCAAATTGATGAAAGGAAAAAATAGATCAGGGTTTTCAAGATATCATAGGAGAGCGAGAATGATTGAGGATTGCCTTGAATTTCCTTATATTTTGATTGCAGTATGGAGTTTACAGTGAATGAAATTGGTTAAGTATATCTCCTTTTCAAGATTGTTTATTTGCCAGCAAATGTGTGTTTCATTCCAGTACCTTGTTTATCATTACAAAGGAATATTTATATTATGACCATTAAGCTAAGCCAAGACGCAGTACAACTCACATTTACGACTCCCGGGTTGATAATTAATATTGAGAGGTTTAATCCAACAATTAAACCGACCAACATTTTGGCGCCATTGTCGGGGAGTTGTATTTTGGCTTAGGTAAAAAATTTCTTACAGAGTTTCAAGGGTATTGTAGGACATCAAAGGGCAGAGAGTGTATGATAAGATGTGAGTGAAGAGCCACATATCCACTTTTATGGAGTTGCTCCAAAGTCTGGCCATCTTGGCTATTTATTAAAATTTTATTTCCTTCATGTGTAGAAGTAGAAGCAGGGTTTAGACATTTAATTTCCAAATTGCTTCTATTTTCATAGATTAAATAGTACTCTGATTCAACATTTTCCCTTCATGCAGGTGTGGTGAGATTTTTTTTTTAGCCAATAACTTTTAAATTAATTTATCTTGAGAATCTAGTCTTCAACGTTATATCATTTTTGGGGTACTGTAAGAATCCTTGTGTACTAATCTGTGTGATGATAGAATGTACCAGTTGGATTATTGAAGACAAGAAAATGGTATTTTGAGGAATCATGCAATGAGGAGTTTTTATGTTGCTACAGAGACAGACAAGTCATCCGATGAAGAATTCACAATTGCAAAATTTAACACCTTTCTTGAACATAAATTAAATGTAATTAAATATTTGATTTCAAAAATAGAGGATTTGTAGGAACAAGAGAAGGATGAAGAACCAATGCTTATCCTATGTGCCAACTGTTGAAAGAAACATTGCCTTGGAAAGTGTCCACTTAGCGGTCTAAAAGTTTGCGAAATTTGTGAGGATGGTCATGCAATTGAACATTTCCCATCACTGCCACGATTACGAAAGGTAATCAGGGAATCAAGTAAGGAATCAAATCAACCACCAGGTATAAGTCAAAACCCAACACCATTTGATACTTGGAATAATTCTTATTGTCCTAAGCAGGTTCCTCAACATGTTTATAATCCTTCAGTGTCATGGAAAACTTTTAATCCTCCTCCAATTGAATATCCTACTTCATGGATGTAGTGGCCCTCACCATGGCCCTCATCCTCAAGCCAGATATCTCCATTGCCTCAAGAATCATTTGGATCCTTATCTCTATGGAAATATCCCATGCAAATTCAATCATATGAGAACCAGTAACAACCACAATTTATTTCCAATGCACCATTAATTTTTCCTCCTCTATGGTCCCAACCGCATGTGCAACCATACTCTAACCCTAATCCATACCCTAGTCCATACCCTAACCCTATTCCATACCCTATTTCATACCCTAATCCATACCCTAGTCCTAAACCTAATCCACACCCTAGACCTAACCCTAATTCTGATTTAAAACCTAGACCTAAACCTAGTCCAAATCCTAATCCCAATCCAAATCCAAACCTTAGTCCACACATTAACCCAAACCCTAGTGTAAACCCTAGCCCAAACTACATCCTAAACCTAAATCAGGTTGCACAATAGTTTGAACCACCTATTCTTTCCATTGATTCCCATGTCGAACAAAATGCTACATCTTCCATGTTTGGAAAAGGAATGAATTCAGAAACTTCCCCCATTACCGTAAAACATTCACCCCAGGAAGGTGGAATTCAAAGACCACCAAAGGAGAAATATTTTATTGGAAATTTTTCTAGAAATGTTGTTGAAACTTAAAACCCTATAATGTCTCTCAACCATTCTTTTCAATTTTAAAATAAAATATTTGAGCATGAACTTGCGGGATTTATCTTTTGTCTTTCACTAGATTCTTTGTGCCTACAGGAGAGTGACTATCAAAATGTGTTAGATTTGCATCAGTTGGAGAATCTTAAATATGTGGATTCCATTGAATGTTGGTTTCAAGAAGTCATCAAGCCATCTTATTTCCTCAGCATTCAGAAACTCTTGGTACCATATCAATTGAAGCAACCCGTTTCTCATGCATTCGTATGTCTTGAAGTCTATTTTTTAAAACTAAGTGTGAGTGTAATCAGCATTTTGTTATGCACATGGCTTCATTGGAAGTACTCCTATACTTACATGAGAATCTTTTGCCTCTTAGGGTAAAATAGGGTAGGAGAATAAATGAATAAAGCAGTTAAACTGCTATTAGGTTTTTGAATTTTAAATCATGGCTGTTAAAACTACTTTTGATCCACATTAGTTGTTAACACACACATTTATGACAAATATTGTTGAGTATAATTCACTCTAATACCTCATGATTTTTCAAAAGTAACCATGATTAATCACTCTAATAAGTTGTCGTCTCGGATATATATTTTCAGTTTCCCTTAAAAGGTACTATTGGAAAACCCCTTATGGTGGACCACTCTTGTTAAGATCATAATGAGCTATTCAGGAGAACACTAGCATTATTAACTCAAGGAATATTTCAGTCATTGTCTGGGATATCTTTAATAAATCCTTAGGGTAGAGGAATTAGCCAGCAATGATTAGTCATTAAAAAAATTTCACGTCATTCTATACTCTTAAGGAGTAGATTTTTCTCCCCACTTATTAAGTAACCTTTAATGTCAATCATAATCGGAGCTTACAAATATTTAGGGAAGTATAGGAGGTCTCGTGATGAGCCGACCTACCACGATCATGAGACCTAACATGCATGACATTACTACTACTGGTCACCAAGCTAGAGCAATGGATTTCAGCCAAAAATATGGAAGACAGGAGGTCTCATCATGAGCCAACCTGTTCATCCATGTGACTTCTTATGAGTGGCACTGCCACCAGCTAGTTACCAAGCTAGGATAGTGGCCTTCATCTAAAAATTCAAATAATATAACTTTGAATCCACTCCTAGTGAGTGGGACACAGACATTTTGATGGGTCAAAAGACATCCCTGCTAAAGTTATGGACACCTATGGGTAGCAGGGCCATGTCTGTGGTATTAAAGTTAACTGCATACTATGATTTGCTTGGTTATCCTTTTGTTTCCCTAAGACTCATCCTTTTTATTTTAAAATGGTTTTAAGATGATTTTAACATGATGCTTTGAGTTCTATTTTCAAAAATAAAGAATATTTAATGATGTGGTACCCTTAGTGAAGGTAATTCTTTGTACTAGATTAAGAGGAAATTTAGTTTTGAATCTAGATGACAACGTAATTTAGAGTGTTCAATAAAGAGGTTGTTGATTGGTATCATAAGTCACTTTAAGTTTCATGGTATTCAAAGTGATGAATTACTCAATGATGACTACTCACAAGGTGTTGGTTGCCATCAATGTGTATTTATTGTAATTGCCTCTAAATATGTGTTGCATGACCTAGGTACGAGATTGTTATAGTAGGTGCAGGAATCTTGTGTTATTATTTTGAAACTGCAGTTTTTGAACAAAATTTGATTTTCATCATAAGAATTCAGGCATAAAAAAAATATGGAATTCATTTCAGACAAGGTAATAGGTATGTGCAAACACTATTTCCTCCATCATGTCTACTTTCGGTACCTGATCTTGTTTTATCATTTCACATGGTTTTAGCTAGTAATGTAATAATAATAACAATGTTGCGGGTGAATGAATGCATTACAACATCAGACATCTTCATCTTTACTTGCTAAAATATGTGCTGACATTTTCCCTGCCTTATTTCATAGTCTTATAGTTTTGGCTTGCACAAGGACGTGCTAGAAGTTCAACATGGGGGGATGTTGAGCTGCATCTTTGTCCAAATTTTTATGGTTTTTTATCAAATAAAGACATGATTGTACCTAGTGTTTTAATTCGTTTTATATTATTAAGTTGATGGGTAGAGGCATTTAGAATTAAATTATAAATTATTTTATTAATTGAATTGAATAAATCTTTTGTGAATAATATCGTAATTAATAGATATCTTCTTGATAGCAGGTGAATAAGTCTAGCACCAGCAGTGCTGGAATGATCCTCGAAGTGTATTTGAGTAAATATTCATCTCCTTCGATGTTTCCCTTCAATAACACTGCACATTGCAAGGCTCGCTAAATCCTTCAATTGGCCATTTGGGAGATAATGTGGTCATGGCTGGGATTCAAACAAGAATCTGCATCTGGTTGATCTGTCTAGAAGTGAGCATATTTTCCATAGTGCTTCTACTAGAGACCGCCTGAAAGAAATTCAATTTATTAATAAGAGTTGGCATGTCCAAAGATGTAATTTTTGCAATTGCCAAACTGGGAGCAGGATGTACCATACAAGAATTCAAAACTCACACATATTCCCCAACCTAGCCTGGGAAGAATTTCAAAGATATTATTGTTTGTCAATATACGTCTTGATGGAAAGTCCTTGAAGGATTCTCTTTACGCTTTGTTGCATTTGGGGTGTCTCGAAGACAAAATCATATGCGCACTTCATATTTTCGATTGAGCTTTAGCTAACATGCACGGGAAGTGGCAAGGCACAATATAGCATCACTACTCTCAGAGGCTATATATATGATTCTAAGCTTCGATAATTTGGGGATTCAGTGGCTGATACACCAGGTTGAGTCAACTATAATCTGCCAAGGATCAATTGGTGGGCCTATTCCACATTACCTGAAGTGAAGAAACTTGTTTCACTATATTTCAACATGACTCCACCTAGTGCCAATGGTCCAACAAATATATTTGTTCCACCTAGTGCAGAAGGTCCAAGAAATGGAGGAATCGAGTTTTCCTCATCCACCTATAAATGAAAGGATTCTTTCATCCCTATCACTTATATCTATTGATGCACATCGATGGCACGATCTTGAGATTAGACCTGCAAGCTCATCATTTTCCTGCGAACTTTTCACCAGGACATTCTACAAATATGCCTCATTTTGTTGATACAACTTATGAAATGTCAGTTTGAAGAAGATGGGCACAATATTAAAAGACGCATGGGTTTAGTCCCAAGAAAATCACAACGTAAGAGTGGTCGTGTCCCTGTGCCTGATTCTCATGTGGATCAATCAGACCTGGTTCTTCCTGGAATTGGAAGGCTGGGCATTCGACTAGGTGTGAACATGCCTGCCAGGGCGAATCGTAAGCCACCAAGAAGTGAACGTGATTCACATCTTGAGGGAGAGTTGTTTCGTGAGGATTATGACGTAGTGTTATACCTTGGAATTACTGATATTCTTCAAGACTATGATATCACTAAGAAACTTGAGCATGCGTATAAGCCTTTGAAATTTGATTCTCTATCAATTCCAGCTATGCGATGCCCCATGTTAAGTCCCTATATTAATAGTCCCTTATTATGTTAGTGTAGCCCTCCTTATTTTTATTGTTGTACCCCTATAACACCCATATTGTTGTTATTGTGCCCTTAAATTATTATTGTTAGGTCAGCTAGGATTACATTGTGGTGCCACTAGGAATATATTGTGGCCCCATGGACTCCTATATATAGAAGAAGGTTTTGTTCATTTGTATCATCCACGAATTGTTCATTTATGTAATATATTGGAGGTTTCCCCGTTGAAGTGGCTCATTTGTAAGGCGTTGATATCTATTTTCTTCTATTTTTGGAGCTGGTTACACAACATTTGGAATCAGAGCTTTGGATTCTAGTGTTTCGCTGCTCCAAAAAGGTCATCGTGGGATTTTCTCTATAATGTTTTTTCCACAAAGTTTCAGAAGATGAAATTTTTATGGTGCCAAGACAAAATCCTAAAGAACGTTGTCAAAACATTTCAGAGTTTTGTTCGCAATATTTTGGGAGATATGATCTGTGAAAGTTAGGTCTTTTTCAGGCTCCTAAATAGGTCATCGTGGAATTTGTACTATAACTTTTGTTCTACAAAGTTTCAAAAGCTGAAATTTTTAGAGTGCAAAGCTAAAATCCTACGGAAAATTTTCAAAAAATTTTAGAGCTTGGTTCGAAATATTTTCGGAGATATGATCCGTGGAAGGTAGTGCTTTTGCAGGCTCCTGAATTTCATCTCAAAGAGGTGATCGTGGGAAAACATTCATAACTCTCTCTCTGAGCATTAGATTGGAGTGACATAAAAGGTGGTTGAAAGTAAACGGACTTTAGTTTCTTGGCTATCAATTTTAGAGTGAAAGGACGAAACAGTGACACGTGGAAAGTCGTACAAATTCGCTTTACTGAACCAGTCCATAATTAGGTCATTGTGGGAGATTGGACACAACTTTGTCTTGGAGAATCCAAATCAAGTCAGACCTATGGTATTCTAAAGAGAATTCAGAGGGCTACGTTAGTACTGAAATTCAAATATTGAAGTGCTACAATCACAAAGATAATCCAATTTCAATATCGAGCTCCTCAAAAGAAAGAAAAAGCCATCAGAAATCTGTACTATGACGCATGAAGAGGAAGAATTGCAGTATGAGATATCACAATTATGGTACTGAGTGCAAAAAAATTTGATCTTACGGAGAGAAAATTAAGATGACATGGATATTTTACAAGCAGAAATGGAGGCTAAGTTGGATGGTTTGAAGGATAAAATAATAGCTAATATGGATGATAAATTAGTGGAAGATGACATTGAGCATCAACAACAAGTTCTCCAACTTTCAAAGGATAACCTAAATTTGGTGTAGAATCTAATGAAACAACAGGAATATCAACATCACATCGAAAGAAGTTTTGAAGCAGTCAAAGAAAAAAGCACTCAACAAGTACGATCAATTTCAGACTATCTCAGCAAGTGGAAGAACTTTCTTGTAGAAGATTCCACATGGGAGGATGAGAATTTTATACAGAAGCATCAAGAAATAATCAAGCGTTGAGGAAAACACTTGTTTGAAGGAGAGGGGCATGTTAAGTCCCTATATTAATAGTGTAGTCCCTTATTACATTAGTGTAGCCCCCCTTATTGTTATTGTTGTACCCCTGTAACCCCCATATTGTTATTATTGTGCCCTTAAATTATTATTGTTAGGTTGGCTAGGATTACATTGTGGTGCCACTGGGATTATATTTTGGCCCCATGGACTCCTATATATAGAAGGAGGTTTCATTCATTTGTATCATCCAAGAATTGTTCATTTATGTAATGTATTGGAGGTTTCCCCCTCGAAGTGGCTCTTTTGTAAGGCGTTGATATCTCTTTTCTTCTATTTTTGGAGCTGGTTACATAACACCCCAGCCAGTTGTGCAATGCCATTGCCAGAAGTGCATAAGGAAAAAATTCTTCCATAATCCGGATTGCACCAGCTGAAACCAAAATTAGAAACAAAATCTTATTGTTCTAATTTTTATTTAATTCATATCAACCTGAATCCTACATTTATGTTTTCTGTAACTATCGATTTTTAATTAGAAGCAATGTTGCTGCTATATATGTAAATGCGAGCGATGTGTGTCGGGGGGGTTTAATCCATCATTTAGAAAATAGAGATGTAATTAGTGTGAGTTCGTCAATTAGATAGAGGTGAGTCTGGAAATTAGATAAGCTTTGGTCGATAGGAATTAAAGGAATTAATTTCTCAGATGTATAAGGAAAGAATTTCTCAAATGTAAAGTCGATTTTGTTAGCAATAGAACAGGCATCATATGGGTATAATGTAATAGAGATAGGAACAACTGTGTAATCATTGTGTTGGACTTTTGTAAATCTATTTCCAGATGTTTTTTTCAAAACACATTATCGCCTTCAAGTTGTGAGCATAATCGTGTTGCCATGATTCATTTCGAATGTTGTATTTGATGTTTTAAATCTTTCCTTGGTTGTAGTAAGCAAGCTTACTCTAGGCATGGGAGGGCCCACCACCTCTGGAGCTAAGATTGACCAATCAGTGTAAATTAATTAGATGTGTGCGTGATTTTTACATTATAAGTTTCCTATTTATGGTTCTGTATGAAGTTGTGGCAAGTACGGTTCAATTTCAAAGAGTTTTTGGTCATAGTTGGATTGTGCCAATAAATGGAGTAAGGAATTATTGTAAAACTTGAACTCATTACATAATACCTACTTGATTTTTAATATATATTTATACTCTATTCCTTTTGTTAAAATCGAATGTATTGGGCGCATCCAATTTCTGAGTTTGATTCAATAGTTAGAACAGATTTTAGTGCTTTGAATTTGAGTATGGATTGAGAACAAATTTTTATGTTTTGAATTTGAATATGTTAACACTGCCATTTAGAATATGAATTCAAGGTTTGGATTATGTAATTTCTTTGAATTTTGTAGGTTTTAATGATTATTTAATTTTCTTATACATCCCATGACTTCACTCAATAATTAGATCTATTTTAATTAGAATCTATCTTGTTTTAGATTTCTTTTTAATTAGAATCATTCTCGTTTTCATAGTGTAATGATTTCCTTATAAGAGCAAGTTTGAGTGCAGATTTGATTATGCAAGTAGCAGTGATTTCATTTTCATTATTGAGTTACATGATTTGATTTTGAAGAGTGAGCTTGTTTATTGAATAATTCATTTCATTTAGATCAAAGTCTTTGAATTAAATTTTTTTCTTAGATTATTTGTAATCATATTTTTAATAGGTTCTTTTAGATGTTACTTTACATGAATCTGAGTGGTTTTATTCTAGCAATAGTTAGAACTATCCTTTGTTAATTTGAATCTTGAATTTATTATCAAGAGTAGTTTAGACAGTTAGTTTCAAGTGTGAGTTATCATTAGAATAATTGTTGTGTATTTTTTCTTATCTCAAGATTAGTTTCAAGTGTTAGTTTCAAATTGATGAAAGGAACAAATAGATCAGGGATTTTAAGATATCATAGGAGAGCGAGAATGATTGAGGATTTCCTTGAATTTCCTTATAGTTTGATTGCAGTATGGAGTTTGCAGTGAATGAAATTGGTTAAGTAGATATCATTTTAAAGATTGTTTATTTTACAGCAAATGTGTGTTTCATTCCAGTACCTTGTTTATCATTACAAAGTAATATTTATACTCTGACCATTAAGCTGAGCCAAGATGCAGTACAACTCGCGTTTATGACTCCCACATTGATAATTAATATTGAGAGGTTTAATCCGAAAATTAAACCGACCAAGAAAATGTTACAATTATTTTATAGTCATGTTATCATTAGATTTATAATGTTATAATATATAATATTATATTAAAATAATATTTATCATTAATCTTATAAAATAATTAATATAAGAGAAAAATATTTTAAATATTAATTTAATTTTAATCACTTGAAAATTTTATTATCATGAGAGGTATATTCTACAACCCAATATGATGATGTGTAAGGGTGTTTTTCCATCATCAAAATTGAAAATTTTCTCATGTTGACCAAAATAAATAAATATTAAAAAATTTAAAAAGAAATTAACTGTATAAATAAACAATTTAAAATCGCTGAAAGTGTAAAACCTTCTTTTTGAACTATAGAATTTGAGGAAACGTTTTCACCTCGAAGGATTTGATCCCTCTAAATGCGATACAGAATTATATGAATCCATGTTGTTATATAATTGACTAATGTTAAATTAACTTATAATAATATTAAAACGAAAAAATGAGTCTATAATTTATATTCTTATCTGTATTTTTTATATAAAATGAATTATAATTTATAATAAATTAGTATTAAATAAAACTTAAAATATGTACAAACACTATTGAATTTATAAAGAAAGAAAAACACATACAACACTACAAATGTGTCAATAAATCATATTTTTTATTTTTTTTTAAATAGATAATGCTAAAACTCTTTTCTAAATGATCAAGTACTCTCTTCATTATAGCAATACTATTGATGCAGACTTATTTATTTCTCATATCATACTTTGTTATCATGTTAACAACATATGTTGCTATCATTTTCATAATATAATGAGCTAAAATAAACTTTTAGCTATTTAGGAAATCCATACTCTCCATAAAATCTTATAGGATTGAGAGATATTTTCGAAAATATACCATTATTCCATAATGTCGTGACACTGACCATTCTACCAAATCCAATTGCTATTCCCAAACCTAATGCAATCAATGAGACATGTTTAGATACATGACTCAACCATCCTTGACCTTCACTAAAGCTATCTTCTTCCTTTTTTTGTCCCATTTGTTTACATGGTTATAAAGGATTTCCACATAAGCACTTGTTCTTCTAAAATGAAGCCACACCAAATGTGTCAAATTGTGCTCCTTTCGGAATTTTCACACATAGTTTGTTATTTGACACAACCAAATAAGACGCTCTAGAGTAGATATTTGACTAAGTGATGTAGATATTTCTCCTTCTAATGATTTCAATATAAATTCAACAACTTCAAACTTCTTAGACTTTCCATACTTGAAGTTATTTCTCCAACAATATTATTGCTAGACATATCAAATATTGTATTTGTTGCTACAACATAAGTTAAAGTGTACTCAACTCCCTTGATGATAACCATTACATCTTCATATACTGTTTTACCACTAAGATGGAAAGTCACCGGGATTTTTAATCCACGTAATCCTTTAATATTGGATGGTATTCTTCCATTAGGATAAATCCAACACATGAAATTGGTGAAGATTTGTAATCTACGAGGAAATACTACCAATAAATTTATTATAACCCATACTTAAAACTGTCAAGACATTAAAAAAAAACCAATGTAGTGAGGAAGCCCTCCTGTAAATTCATTATTTCTTAAATCTAACAATTGAAGTTGGCTGCATTTAGCCAAATATGAAGGAAAATCCCACTGAACTTATTAGAATGTCCCAAGAAAATTTGTACAAAATTTGAAAACTGCATTTTCAAGTCTCCACTAAGTCAATTATCTGACAACTTCAATCTCTGTAAAGAAATGCATTTATTTAAAATTGATGGTATTGTCCTTGATAACAAGTTTCTTGTGAGTATAAGAGCATTTAAGGCTTTGCAATTCCCTAAATATGTAGGAATATTTCCACTAAGATTGTTTCAGGAAAAATCTAAGTACTGCAGTGCCATAAATTTACCAATATTTTCAGGGATAGCTTCACTGAAATTGTTGGTATTGAGATAAAGTAGTTCAATCTTGTTCAAATTGGAAATTTCCATAGGCATGGTACCTTATATGTTATTTATATCTAGATCCAGGTAGGTTAAATGAGGCAATTTGGTAATGGCCCTAGGTATGCTACCATTGAACATATTATCACCAAGATTTAGGAAAACCAATTGACTCAAACTACCTAGAAATGCAGGGATATGACCACTTAGTGAGTTGTGATGCAAATGAAGCATTCCCAACTTGGCTACACGACCAAATTGTGTTGGAATAGTCTCTGTCAAGATGTTGTTATCAAGGGTAATGATTTCAAGGGATTGAAGGTTTCCTATGGATTTTGGAATTGCACGAGTGAGATTGTTGGTATCGAGGTAAAGGTTTTCAAGCTTGTCCAAACCTGAAATTTCTGTAGGTATGCTACTAGTTAGATGGTTTGTACCCAGATTTAGGAATTTTAACTAAGACAATTTGGTAATGGATTTTGGTACGCTACTGTTGAACTCATTTTCACCGAGATATGGGGTGATCAACCTGGATAGATGACTGAATTCTGTTGGAATAGTCCCTGTTAACCTATTTCTACAAAGTGAAATGACTTCAAGGGATTCAAGATTTCCTATAGCTTTTGGAATTGCACCACTCAAATTGTTGTCATCGAAGAAAATCATTTCAAGCTTGCTCAAATTACCAATTTCCGCAGATATGCTACCAGTGAGATGGTTTGCACCCAAATTTAGGTAGTTTAACTGAGACAATTTGGTAATGCCTTCCGGTACCCTACCGGTGAACTCATTTGCATTGAGTTAGGAAGTTTAAGCGAGACAATTTGGTAATGGATTTCGGTACACTACTGGTGAACTCATTTGCGCTGAGATCTAGGGTGGTCAAATGAATCAAATTGTTAATTGCTTCAGGGATGTTGCTAGAGAAGGTATTTAAAGGAAGATCTAGTTTGTTAAGGGGAAGCCGAAATATGTGCATGGGCAAGGGCCCCAAAATTATTTTTTCATTCAAAATTAGATCCATAAGCTAAGTACAATTACCCATATCTGCAGGGATATGTGTTGGAATTACTCCCAACCACCGCCATGAATAAAAAGTGGCAGCAACCACACCGAATTGAATTTTTTTTGTAGGGAAGGACACAACCCAGTTTTCAAATCTGGAGACGCTTTCTCTCAATCCATGAAAATATGAACCAGAGTACTGACAACCATAATTTATATTTAATTCCCTTCCACCTTTGACTCACCATTGCCTGCACTTCGCCACCCGCAAATTTTCTTGTTTACCACTTAAATTTTCATTAAGTTATTTTCCCATCGATGCGATATCAGTGGGACCCACCACATATCTTCACCACATTAATCAAACCATGAAAACATTAATTATTTTTTTTATTCCTTACCTTTATGCATATCACACTTCTTGTACTTTACCGTATCACCGCCTGCATGTCGCAACATTTAGCACTTAGTGCTTAAGCCCCGTACTGAAACATATGTTTCTGCCAATGCGATCCGGCGGGACCCATATTACCTTCTTTCCACATTGCAAACAGTGCAAACCTTTGTATTTTTCTTTATATCTTACCTTTTATGCATTTGTCACTTACCATAGTTTTAAGCTGCATCGCGCTCATACTTTGCAATGTTTAAGTGTTTCTCATATTGTGCAATGTTAAAAGTTAAAATCGTCGATAAGCAACTTGCGATGAGGGGATGGATGCAATGTGGTTTCATAGTTGAAACCAATAAATATTTAAGGTCTTCCATTTTGTGTGTTGAAATTTGTTTCTTGTGCACACAAAAAAAACACGGCAAAGGACGTTTTTGGTTTTTGAACGTCTGATCCACATTGAAATGCATTAAAGTTTCAGGCTCTGACCAATTTTTGTATAAAACCTATGGAATTTCATATTGTTACTGTGAAGGAATGAAAAATTGAAATTGGTTCCTCTCCTATGTTTGGCTTTCTATTTATGTATTTTAATTCCACATTTTAGCGCATTCTCTGTGTTGTAAGGGGGAACACATTCCTTTGTGTTCGTTGTATTCAATATTCCCAACATGGTATTAGATAAGGTCTAGGCTCTTAGTGAAATAACGATCTCTCTTTACTGAAGAAGTTGTAATATTGTTTGTAGAAGCAGTAGTCTCCAGTAGTGAGAAAGCATTTTTTGTTACACAGTCAAGATAGCAGCAACAGGCACAAGCTTGACAAATCCACAGTTACCACAGTTCAATGGTAATAATTATGGTTATTGGGTCATTACAATGAAGGCCCTGTTTGCTTCACAAGATATTTGGGAGCTAGAGGATAACGGTTTCCAAGAACCAACACATGCAACAACACTTAATGCTTTTGTTCGGAAAAATACTGAGAGGGGGGGTGAATCAGTATTTATAGCATACTCAAAACTTTTCACTTTTCCATTCCTTAAAAACCCATACGCTACTTTCCTTTAGTAAACTCGCGTATACACAGAGATCTAATTATTTCATTAGTTCTTTGCTTATATCATTCCATTATTCATTCATCAGATGTTCAATAAACAGTAAACATGTGCAGTAAGAACAGAATAAACCATCACACAAAGCATCACACATGAACACCAGGATTTTAGGTGGAAACCCAAGTCGGGAGAAAACCACTGCTGCAGTTGCTCAGCCTTCAATATTTTATTATAGAGAAAGCATATTACAACATATGTGCTGGTGCAGAGTCCTACCAGCACGCAGGCACCCACCTACACTCGTTTACCAGCCTCACCTGGAAGGGAGCCACAACCCCCTGACTCGTTTACCAGCCTCTCCTGGAAGCGAACTACGACCCCCTGCTCTCGTTTACCAGCCTCTCCTAGAAGGGAGCTACGACCCCCTGATCTCGTTTACCAGCCTTACCTGGAAGGGAGCTACGACCCCCTAACTGAAGGCTACAACCCTCAGCACCTCTATGGACCACGTTTCATCAATTTTCACACAGGATCCAAAGCATCCTTTAGGACACCACTTGCAGGCCACGTTTCATCATATTTTCAGACTGGACCCACTCCATACTTTTAAGCACAGTCAAACATGAAACTGATACATATAACTCACTGACAGATATCAGTAAATCAGCAGAGCAGATCAGACATTTCTTACCACAGACTTTAGCAAACCCTAGTTTGCATACGCGCTTTCCTTTCTTTGATGTCGCGTATATACGCACTTCCGATCACATAAACCAGCGTATACTTTTGTACATATTACAGAGTTAATTTTATTGCGCATACGTGCTTTCTCTTCAGCGAAGCCGCGTATATACGCGCTTCCTCTTCGGCGAACTAGCGTATGGATCTTCAGACTTTTATGTCATTGCAATTCTTCACAACAGATACATCACTTCAGATTTTACCCTTTACCTCAGACAGATGTTCGCCTCATCACAAATCTAATCATTCCATAAACAGATCTAGCAAATACAAGTACATTTCAGATCTAGATCCCCTTCTTCATCATTGGTGCATCATACATTCAGATCTATCATTCAACTGTAACCCTTTCCATTCAGATCTACTTCAGAGAGAAGTATTCATTCAAGCTCAGACATCTTGCACCCACACTCATGATTTTCACAATGAATTTCTTCTCTTTATATAGGTTTACCCTTTTTCAATACCATGAGCCCCTTTTTTCAATACCATGAGCCAAAACAATACCATGAGCCCAAAACTACATTACTTCCGATGGTATTCCTGGACGGGGTCATTTAGACGAATCATTACCCAATACAATGGGTCAATACCATGGTGGTTACCCCTGGTTTTGCACTTTATGAGTGCTTTTTCCCATACGCGACTTGGCACGTTGTTTCCCGCGTGCATACGCGACTTCTCCTAGGAAAATCCGCGTATGCCTTGAGACATACTCTTT